>CAUJNA010002396.1:0-22500 GCA_963377175.1 Effrenium voratum | reverse complement strand
ATATATTATCAATAAATGAATATATATATATATATATGTATTACGCGCATATGTGCATATGAATCGACGTTGACCGGCCCCATTTGCTCTGAGGTGGGTGGCAAGGTTCCGCTCTTGGACATGGGACAAGTGCAGCGTGTCTTCAAAGTTAAGGACCTGCCCTGCAAGCGAAAGCCACTTGGACTCCGGGCTTCCGCGTGCGGCGGAGGAGGGGGGGAAGGCAAAGCTGGCGAACATGAAGCAGAATCTGAAGATAGCCACAAATGAAACCAATCCCACGGCAACTTGTATGAGGTAAGAGGAGGTGAACATCTTATGCTTGGGCATTGAGGGGCCCCCTGATTCCTGGTTTGAGCTACAGCATGCCCAGATCCCAGCCAATGTGAATGACACCAGCCTCAACATATGGAAACCCCAATTCTAGGTTGCCATCTTGTTTGTTCCCTGGGGAATCCGCTCTCAAAACAAACTGCTCAATCCAAAAAAGGGATTTGTTTGCCGAAAGCAGTGGTTGGGGGCTGCGGGTTGGGTTTTCCCGAAACGCTGGACCGTCAAGCAGCGTTTAACCTTTTGTTTCCCAGCCTGGACAAAAAGAAGCAGAGACTTCAAAGTGGAAGGCTTTTTGGGCAGAAGCCCCTTTGTTCAGGATATCTCATCATTCCCCTTGGTTAGACCCAAGAAATGTGATGAGAAGATCTAGCCGCCCCCCTTGTTCATGGTTGTTGTTGGAAGACATGTTACATTTTTGCTTATTGTGGTTTAGTGGGAGGTCCAACCACTTAACTGCGAGAAAATACTCCCCTTACGTCAACCGAGTATTCCGGACAGGAGTCAAAGATTTCATCGGTCGCCCCGGCCCGGCGAACATGGGAAAAAGCGGGACTGGGGTCGGTTTTTTGTTTTCGCTTTTTGTTTGGCCGGGGAGGGGGGGCGGGGGTCGGGGGGGACCACGGAAAATGCGGGGTGTATTGCGAACAGATAAGCCAAAATAATTTCTTCCAGGCCTCAGGCAAAAAGAACAGGGGACAATTAGTCGACCTGGGAAGATTCAGAGAGAGAGAGAGAGAGAGAGAGAGAGAGAGAGAGAGAGACAGAGAGAGAGACAGAGAGAGAGAGAGAGAGACAGAGAGAGACAGAGAGAGACAGAGAGAGAGAGAGAGAGAGACCGACATGCCTTCACACCCGGCCTTAAATCGGGCTTAAAATCGGACTCAAAATCGTACCAAACATCGGACTTAAAATCCTTAAGACACCCGGCCTCTTGATCCATTGAAGCAAACCCTCGCCGCGTTTTTTTTTTTGCGGGGAAATCGCCCCTTCGGTCTTTGTCAAACACTTGGGGAGGCCTTGGATTTGCAAGGGTGGCCTTGTTTGCCCAAAAGGACGCGACCCCTGTTGCCTCAAATGGCTGTGGGTCAAAAACAATGGTACCATTTTGGGGTAGGTGCACCACCCATTGTAGTGTATTTTAGTTGGGAGTTGGATTTTCACTGGGGTACGGGCTTTTGGCCCATGGCCAAATCTGGAAAGAATCTTTCAGGTAACTCTCTGGACCTCCGAAAATCTTCGAGACATCCATCACTCGTTTTCGCTACCTTCCACGTCCGACTGGATTTCAATTGAATTCGGAATTCGAGCACGGAGAATTGGAAGCTACCTGCTGATTTGTTGGATCTTGGAAGCGTTCATGGTTGTTGGGAAACCTTTTACATTTTTGCTCATTGTGGTTTAGTGGTTGAAATCCCCACTCAACTTCTAAAATTTCTCAATTTTTGCTCCCCTTCCAACGTCAACCACGGGCCGCTCCGTGTGCTCAGGCTGCACCTGGGCCAGGGCAAGACTTCTCCGGCGCTTTCGCAGCTGACGGAGAGTCTGATGGACATCGACTACTCCGAACTCCAGGCGCAAAGGGCCCCAAGGTTTAGTCTGTGTCTGAAACGGGTCCCTTAAAGGATGCAGTTTGGGCCAGGGGAAGATCACTTCAACTCTTTCCAGCTGAACAGGATCTCCTTGCAATTCGATCGTGTGGTTGTTCGACGTAGCTTTTGAGGATAGCTGTAAACGGATATATGGCGATGTTGCGGCGAGTAATGTTCCCAGTGCAATGAACCACCTGACTTTTCTTTGCCGGGGCCCATTGAGTTGACCTCACGCTTTCGGATGTGACATGCTCCAAGTTGGTCACCAGAACCCCTCGAAAAGCCCCTAGGCGCGGATACCTTTCCGTCACTCGGAAAGGGCCGGCAAGAAAAGTCGAAGTCTCCTGAACAGAA
This sequence comes from Effrenium voratum, assembly GCA_963377175.1. Taxonomy (NCBI): domain Eukaryota; class Dinophyceae; order Suessiales; family Symbiodiniaceae; genus Effrenium; species Effrenium voratum. Next base: position 20,227 of record CAUJNA010002396.1, on the reverse strand, counting down.
AGCAGGTACAACAAACACAACGGCAGGTTTACCTGTTTTTGCGACTTCCCGCTACTTCGTGGGTGTTTCTCAAGATTCGAGCCAGCAAGTGCCTGGCGTTCTTCCCTAGGCAATCCTAACTGGGTTCCCGAGGTCTCCGCGGAGCTCGCGGGGCCCACCCCTTCAGGGGCCCGTTTTTTGTTTGTTTTGGAACTCCCCGGACTCCCCGGTCGACTTTTTTTGAAGTAAGTGAACCCAGCCCTGGTAAATGACAGGAGAAGCGTAAAGCCCCGGGAGTCCAAACTGTTTGAACATCACCGGGTGTCAAGTGACGTTCGGTGGCTATCCTTTGGGCTTTGTGTTCTTGGACTCGTCTCTTCCCCAGGAAGCACGCAGGAACTTGGGGAACTCGCTCACCTGGCGGACTTCTAGGGCTCCCCAAAAGTGGATCTCTATGGGATGTCCTCTTTTTGGAAGTCTTCTCATCCCTGGCTATGGGGGGGGGGCTATTTCTGGAGAAGCCCGGGAGAAGCCGTGGATAAGCCCCCTTCTTAAAGGGTTGCTTGGGATTGCCCCCTTTAAAGGTCCATGCTTTTCGCGATGACGCCAGGAGGATTCTACTGAATGTTGATACCCAGCTCAGCTGAGAGTTGACAGGATTTGTGCTGTGATGCATGGCGCTTCACGCGAACAATGTTAGGATTCCATCGGATGGGACACCCTCTCTATGAACCAGGAGGAACCTGAATTTCCGAGATCTTGTGGCCCAGTTGCGTTGCACCAGCTTCTTTTTTTCTCCATGTCGGATGAAGAACCTCCCAGAATTGAATCCCAGAAGATGGAATTTCAAACGTGGGGTTGCTTTGTGGGAACATGGTCCATTTCAGAGGAAGTCCTTTTCATAAGTACGGTCTTCAAGATCAATCCTAAGTTGAGTGGATGGGCAACATGCCGCACCAATGGGCATGGACGAAGCCTATGAATGGAGATACGCTCCGCCCCTTGCGCCCGGCGAGGTTCTGTACCAGAACCAAGTGACGTCAGACAAGGCCGCAGTGGTCGCTGCGTTGGCAGCCGCCAACGGAAGCCGGGATGAGGAGAAAGGCGTCATGGCCATACTTGGCATACCTCTTTTCATTTTGTGGCTAGACCTAAGCTTGTTGCCACTTGCGCCTTTTTGGGCTTGCCCCAGGTTCGCTGACCAGCACAAGCGTCTTCTAGCAATCATAGAAGTGGGCAGGATTGTACTACAATCCTTGTAAGGCTCGCTGCCATGAATGTTGAACAGAGGGTCTCACTTCCTTAGCTCATGAACTTTAAACTTTTTGGGAAGACCATTTTGGTGGTAAATTATAAAGTTTGGACTTTTTTTGGACCATCCACTCAGCAAGTGAGGGCTACCCTTTTCGCCCTTTTTATGTTCAGTTTGGCTTTTCCTCCTTTTCCTTCTATTTGGTGAAGACTATTTTTTATTTTCCCCTGTTGGTTTTAAAGGGAACCTATCACTACTGGAAATGTTTGTATGTTTTCCAGCGGACTTAAGCAAATGGATGCATCAGAGCGCTGTTGGTCGCTTGTTGCAGAGCCGCCTCGCTCCGTAGGCGTGGTGATCCTCAAGAGCTTCCAGCAGAGCCGCAACATCTGCGCCTGGGCTCGAGAAGGGCCATGGCCTGTGCCTCCATTTTGGGGCGGAGGAACACCCATGCACCACCTTTTTTTTTGATGTTCATCCGGGTTTCCTGGGTTTTGACAACCACGGCAACAAACAGAGGAGTATTCTGGGTACTTGCCAAGCGATATATGATGATGATGTTTTTCTTTCTTGTTTTGCACCCGGATACTTCCGGCAGACAAGGCCAAGTCCCACAATTCTTCATAACATGACCCACATTTCCTGCCTAAATGGGGGAGCTCCCTGATTCGCATGGTGCTCCAGATAAAAATCCGACTTTGACCATTTCGAGCTGCTGATGAGCGGCAACGTATTGCCTTGCCTGCCCTCTCCAACCCAACCCATGCTGGGAGCCGTGCCAAGCGCCGGCATGCTGATCCTGCACTCTGGGGAAGCAGCTCCCGCAGTGCGGGCTGATTAATGTCTCGACTTTAAACATCCATCAGGGGTCCACATGTGTGCTTTGTGTTTCCTGCAGTGATGCCTGAACTCAAAAAAGCTTGGACATCTTTGGGCCCTTTAATGGGCCCAGAGAGCTCGCTCCAGAGACCTCGGGAGCGTCTCGTCCGAGCGCCGAGCGCCGAGGGGTGGCGCTGCGGGCGTTGGACGTGCCGTGGCTGTGCGAGGTCGCCACGGCGCTGGACCTGCGCGGCATGAAGCTGGAGGCCGAAAAAGATGATAAAAAAAATGATAAAAACCAACAAAACAAGAGAAAAGGATACTGTAACAGAAAAGGAAAAGCTAACCAAAAAAAAACGAGAAAAGGATAATAGAAAAGGAAAAGCAAACCAAACAAAAACGAGAAAAGGATAATAGAACAAGGAAAAGCAAACAACAACACAAAACCAAGAACAGCGAGCAAGGTCCATTTTTTTGTGGGTGGAACACTTTGGCCAACCGGGTCTCAACTTGGCTGCTTTTTCAAGGTCCAACATCGCAAGTACTCTTCAAACGGTTGTTGCGGGGGTGCTGGGTGTGTCATTTGTTCTGGGGTACGCGTTGGAAGGAAATCAAAAGACAAGTTGGCGAGTTTGGCGACCTTATCTTCCACTCAAGATGGTCAACCCATGTTTGGTTGAGCAAAAGGGATGTTCAAAAGTGCAAGCAAACAAATCCGCAGGATCCTTGTGCCAGATGGTAGGTTCGGTTCCCAGTTGCCCCACCAGGGCAACCCGTGGCCGCCTGGCCGGCTGCAGCCCCCGTTCAGTGGCATCTTTTCCATTTTGCTGGGCTCAAGATGTCGAATCCGCCCACCTGGTCCTCCAACAAACCCACAGAGGTATTGATCACTTTCCCAGACCCCTGTTTTACACACGTTTGCTGAAGGGTGTGAGTGTGTGACTGTTTGTTGGGGTTGGATTTCCTGGTCTTTGATCACCGGCATGTTTGGGGGAGGGGGGGGGGTTGTGGAGGGGTACTTGGCTCCTTTCCGTCCCTAAGAGAGGCGTCAAAATGCTGCCTCAACGGGTCGCATCGAAATCACCAGCGACTTTTTTTCTCATGTCAACTGAAGGGTTGTTTTTTCGGACATGTTTTTGTGTTTCGAACATGGGATTGTTGCGTTGATTGCTATTGGGTTGGGTTTAACTTTAGGCTTTCACTTTTTGCAAAATCAAGGGTTTTCCATTGACCGATCTAGACAAGTTTTTACTGTGTTGAAGCCATCGTTAGGTTCATATCAGGTTGTCCTCATGTTTCTGGTTTTCAAGATCACCTGTTTGGCCCCCCATAGGCGCGTTTTGCTTGGCCGGGGACCACAAGGGGCAAACTGGGAGCCGTTGGCCAGAACTGGGAGCAGCTGGTGAACTACTGGCCAACTGGCGCAGAGCTCGAGGAGCTCGAGGACTGAGGGCCGGCGCTTTGTGGTTTCTTCTGCCCTTACTCCCGGGCTTTGTGACAGGGGCCCGGTCGAGTCACAGGCGCAGCCTTTTTTCTGGATCGAATTCTCCTCCCGCCTCCTGTGCACGGTGTCATGGCATCTGACAGGCGTCCGGTCGAGTCTACTTCCCCTGGAAGAGGATCGAAGTCTCCTGTGCACCGTAACCCCGCCCAGGCAAAAAGCGAAACAAAGAAAGAAAAGCAAGGGCCCCTGGCAGCGAAATCTCCCACGCCGACAGGCTATTGGAATTGGAGAGGCTCCTGTTCCCTTGGCAATAGGGTTTGAAGGCCGTTTGGGGGCCAAGCATTGAAGGAACCATGGCGTCGCAACCTTTGTGAAGTCGCTGTGCGGAACCTTGGGGTGCCTGTGATGCATGGGATATGCATGGGGCCGTCAAGAATGCTCTCGGGGTGGAGCCTATGGCTTTGCGCTGGCTTGAAGAAGAGGTTCCAAAAGGAGTATTCATATCTGAGGACCGGACAGCCGCTGGCCCCTCCAAAGGCTCCGGGGGCTTGGACTCCCTTAGTTTCAGTCGGCGCATGTTTGGAAACCACCCAGCTGCAAGCGTCCAGTAAGGGTGCTTTCCGCGATGCTTGAGGTGCGGTTCCAACATCAACTTGTTGTTTCTTTGGCCTTTTTTTTTGCACGTCCCTTTGGTGGGATCATGTTTCCACACACTCCTTTTTTTACCCCCCGGACCTATTTTGCCCGGGTTGCGTGTCGGTTGCCCGGGTCGCCCCCGTTTCAAGGGGTCGCAGGACCACGCCTTCGGGCGCAAGGTGGGCGAGCTCCGAAACGTGGAGGAGACCCTACTGCCTTTGCTCCGGATCCCAGACCTCAAGTTCCGTCTCAGGCAAGGAAGCGGTCGGAGCGGTCTGGGGGTGCGGTCTGCGGGCTTCCGCGGATGGTGAAAGTTCATGGGCAAAATGGGGGGTGGTCCCTGTTGTTCCCCCCCCCTCCATTCTCTGCAGAAAGGTCCTCCCCCCCACCATTTTCTGCAGAAAGGTCCTCCATCCCCTCACCATTTTCTTCAGAACGTGGAGCTTAAACCCGACCCATCATACCAGGCGGATGTTTGATAATTTGAACCGTCATTTCCTCCTTGCTTGCGTTCAAAAGGTCAGTCAGCCCGAGGTTTTTTGGGACATTGGTGGGCCCAACTTCTGCGATACCAACTGAGATCCCCAACGAGTGATCAAGTTGGCCATGTGTCAATCTAGGCACCACCCCGGCTTTGGTGGTTCCCCGGCTTTGGTGGTTTGGCTGGCTTCCCTATCGTCCAGGACAAGGCGTTCAGTCCGGCCCCGGTTCGACTCAAAAAAGCGCAGCTGGGTTTTCCAGTGCCCTTCTCTCCCCCTTTTTTTTTGGGGAGGGAGGGTTTCCCTACTAAAATAGACCACAGGAAAAGAGTTGGGTACCACCTGATTCTGACCTCTCTGCTGCAAACCTTTGCGATCGACTGGGCCCCTTGGAAGCGGCTTTTGCTGGTTTTCCGAAGTTCAATGGTGGATGCGGGAGGGGCTTGGAAGCAGCCGTCAAGGCTCCACCTTGATAGCTGGAAAGGACCTGGAATTTGTTTGCATGATTTTGCTCTTTCTCTTTTTTCTTTTTTTGTAGAGTTCAAAGGGGTTGAACATGATATGTAAGTATGTCATGTGCGTGCTCTTTCGAGCAAGTGGAATGAGCAGGCTCCATGATTGAGTCGTGCAACCACCCCAGCGCAAACGATATCCGAATCAGGGGCAATAATTTGAGGTCATCAGATGGGTAGTTTCTTTCATGTGCCACCGATTCGCAGCGAAAGCCAGGGGAAAGGTCCTTTACGTGGGGATCGCGTATTTCGGATTTCAGGTTTTGGATCCATCATAAAATGCAGATGGTCTTATTAGGCTCGAAGATCCTTTGCTCAGACCTTCAGACCTGCCCAGTTTGCATTTGGGCCAGGGGACTGCACGGCTTGGTACGTGAGTGGATCGCCAATGCCTAGATCTCGCCCCGTTTTTGGTTGGGATGGTTTGGATGGCAATCGCGCAGCAGACGTTCAATATGTATTTGCACGTGTATGTGAATATATGAACACACACATATATATATATATATATAATATGTATACATATATACATCGTATATATATATATATGTATATATATATATATATATATATGTATTTGCAATTATTTACACATGCGTGCAGACATGTATGCGCAGGTGTGTGTATGGAGTATCCCCCGCTTGTTTCGTATTTCAGAACAAGGCAGCTGTACACCCGCAAGGGGATTGTCGCTTGAGTGCAGAAAGCCATCGGCGTGCCGATCGTTTTTGATCGAGTTGCTTTGCTCGCCTGCTGGGATCTTGGTGGATGGTTGCCGCCGCTTGCCTATGCTTAGATACGGAATCTTGACCAATCCTGGCAGGTTTAGGGCTTGCGATGCTGCTTTTTTGTTGCTTGCCGTATAGCATTTTATTGCCCTGTGGCCGTTTTGGGGCCTTGACTGAAAAAAACACAAAGACATCAAACCGCCTGCCATCCCCCCCTCCCCTCCGCCGCAAAGAAACAACAACAGCTTTCCATCCCCCCCTAAACCACCAAGAAACAAGCTCCAAGACAACAAACGTCTCCCATCCCTTCTTTGGTTCCCTGAAACGCCGCACGAGATGCCGCCTCGCAGGCTGCTGGACCTGACTCAGTCCATGCCGGTGACCATGGACCAGCTGAGCCAGCAGCTGGCGTGCGTGCAGCAGGCCTGCCGCGAGCTGCAGGACTCCGAGTCGCTGAGGCGCGCGGGCCGGGGGTTGCTTTGGGCCGGGGGGGGAAGGGGGGGGGGTGGGGGTTGGGGGGTTGGGTTGGGCTTGGAGATGGGGGGGCGGGAAGATGGGGTGTGGGTGGGGGTGGGGTTGGAGTTGGGGTGGGTGTTAAAGTGTGACAAGGAGAGGAAGGGGCCCGGGCCCTAGATTCCTTTTGAATATCGCTTTTGGACCCTTTCCAGTTGAGTTTTGCTTGGCGGGGGCCCAAAGAGAAGTCTAAGAACTTTGTTTTGGCCGGGGTGGACAAGGGGCTGGGGAAGCTGGTGGCCCAACCACCGACCCTCAAATTAGCCAAAAGGAAGCCAGCCATTGGGGGACAGCTTTTGTTGGGGGCAGGCATGTTAATTTGTAGGGGCCAAGCTGGAGGTTCCTGTTTTGATGTCCAATTGATTCAATTGAGTCTCCCCATCCCTGAACGACCTGATTTCAGTCGGGGACTCTGGATGTACCAATGAGGATTCATAGGAGGGTGTTCAAATAGGGTTCTGCTTCCCTGACACACCCCGTGAAAAAACAATCAACTAGGGGCTTATGAATTCCGGAATAAACATTGGAACTGGGAGGTGCCTGTTGGTAGGGAATATGCATCCTACCAATTTGGGTGTAAACAACAGCACCTGGATTCGCACGGATTTGTTTCTTTTGTGGAGTCAGGAGACCTTCTCAGATGCTTTCAGCACCCGTCCCCCCTCAAAATGGAATTTGAAGAGGTCAAAAGCATCTGGAATTTGACGTTCATTTTCTCCCCGCCCATGTTTTTTTGTGGTTGGAAGACTGGATGCTAGGGACCTATGTCCCTTTGTGATTCATAGAAACGGACCTTCGCAGCGGGCCGGGGTGGGAGGCGCCGTTCCGCCGAGGCAATTCCTGGCGGTGACGTTGGTGGCCTGCACCTACCTGAACACCGGCACCACGGCGGAGGCGCTTTGGCCCAAAGACTCGGAACGGGCCTCTTAGGAGAAATCTGGCTGGCTCTCGGGAACGAACCCCATAAAGAACATGTTGATGTTGTTGCTGTTGTTCGAGAAAAAAGAAAAAGACACACACACACACAAAAAAAAAGAAGAAACGGAATCACTCGCCAGATTTCTCCTGGAAAGCTGCGGAGCGACCCCCATAAAGGATTCACTCGCCAGACGGTTCCTGTTTTGATGGTGACGTAAGTGCTGCATTGCCATGGCCCAAACTGCCGGGGTACCTGGCAGTTTTTGTTTGGTCAAGAGGGGTTGTGGACAACCCAGTGCAGGGTTGTGGGATCCCTCGGGGTTTATCCACCCACTTCTGTGATACAAGTTGGAGTCCCCCCCTTGGTCCAGCGGGGGTTAGTCTTTGGGAAGCCCTTTCGTTGTATCACAGAAGTGGTCATTTCCCACAACCCTGACCCAGTGCCATGGGCAGCATGGCCAACCACTGACCAAGACCCACAGAAGAAACAGTTTAGACCTGGAGAACAAATGCACACGCTGCGATGGTCACAGGCGAAACGCGCAAAAGGAGCAAAAGAAGTGTTGACCGCAAGCGGCACACCTGGACTTTAACAGCTTTTTGGGAGGATCAATTTAGTGGTAAGCAAAAAGTTTAGACTTCTTCTGGCAAATCCACTCAGTCTAAGGGTTTTTGCATCACACCCTGGGAATACACCCAATGGGTATTGACCCCATTTAGCCATTTTTCCGGATAAAACATCGTGTAAGTTTGAGCCAGTCTGGGTCATTTCCCAAGGGTGTAATCCCAGTGTGCAATACAGTGATACAAACAACCCTCACACTCAGGAAGTGAGTTGAGCCGCCAGCTCAGGATATCAAGACCGATGCCTCCGTGACCTCCTTCTTCGAGGTTCAGCAACTCACCAAGCTCTCAGAGCACAAGCTCTACGTCTCCACGGAAGGCGACGAGCGCGTTTTGGGGGTGAGTGGATTTGGTTGTTTCTGGTAAAGTGCGTATTGATTTCCGCTTTGTGTTCTGTACTTGTGTTCCTTATTTTTCCTGTCTGTATTTCTTTCTATATTTCTTTATTTCTTTCGTTCTTTCCGTCTTTCTTTTGTTCTTTCTTTCTTTCCGTCTTTCTTTGTTTCTTTCTTTCTTTCTTTCTTTCTTTCTTTCTTTCTTTCCCTCCTTTCTTCCTTCCTTCCTTCTTTCTTCCTGTAAAAAATATATGTTTTGTTTTTATATTTTTCTGTGTTTTTCTTTGTTTGTTTCATTATATGTTCATTTCTTTCTTTGTTTCTTTCTTTACCCCCGGCGGAAGCCAAGTGGAATCTGAAGCCCATTCAGGGTGCCCCCTCTTGGAGTGCCCTGCAAGTACAGACAAAGATCACTGTGAAACCGATCCATCAACCTTTCTGCAGTGTCGATTGGTCACAAGGGGTGCCCGTACCTAAGGTTTTTTCTTTGCCAAAGATACTTGAAACCATGCTCTAGCATTGATCATGTGAACGCTTGTCAGAAAACGCAGTTGGCTTGAGATCAAACAACTCAAGGATCTTCACCCTACGTCTGACGATTACCATTTTCCGAGACACCTTGTCAAACTGGCAGCAACTCATTGGAGCACCAGTGAGTTGCAACTTGAGCGGGTATCAAGTGACTTGCGGACAAAGCTGAAGGTACCCTGGTTGCCGGGTGATTGGGCTGGCTGAGTTGATGTTTCCTATTCAGGCCTTGGTCGAAATGGGTATGTTTTTTTTTTGTAGTTTTGGGGTCTCTTTGGACATAACGTATGGAGACCTATGTCCACTAACCATTTCGGAGGATTCGTTTAGCCAAGGCCAGGTCCATTCCAAGAGCTGATCGGTTTCTCACACGAATTCCCTCAAAATTAACAGGTCTCATCTTGGTTGCTCGAAGCCATCCCCTTAGCTTGTGAGCTTCTTGGTGTTTAGTGGGGGTTTCCATGCAACCCACTAAAAGTTAAGTTTTTAGTAGGGAATCTGAGGGCAGCCCAGTCATGGTGTCCCCGGGTTTTCGACACTTCGCCCAGCCTTTGGTGCAGGCGTCGGGCTAGGCATGCAGCAGGGCATGTGCCTGATGCACTTTATGGTGAAGCAGATGCGTCTGAAGTTCCCGGACAGGAGCGGAGCCCTGTCGCGCCGCTCGGGCCGCCCAAGGCGTCCTTTGGTTCCAAGAAGGAGATTTGCCTATTCTATCCTTATGGCTATTAGGTTGGATCTCGGGACTTTTTTTTGGGGGGTAGCCGCGGATTTTCCCTTGGACCCACAAATTGCTAAAAACTGACAGCGACCAAGCAACGGCGAGCTCACCGTGTATGTCCATGATGAGGATCCCTCAATTCAGGTTTGCAAATTGATAATCTGCTGGGACAGGCTCCAAAATCGATGGGCACGGACAGGTGCGTTGAACCCGTCAGGGGTGCTTCATCAACTTCCATTGGCTCAAGTTGTTTTTCCCCCTGATGGTTTAAAAGGGGATCTGTCACTACTGGAAACATGTTTATTTTTCCCAGGGGTCTGAAGCAAATGGAGGTCAAAAAGCACCCTCCACATGGTTGGCGGTTGCAGAGATCTCCAGATATTTTTTTGCACGTGGCCCGCGGGGTGCCCCGTGGCTTTCGGATTGGCCCAAGGTGGGGCGACACTGGAAAAAATGCGTGGCACGGAGGTGTCCAACTACGTGGGGGGCTCCAAGTCAGAATGTGAAAAGAAGGGGGCCCATTGGGCAATTTGTCACCATCCGACATGGGCTTGCTACTGAGATTGACTCGCACTTATCTAATTTCATAGAAACCACGGCCCGCAAAGGTTGCAAGGGTTGCACTCAGTGACTGGTGGATTAAAAGGGGGTGGCTAACAACTTGGCTAGCTCCAACAGTCTCCTCCAAATCGTCGCCCAGCTATTTTGGACGCGCATCCGTGAAGGGAAAGGCCGAACCGTTTCCACCTCCGTTCGGTCCCGAACCGCTGTGGATCCCTAGTTCACCGTTCTTGGCGGTAAGCCCGGCCATCCGGCTCCTTAGGGGTTCAGCTGTTCTTAGTTGGTTTCGTGGTGGGGCTTCCGAATTTGACCCCGCCAAAGAAAGTGTTTTTTCGCAGATCAATGCAAAAGGAACCCAAAAGGAATGCGGAGCGAATTGAAGATTTGGGTCATGATCTTCACACAAACCCATGGGCTTTTAGTTAACAAAAGACAACGCCTCGGGTGGTTGTTTTAGTATAAAAGCCGGAAGTAGTTTGTTTTTAGGAAACAACATGAAAATAGTAAGTATAAACAGAAACAAACAAAGACAATGCATGGTTTTTCTTGGTGGCTCCCAGCCATCCCGTTAGGCTTTTAGCCTTTTAGTGTTTAGTGGTAGTTTCCATTTATCCCACTAAACTTTTAACGGGGGATCCGAGGGCAGCCCAGTTTTTAATTATCAATAAACAAAACACAATGGTTCTAACTCCACTCCCGACCCTGGGGCTGCGTTCGCAGGACCCCGGCGCGCTTTGAGGCGGAGCTCTCATGCCTGGAGCGCGGACGGAAGCAGCGCTTGGATGAGGCACCTCGGGGAATGCGGAAAGCTGGGGGTCCCTATAAATCCCTTGGCGGTCTTAAACGATCACCTTTTTTGGTGGTTGAAAGGTGGGTGTCCCTTGGTGGGGCTGGTCATTGTTTCGACTTTTTCTTGGGGCTGTCAACTTCCATTTGCTGAAACGAATATGTTTTATTTTCCCTGTTGGCTTTATAATACCACTGCAGGAAATATATTTTTCCAGGTGGCGAAAACGCGAACAGAAGTTGTCTCAAAGTCAGCAACTGGTTGGGTGTTTCCCTTCAACCTATTGGGGGGGTGACTTTGATGGTAAAGTGATGGGGCCAGTCAAGGTCGGGAATGCGTTAAAAATAGAAGGCACTTGTTTCGCTGGGTTTTATGCAATTTACAAGGGAAACCCATCGATTTGTCCAAAAGGACACATGACTGCGGCGATTTTTGGAACTTACTAGCTGCTGGGTAAGGGGGCCGGGCTTGGAGCTGGTATCCATGTTTTCTTTGAATAGGGAGCGGTTTAGGAGCTAGAGGTTGATTCCCCATTCTTTTCAACCATCGTTATTTTCTTCAAAACCGGATCTGTTTCCCCTGAGCTTTTGGATGGTTTCCTGAAAAGATTCGCTTCCCTGGAATCAGAATGGAAATGGAAGCTGCCCCTAGAGGTATCCATGTTTTTCTATTGAATCGGGAGCGGTTTAGCGGCTGCCTATAGGAGTTCTGCAAGCACATGGCTAGCATGTGTGTGTCTCTGGGGTCAACGGACCAAAAAGAAAGAGAGATGGAGAGTTTCGCCAGGGGATGCGGTGGAAACGAACCGTTGTAGATTCCCAGAGGCAACGAAACGTGGACCCTAGAAGTGCGTCCGCAGTGGGTCCGTGGTCGCGTTGTCAGAGGTCCAATTTACTTTGCGGATGTCACTAAGGGCCCAGTGTCTTTTGCTCGACTCCCCAGCGTGTTGAACAAGTGAGTGGGTTGAACAACCTTTTTTTTGACAAAAAACTGACCCAAACAGAAGTGGTGGCGGAAAAAGAGGTGTTAGAAGAGAGCGGTGGTTTGAGTGGCTTTTGAGGGACTGATCGCAAACCCGGGAATTCGACTTTTCAACCGCGACCCGACAAGCAAATGAGCAACTTGGAGATTTGCAAGCGCCAGCCAGATAAGCCAAAGATTGTGGTGTTCCTTCAAGAAGGCCATGGGATGGCTGACGGCTATCCCATTCAGCAACCCACATGGAAAGGGATACTTCAACTGGCTCAAAGGCGCAAAGAACAGGAAACCTCCAAGCCACCTGGGGCGAGCCAGGCACAGCTATCAGGGTTCCCCCCCAAATCAAGGTGCTAAGTTGCCCATGTGTCAAGTTTACCCTCAAGGGACGCCAACATGAGTGGATAGTCATCATTTTCCCCACAGTGGATGCCATTAAAGCAAGTAAGTAAATCAAGCAGAACCACAAAAGCCCCGGCGATTTCGGTGAAATAGAGGTATGCTCTCACTTTCTGAGTTCTTGGTTTTTTACTCTTTTGGGGTTTTCGGGCCTCTGCTATCTCAGCTCGCAGGTGAAGCAGGCGATCCAGCTGCTGACTCTCGGTTTCGATCTGGGGCGATGTTGTGTGGGCCCGTGGGGTCCAATTCCGGCTTCAGGTGTTTCGAACTATGGAATGGCAGAAAGCGACTTTCAGATAGGAGTTGGGGGTGTGATCCTTTTTTGGAACTATGGACTTTGCAGACCTTTGACGTGGCCACTAACCAAGACCCTGGGTGACTGGCTGCGCCATCTGTTTTCCAATCATCAGGCGCCGAAGGTTAGCCCTCCACGTGCCTGAATGGCCCCTAATCACTCACCATTATTTGCCACTCGTCAGGGGCCTTCAGTCGCCCAGCCGTCCAACAGGTCCAACAGCTCCAAGATGTCGCTGTTCTTTTTTTTGGTTTCCCATTCGTCAATTCTAGAGTTCGCCTCGGTGTTCTTGTCGTGTCCCACTCTTTTGCCCCCAAAAGCTCAGCCTTTTGCAGAAGCCCTGGCTGGGCAGAGCAACGGAGTCTTTTGTCACCGCTTCGGAAGGGCGACGCCAGGGCTTGGATCTGGCTGTGGGTCAAAAGTATGTACCCAAAATGGAATCCTGGTAAATGGAAACATGGACCAAAACCCATACCCATCTTAGGAGAACAAACCTGAAGGGCCTGGAGGCGCAGGTGACCAACGTCTTCGGTCTGCCAGAAGCGTCTTGCGGCAGCGATGAGGAGAAGGCGACCTCGAAGGGGAGCTTGATGCATGCGTTGCCGTTGGCTGAACCTGGAATGATATGAGAAGTTGGATGGACTGCTTTTTCTGGGCTGTCTCAAGTTTTCATGACGTAGCTCACCAAGACTTTTTGAAAAACCATGTTATGCTTTCGATCATTGTCCTTTTTCAATCTTTTTCATCTACCGAAAGGTTAATTTTGGCCTGGGTCTAAGTCTGGCCGTGTTCTGGACACTGCTTCCTTTTTTTGGAAGATCGTTTTAGCGGCTCCCAAATTGTTCAGCCCGTCGTGTTTGGAGCTTCTACCAGACCTCCAGTGGTGCGGAGGCTTCTCCGCCTCGTGAGGGTTCCCCCTTAAAAAGTCACCCGCAACGGTCCGGGGTTGTTGCTTATTTGGAGAGATATTTTGGGGAACGAGTGACAAGGCGCAACGACCGCATCTGGGCTTCTTTGGGGGTTCCCTGTTTGGTTCACTTTATATCGGCCATCATTTGAAAGGCCAACTTGATTGGGGGGGGGGGGGGTAGGGAGCGGGTTGCGCATCCATAGATCCTTTGTTCGAGTCTCAAAATCCATTGCTGGGAGGCGCTGTTTGCAGTACTTGGGTATGGGTCAAAATTAAACCACCAGGGACCGCAGGTTTTAGTCATTGGTTCCATTTACCAGGGCAAGCCATTTTGGGGTTAGCCTATTTCTGACCCACAGCCACATGGTTTGCAATTGAGCCTGGGGACTGGCCAGGACTGCGAGAGTGCGTCCGAACGGACGTGCAGCCCGGACAAGCGGACAAGGCAGGGTATGAGCTTTTGGATTTCCCATGAGTTACAATGGCTATATGGGCATGGGTCAAAATTACACCCCCAGGGACCGCAGATTTCAGTCCATGTTTACATTTACCAAGGTTCCATTTTGGCTACATATTTTTGACCCACTGCTACATCTTGTAGCATTTCCCGAAGGTTCGCCATTGGCCTCCAAGGGGTTGAATCCAGGGGCGAATTGGTTTCAGCCACCAAGCCCAGAAAAGCCGTTGATCCCTGATGAGCCCACTTGGCAGAATCATCGGTGTTCTTTCGAAAGGAAGAAGCGAAAATGGAACCACCTGCTAATCAACCATAAATGTCCCGTCTTCGTGTTGAATCAGAAACCTCCAAAAGTGGTCATGTCCATTCATTGTTTAGGATTGCCAGAAAAGCAGCAAGCAGGCGGCTGGTTGAAAAGAAGAATTGCAGGACTTGTGACACTGGCACGGAGTTGCGACCTCCGCTGGCGTTTCAATCAGTACGGCCGTGTGTTCCAGCCGTCGAATCCACAACTGTTTTCGCCAACCCACGGAAGTGGAGACCTGCAGTTCTGAGAGCTTTCCTAGGTACCCTTTTTTGGGGGAGGACTTCCCTACTAAACTATACTAAAATAGACTGCAGAAAAAATGACGTTACCCTTATTCTAACCTCTCTAGTGACTGGAGGACATAGTTTTGGTCGTTCCAGAAGAGACAACCTGACGTGAGAGCCTTCGCTTCGGGGCCTTCGGTCGTTCGAAGCCGCTGCGAGGACCCCAGACCTGCGGGCCCGCGCTTGGATCCTCCTCTGCCCCGTGAAGGCGCGGACGGGCGCGCGGGCGCGTGGGATTAAATCGGTCCGGTTTCGGGGCGCTTCCCATTTGCTGGAGAAGATGTGTTGATTTTCCTCTGGTTTTAAGGGGTTGCTTAAGGATTGCTTCAGGCTATTTTTTTTGCGGGGCTTTAGCAAATGGAAGGTTGGTGAAGGGTATTGTCCATGGATTGTGTTTTGTTGTTTCGTGCGAGAGGCTGAACAAATGCCTGGCCTTTGTGAAACAGCTGGATTCTGTTTTTCTCAGGTCACACCTAAGGTGGTCACCCCCCCCCCCTCAGACGCCAGGTGCTCTGCGGGGTTCTTGGGGTGTTGAGAGCCCTTCAGGTGGCCCGGTTTTTAGTTTGAGTCCGCCAGGATTCTGTGTTTGAAGGTAATGTTGCCCCCCTATTAATCAACCTCAGTTTGCTACTAGCGGGGTGGGGGCCCCTCCAAGAGTGAACAATCCCGACTAAATTCAGTTGGACACCCCCATATTGATAAACAGGGGTTTTTATTAATAGGGGATGTTCATTATGAAACTCAATTTCGATGTTGGCTGCGTAAGCTAAACCTGCCTGAGGCAAGGAAGGAAAAGGAAAGCTCAGTATTGTTCCCGCTTGCCTTTAGTACCTGTAGGGTTGTCCGGGTTTCTGCGACAATAAAGGTGGTGTCTGAAGAAAGCACAGGTTGAATCATTAAATATATTTGGCGTGCGCATTGAGCCAGCGGCCACATTCCCACCTGTCCCCCCACAAAGCTTCACAATCCCACCAATGAACACCTCGTTTGTCCGAAGCCGACCAATAAGCACAACTTCGGGTTGCCCTTTCGACAAGGATTTGTTGGTCAAGCTGTCCTTCACTGTTCTTGGCAAGTTTGTTGTTACTTGGTGCTTTGGTTCGGTTCATTTTTAGTAGAGGGCTGCTAAACAAACACCTTTTTTGCTACCATACCGGGGTTGTAAAGTTTGAGTCCAACCACGTCTGCAAAACACCTGCCATTTGAGTCACTGGAAATGTCAGATGTTTCAATCCAGGAGAAAGGCACCCAAGTTGGACCTGAAGTGCTTCAGTCACTCACATAGAGATCATGTTGACCCCGGATCGATCAACCCCAGTTCATAAATCAATAGGGGGGTGTTCTCCTTTAAAAGTTGTCTGATTCCCCACATTTCACTTGGCACACCCCCCTAACAAATTGGGGGTTGATTCATATGCGGTGAACAGTAGACATCCTTTTTCTGGCATCCCGTGAGCACAAGCTCCCGAAGCTACAATTTCGCGGTATGGAAGCTGGACACACCCTTCGGGACCCGTCCTCAGTCTGGACATGGCAAGTTTGGTTTTGCCACTGTGGAATGTTCATAAAACAACCACCTCAAAAGTGATTGGTGGACATGAATCCCCACCATAATGTCCACCAAAGGGCCCCCACTTGTAGCCACAAGCAATTTGCCTTTTGAAGGGTTTTTCCACGACAGCTCTAGGGACTCGACGACTCGACGTCCTTTGGGGGAATAGAATGTTCCAAGGGGGCAATGGGCATGGGTCAACAAAAAGGGGGGGACCTAAGAAGATAGGGGTTTCTCGCATCCAGGGCCATCGATTTTTCTAAAAAGGCACCTATGCACCCATGCACGGATCCTCATGGCTCGTCATGGATCGACTCTCGTCGAGGCTCGGCTGGCGCTGCTACAGCAGCAGTTCGAAGAGGCGGAGGCGTGCGCCAAGGCCATGCTGGACCACTTCGGCGTGGAGGCGCCTGAAATCGGAGATTTGGGGCTGGGAGTTTGCATGGGTTTGCATGGGTTCTGGGGAGATCATGTCTTTGATGGGGGGGGTCATGGGTTTCTTGACTGCTATTGGGTATCGGATCTTGAGACTTTTTTAACTTTTTGGTGGAAATCAAGTTGGGCTTTCCGAACTAAACCCACAAAAAGTTAAGCTTTTTGCAGGGGGGTCAACAGCAACCAAGGTTTGCATGGGTTTGCATGGGTTCTGGGGAGATCATGTCTTTTGATGGGGGGGGTTCATGGGTTTGTTGGTAGGTTTGTTTGCTTTCTTTTCAGGATGTTTGTTGGGGCTGGACCATTTCAGGCTTTCCTGGGAACCTCCAAAAGTGGCATGTTCAATGACACCACGAAGTTGCAACTTATTTCTAGGAAACCTAGTGACACCCTGCATGTTGCATTTGGGTCGCAAGGTTCAGACGGCAGTTGGGGGGGTTCTTTCACATATCGTTCTTTGGATTTCGGCCATGGTTTTTGTAGATGGTAGAGGGACATTGGCAACTTTGGATGTGATGCTGACGTGCCGGACATTATTTAGATGGCCACAATCCTAGAGGGTCCCCACAAAACTAACTGGAGACAGGCCGCTAGAACAGGACTTCGTGGGTGAACCGGGTTTGCCCTCTTGTGCACCAGGAATCGAAGCCAGCAGCTTAACCCTCGCTCAGTCCCTATGCGCAGTTACAACACGACGCTGCTTCAATCGAGGAACTAGTTCACATCCCTTTTTGCACCCCCCAACAGGTCATGTGATTTTCCATGATGTCCTCAACCTTGTGAAAATCACATCCCTGCAAAATCGACCCTGGGGAATGTGAACACGGATCCTTGATCCAAAAGCTCGAGACGGCCTGCGGCAAGTCATCTCTTTTCAGGTCTCCAAGTCTGAGCTTCGCCGAAAGAGAAACGGTACCTTTGGCGCATGTTGCCAAGGGATGCCAGGACTTTAACTTTCTGCCAACTAATGGGTTTCCCACTCAACCGCTCGCAGTTTTCCACTTTTAGCAGAGCAGAAAGCAACCGAGTGGTCCCTTTCAATTCGCTGGGATCACTGCTCAAAAGGTTCAAGTGGAACACGTGCCACGGAACACACCCGTTCACAGTCCCAGTGCAGTGATTTGCACCTCAGAGAGTTTGTTTGCCTTTGGGCATCCATGGTTGTTTTTTGGGCGTTCTTTGGGCGCTGCTAGGTCCGCTGTTCCGAAGTTCCCCGTTTTTTGTGGCTTCACCCGCCGGGTTGTTCCAGACCCCATGGCTTCACCATCCAGCTCGGCTTTCCTCCTGTTTTTTTATTTGCCACTAGCGCCTCAAAACAGGGTTCCAATGACTCCAGCTGGTTTCCCTTTCCAAAAAGGGGCCCAGCTGACACGCCCAGTTGGCGCGCGGCTGCTCCACAACTCATACTTTTTTTTAAAGCTGCCCAAATTGGATTCAAAAAGGGTTCGGGCCAGATATCTTTTCTCCATTCTTACCAGACCCTTTTTGGAGCATGTGTCAAAAAATCGACCCCTTTTCATGTGCGTCTCTTTTTTTGGGGGGGGGTTTTGCGTTGGTTGCCCCCCCCCCCCCAAGCCAACCTGACGCCAGCTGATGCCCCGTCCTCAGATCCGGTCAGATCGAATGCGCCAGGTGCGCGCGGTTCCGGCGCCGCAGGTGGCGGAGAAGAAGGACCGAGATGATTCGGCAAGTCTTCGATGAGAAATTCTCTGATTGGCCGGTGTTCCATTTGTTTAACCAAAAGGAAGCAGGTTTTCCATTTAAACAAAGAAAAGAGAAGACAAAAAAAAACAAAAAATGATCTCCGTTGGCCGGGTTTCCATTGAAACAAAGAGAAGAAACAAACAATCGTTGGTTTTCGTTGGCCGGTGTTCATTAAAAAGAGAGGAACAAACACAATCATAGTTTTCCGTTGGCCGGTGTTCATTAAAAAAAAGCTGAAGAAAAACAGCAATCATTGATTTCCGTTGGCCGGTGTTCATTAAAACAAGAAAACACCCGGCGGAAAGAGCTTGGTTGAAGATGGTGTGCCATCTTCAACCACCTTCTCGTGGCGACAAGCATCCCTTAAGTCATAAAGCTCACTCACCCAAGGGAATTGGTTGGATCTGACCAAAGTCGGTTTTCCCCCCAATTTTGGCAACCGCTTTAGTCATGGCTGCAAGAGGTGCTCACCTTTTAGCTCTGGATTTGTAAGGGGCAACTGAGAAAGCAGTCATGGGAATCACCCACTTGGGCGGCGGAAGGGTCATGTTCACACAGCCTCGAAGGAGTCGTCGTCATCCAAAGAGGAGAAGAAGGAGAAGAAGGAGCGGCGGCAGCCACTTCCAATGGAGAGAGGGGTCTGACCGCCGGGGAAAGATTCACTTTACTAGATCGTTAAGGATCAAGCATTGCTCTGTCATTGCAAGGGTAGAGGATCCAAATCCTTGTCAGCGCGGGCCTTTCATCCCCCCTCAAAAAACCCCCACGAAGCCCCAGGAGCTTCCACCCGGGGACCCGCTGGCGGTGACCCTGCAACAGACCTTTGCCAGCTTCAGCCACTTCCTCGCGGAGTTCCGCAACAAGTGGAAGGACTGGTCTCCAAAATGGCCGGTCAACGATAGGCTAACCCCTAAATAGCTTGCGCCCTGGGAAATGGAACCAAGGACGGAAAAACCAGCGGTCCAATTCCTGGTGGTTTAATTTTGACCCATACCCATATAAGGTTAAACTTGATGGGATGGATATGAAACGGAGTCTTGCCATATGGATTTTCAGTGTACCCCGGGCCATGCAGCCATACGACGCCTGTCTTTTTGCCTTCGAGCTCGCCGATTCGCTGGTTATACCGGGCAGAATTCCATGGTGAAGTTTCCTTGGGAAGAGAGCGGCCCCTCATGCGGGACTGGGCTTTTGACAATTTGGAAGGCGCTGCATTGCCCTTTTGATTTTGTTGCTTCGGGCGCTGTGTCCAAGATTTGTGGTTGTAAAAGGGTGAACCACCTCGAGTTCCCAACCAGCCAACAACACACGGGGTCGCCATTTTGTTTTGTTTGCTCGTTTTTTTGTTTTTTGTTTTTCTCATTTTTGTTTTCCGGACAACTCGTTTCTTTTTATGCATGTTTGAAAGCGTGTGAGAAAGCGTGAGTTTTCGAACAAACAAAAACCGACATGTCGGGCCCCCATTGCTCCAGATCTTGAGCAGTGCTCACACAGGGTCTGCCATTGTTTTTACATTTCTTGGAGAACTTGAGGAGGTCTGCAAGCTTAGGAATAGAAATTCCTTCCAGAGGAGTTTGATGACACCCATTTAGAATATGACCAAGTTTCAACGAAGAAAAAACAGTAGAAACCCAAGGGACATGTAGTTTCATCGCGGCTCTATTAGCTTAAGATAAACATATAGTTATGTCCTTATTAGTGTTTATCTGAATGCTAGGTATGTCTTAGCCAAGCCCTAGCTGGAAATACGTTTCCAGGTAAATCCCTCGTAAATCCTAAACCATGATCGAAATTCCGATCGATATGTGTCCTTACGAAGCTGTATTCAAGTCCTACTTAAGATTTGGACAAGAGCTTCTTGCTGTTGGAGCCTAATTTAAGTTAGGACCTGGATCACATCTAGACTTCTACAGTTTAAACCTTACACATTCATCGCGAATCGCGTCCGAAAAGGACTGAAGGAGCTTAAACCGTTCTTGCACTGCGGGCCACCATTTTAAGCATCGCGTGCACTCGTCTTCCGTTTCTAATCTATCGGTGGCCCGCAAGAACGGAAGCTTCATGCCCTTCACGGGA
>CAUJNA010002395.1:0-35214 GCA_963377175.1 Effrenium voratum | reverse complement strand
CAACAGCAACAGCCACAGCCACAGCCACAGCCACAGCCACAGCCACAGCCACAACAGCAACAGCAACAGCAACAGCAACAGCAACAGCAACAGCAACAACAACAACAACAACACAACGACACCAACCCAAACACAAACACCACCATGAACAACAACGACGATGAGGACGGCAACGACGACAACAGCATCGTCAACAACAGTTGCAACACAAACGCTCACAACTACAACAACGAAGACGACAACAACAACGTTCGCCCTGCAGCCAGCACCAAAAACCAAGGAGGGTTGAAGTTAAATTAAAAGCCCAAACCCTCCCCAACAACAAAGCTGCGCTCCGATTTGCTTGTTGTTGTTGCGGCTGCTGCTGTTGTCGTTGTCGTTGTCGTTGTCGTTGTCGTTGTCGTTGTCGTTGTCGTTGTCGTTGTCGTTGTCGTTGTCGTTGTCGTTGGTGTTGTTGTTGTTGTTGTTGTTGTTGTTGTTGTTGTTGTTGTTGTTGTTGTTGTTGTTGTTGTTGTTGTTGTTTTTGTTGTTGTTTTTATGTTGTTGTTGTTGTTGTTGTTGTTGTTGTTGTTGTTGTTGTTGTTGTTGTTGTTGTTGTTGTTGTTGTTGTTGTTGTTGTTGTTGTTGTTGGTGTGGTTGTGGTTGTGGTTGTGGTTGTGGTTGTGGTTGTGGTTGTGGTTGTGGTTGTGGTTGTGGTTGTGGTTGTGGTTGTGGTTGTTGTTGTTGTTGTTGTTGTTGTTGTTGTTGTTGTTGTTGTTGTTGTTGTTGTTGTTGATGTTTGTTGTTGTTGTTGCTGTTTGTTGTTGTTGTTGTTGTTGTTGTTGTTGTTGTTGTTGTTGTTGTTGTTGTTGTTGTTGTTGTTGTTGTTGTTGTTGTTGTTGTTGTTGTTGTTGTTGTTGTTGTTGTTGTTGTCGTTGTCGTTGTCGTTGTCGTTGTTGTTGGAGGTGGCGGTGGCTGTGGTTGTGAGTGTGGTGGTGGTGTTGCTGTTGTTGCTGCTGTTGTTGTCATTGTTGTTGCTGCTGTTGTCAATTGCTGTTTGTCATGTCATTTGTGTCTCATTGCGGTGCTTTGTTGCGGTTGTGGCGCGCTTTGCGGTCGGCAGCTGGGTGGCTAGCCAGCCCCTGCCAAGCAACAGAATCAGAACAGGTCATGGGTTTTGATTTATAGCTTTAATGCCACACCTAGCTGTGCGCAATAGGTTACGTCGTTGTTGTTGTTGTTGTTGCTGCTGCTGTTGTCATGATTTGTTGTTTTCGTGGCCGCTTTCCCGCCCTTGCATGTGTTGCAGTGCGTTGCCTTGTCTGTCATTGCTATGTTGTTCTTTGCCTTGCTGATGACATTCTTATCGCCCTGCCAGCCCCAGCCCTCCCCAGCCCACAACAAAGGCTGCTAGCAGCCCCTGCGAAGCAACAACATTGGTTTTGTCATGGCTGGAAATTGTAACGCCTTGCTTCTGTACGATAGACTCCTCAGAGTCAAGACCAGAAGACAGAAACAAACCCGAGAAAAACTAAGTTGATCACAGCTTCATGGCGGTCTGCCCAAGGATTTCGATGTCGTGGATCGCGGCTACCATAGGCTTGATGGGCATAAGACCTTTGGCAGACCACTTCACGGCCCAGATCACTTCACAGTGGCGCTCCGGCAAGCACACCTTGGGCACCAAGCCAGCCAGCCCAGAGGTGCCCTTGAGCTCAACGTTCGCCGGATCCTCGCCATTTGCCTCGTGCTGCCCTGGGACCTTTGGCGTGCACTTGAAGTACACCTCGTGTTTGCGGTGCAAGTTGAAACTCTGTTCGTCCACAGCCTTCTTCTCATGATAGCAGAGCTCTGCTGCAGTTCTGGAGGCCTGGGCACTGTGGATCAGCTCGCCAACCGAAGTGAGCCGACTGTTGAAAAGCACCAGGTCAGACGAACTCTTGAGGTCAAAGAGAACAAGCTTCTCAGAATCAGGAACTGGACCAGGAGAGCCTCCAGCGGCACGTGGGATGTTCTTGAAGGTCCCAAAGCCAAAGCCAGCAATCACAGTCCCAGCTGCAAGAGACACGGTGCCAGCAGAGGAGTTGATCAACCACCACGCCTGGTCCTGGCCAACCCGCACGGCAAGCTTCCCAGACAGGTCTTTCTTGACATTGCCCACCACAGCCTCGGCCAGCTTTGCCTGGGGAAGCTGGCTGACTGCCACAGTCTGCGCAGGAGCTACCTCGCGCTTGGTCGGGGGTGCAGGCCCAGAAGGGCCAGGGGCAGCAATGCCAGGCTTTTCTGGCTGAGCCCGGGGCTCGCCAAACTCATCCACGATCTTCTTGAGAATGTCCTGGAAAGTGCTTCCAAATTCCGGGTGCTCAGCCCATTGCTTCACGATGGCCTCTGGGACAACCAGAGTTCCCCCATGCAAGTTGCAAACGTTGAGCTGGGGCGGAGGAGGCGCAGCCATGAGCATCTCTGCAGGCGGCTCATTTGGGCGAGCCTGAAAGCCAGGCAGAGGGGACTCCCCTGCAAGCAGCTTGGCCGTGAGCTCCTCCTGCATGGTGTGTTGAAGCCACTCTGCCTCAACACTGCTGGGCGTAGCCCCCAAGTAGGCTACCGGACACTGCATGGCTTTCATTCTGGAGAGGTAAGCCCAGAAGAAGTCGCCAACACCGACGTTCAAGTCCAGAATGAGGAAGCCACGGGTGTCCCCAGAAAGCTTGTCAGACTCAAGCAAGGACTCCAGGACCTTCGTCGCCGCATCCTCACCGACTTGCTCGTAGCGCTTGCCGCCGCGAACAGAGTTCTTGTCCTCGGTGTGGGTGGGCAGGGCTGACTCCGTCAAGTCTTCAACAACTTTCAGCTTCATGCCTGGCACTTGGTCAGCTTCTGAAGTCCGCAGCGTTGTGAGCAGTTGGCAGTTCTGCCAGCACTTGCTGATGACATTCTTTTTTTGGCGCTTTGCCTTGCGCGCAATGTCTTCCTCGCTGTCGGACTCGGCCCAGTTGCCGCAAGGCCGGCAAATTCGCAACGGGTAAACCAGGGGGCGCTCGTCCCGGGAGTCTTGCCGGCTGCGGAAGAGCAGGCTAGCCTGCATGTCCACGTCAACATTGCGACAGGTCAGGCTCTTCAGCATCAAGTGTTCCAACAAGTGTACCTGATGTTTCTTGTAGTGGAAAATCGGGGTCATCAGCACGCCCAAGTTGTTGGCTGACTCGGAGATGACCTGCGTGAAACACAAACTCTGCTGTTCCTGCGTCTTCTGTGAGCTGGTCGCAGGCGCTGACCAATTCAGCAAGGCCAGGATTGCCTGACATGGCCAGTAGAAAGACGCGTGGAACCCAATTGTTAGAACAGGACAGGCCGCCACACAAATGCAAAAACAAATACCAAGAACAAGGTGCAGCGCTGCTCTTGTTCAGGCCCGCGTTCTTCAGAAGCTGTGGCACAACCTGCTGGACTTGGGCCAACAAGCTGCCCTCCTGCTTGTCGTCGAAAAGAAGAACCTCCGCCTTCTTGGCTAGCCAAGAAGACACCCAGGACTGCGCCTCTTCACGGCACTGCTTCCTCCACTCAACCTTGGCGTGGTGGACATGTGTCGCAGCGCTCTCCAACTTGCTCTTGAACACACGGAAAGCGTTGATGTCGAACTCCAGCTGCTTCTGGAGCAGCTGCCACTTGTCATTCTCCAAGTGGCTGAGTTGCATCTCAATGGCGCCAGAGTCACTGACAGGGACGCGGCACTGGAGAGCGTCGGAGACTGAGCGAAGGAACTTGACATCCAGCGGGCTCAAGCCTGCTCGCTTCTCAGCTTGCGCTTCATGGAGTTCCAACTCTAGGCCCGGGCAAGCGTCCACCCACTTGTTGTAGATCTCCTTGTCCACGTCCTCCATCTTGAAGGGGAACTGCTCCTTGAGGGCGTTGGTCAAGTTGACCAGCAGGCATGCCATCTCTGCAAGCTGGTCGACCTGTGCTCGGTCGGCTTTGCGACGCTTTCCCTTCTGCTTCTCAAAGTCGCAGATGAGCCGGCGCATTGTCAACTTGGAACTCTCCACACTGGCTGCAGTCCACTTCTTCCACTGCTTGTGCGGTGCTCGGAACTGGTGGTTCGGAAGGATCTTCTTCGAGGACAAGACGTCGTCCGACAGCCCGCCATGCTCCCACGAACAGCTGCTCACGTGCTGCGCCAGGAGGTCAAGCAAGTCTTGTGGGAACTGGCTCATCAGGTTCGCCACGGCCACCGCCTTGGCGCCAACAAGTTGGCTTGAAGGCCCAACACTGGCATTGTATCTCGAGATGACTGTGCCAGAATCCTCGTAACCATGGCCTTTCAAGTTCTGCAAAACAGTGATCCATGTGAGCATGTTCGGCGGCTTTCGGATAGCTCCTCGCAGTGACATCCGGAAATTTGCAAAAATTTCCTCTGCGAGAGACGGGTAGGCAACTGCGTGGACATAGATCTTGGAGATGGTGGTCCTGAGCTTCTCAAAACTGGCCAGGAACTTGTCAGCACTGCCATCCTCATACCACAAGAGCAGGAGTGAGAGCAAGGTGGTCGCTCTCAACATGCCCTTGCTGTAGCCGAGGCTGAAGGCGCCCATCGGGTCACGAACGCCCTCTGAACTGCTCCACGGGCAGTACGGCGAACTGGTGTCAAGAAGCTTGACCTGAAGTGGTTCTTCGCCACTCAAGAAGCCTTGGGTCAGGAAGTGCTCCACAATCAGAGAGGCAGAGTGGGATGATGGGTTCGGCTTCACCGAGGCCTCCTTAGCAAAGCCAAGCTGGCAGACGTGCACCACCAAGGGCCTAGCAGCGCCAAGGTCTGCAGCCAGCACTGCAGGCATGCTCTTCTCCAAGTGGTATTTGGTGTCAGCAAGCAGCGGGAATGTCAGGCAGAGCCAGTCCGCGAAGTTCGTCTGCTGCTCGGTGCTGCAAAGCACAGCTCGCAGGTGCTGAGCTGGTCCGCCGCCGAATTTCTGCAAGACCAGCTCTTTGTAGGCCTGCACATGGTCGCGCACTGACTCCAGGTGCCTTGCCTCTTGAAAGCCCAGCTCTGGCACATGCCATGCCGCTGGTGTCACTGACGTTGCTGCAGTGTCTGCCTCGGACGGTGTCGAAGCGGCAGTCATGCTGCGCAGAGGACTACAGCTTGAAGCTGCAACACTGCAACGCTGGTCAGATGCAGTCGCCAAGCGCAGGCCCAAATCTAGCCAATTTATGGATTTCGGTCCGATCCCTCCCCCCCAGATTTCCAACCCCGAGATCTGCCGAAAAAAATTTTTTCGGTCCGATGTCCCAGGGTTGACGGAAACTTGGTCCGAAGTGACCCCCCAAAAATTTGGACAGTGAGATCCACCCAAAGAACCGCTGACCCTGGGATATCAACCCAAGAAAATTTTCTTGGTCCGATGTCCCCCCCCAAAAAATGGACAGTGAGATCCACCCAAAGTGCTAGAGAGCCAACACTTGTGAGCCTTGAGGGGGCTAAGACTGGAGTCAAGTGACCTGGCGGCGGCGAACGGGGCAACTTGCAGCAGGGTGCCAGGCTAATACTAAACTGCAAGCAAGCCACAGGCAGGGCGGCTAGCCAGCCCTGACGACTCATGGCAACTGGAAGGCAAGAAATGGAACGAACAGGCACCAGTGTTAAGGGCACAGTGGCAGAGGAATGGGCAAGCTGATGGCTGACGATGGCAGCAGGGCGCCAGGCTAATAATAAACTGCAAGCAAACCACAAGCAGGGCGGCTAGCCAGCCCTGACGACTCACGGCAACTAAAAAACCAGGACAATGACTGGAAGACAAGAATTGCAACCAGCAGGCGCCAATGATAGGGGGCAGAGTGGCGGAAGAAGGGCGGCAAACAACAATAAACAAAGTGTCAGCACCAACATGGCGGCGCATGAGCTGGCAGAAACTGCAAGAGCAAGAGGGTGGAAACCTTCGACATTTGCAATCAAGACAGGCGTGAGCTTCTGAAGGTGTGCCAGTCTGTCTGCAACAACTGCTGCCGGCTAGCCGGCTGAATGAGATGAAGTGAAGTGTCCTGCCCAAACTTGCCTTTTTCAAAACTGGGGGCCCTGGAAAATAGATTTTCGCCAGATGTGTGTGGGCGCGTGTGCGTGTGTGTGTGTCTGTGTCTGTGTCTGTGTCTCTGTCTGCGTTTGTGTCTGCATCTGCTGTGCAGGGCAGTGAGCTGGGCTGCGCGTCGCTGTGCGGAGCAAGGCTGTGCATGCAGTGCTGGGCTGCGCTTTGCGCACAGCCTTCGCGCAGTGCGCGAAGGCTGTGCGCGGCTGGGCTGCGTGCGCGTTACGCAAGGCGTGATCGGCGCCGCGAGGCTGTGCGACTGTGTCTGTGTCTGTGTCTGTGCATCTCTGTGTGCGTTTGTGTGTATTTGTGCGTGCGTGGGTGTGTGTGTGTGTGTGCGCACATGTGTGTGTGTGCGTATGTCAGTGTGTCTGTGTGTGTCTGCGTGTGTGTGTGTGCGTGTCTGTGTGTGTGTGTGTGTGCACGTGTGTGTGTGTGCGCGGGTGCAGGTGTGTGTGTTTGCGTGGGCGCGTGTGTGTGTGTGTGTGTGTCTCACTGCTCTGTCACGCATACTCATTTCTTTTTTATGACGCTTCCCCCATGTTTCTGTGAGCAAACCAGTCTGGCTAATTTCGCAGGTCTGCTTAGGACACATCGCCCCCTCCCTCCTGCAAGCTCAGATTTCGGACAAGAACTCCATATGGAAGAAAGGCTTACAAGTGACACTTACACTTGCAACAGCAAAAGTTGCAGGAGGGATGCAGCCTGCCACACCCCAAGCTAAAACAAACTCAGTCCACAATGTCTTCAGGCAACTCCAGGTCCATGTCATCACCTGCAGGCATCAGCCCCTGAGCGGCCACAGTCCGTGCAATAACACGGCTGAGGCCAGCAGGATGCATCGGCTTTGGCCGCCTTCTGCCCCTTGCAGCCACACATGGCTCTGCGGGAAGTGGTTGCACGTAGCTGCAGCGCACAGAGTAGACAACTCAGGCGGCGTGCCAGGAAGGTTGGCAAGTAGCCGCGTCCTCTTGCGAACTGGGAGCTTGTCAGTGACAGTCACCAAGCCCAGCAAACACTGGTCAAACACATAGAACGCGACATTCGGGCAAGAGCTGATCACAGCTCTGGTTTCAGCTAGCTGCCAAGAGGTGGCCAGCCATGGATGCTCTATGATGGCGAATCTGCCAGCAGTGACCTGCTCCTTGAAGATCAGCAGAGCAAACTTCCACAAGGCGAGGCCCTCCGCATAGGTCTTGTTCCATTGATCATAACACCGGCGGCGGTTCTTCATCGAGTGCTGTATCTGGCTGAAAACTGTGCACGGTGGGGAAAGCATGATCACAAGTGGCTGCAAAGACCTCACCAGAGCCAAGCACCTTGCCCGTGCTTCGGCCAGCAGGAAATTCCATCCATTGTGGATGTCAAAGCTGCCAGCCGTGCGCAGGCCAAATTGCTGCACAAAGGGGCATATACGCGGCATGGAAAACACTTCCATGAAGGCAAAGCTTGCAATGGTTTGACCGGCAAAAGGCCCAGCTTCGCGGCTTCCATCCCCTTCTTCAGGCACATTGTCTGGGAGGCTCAGCTCATCATCTGAGCCTTCAGGTGAAGGAAGCTCCACATCACTCAGGTGGTCCATTGGGAGCTAAAACTGTTTTCCAGCCAAAGAGCCTGCAAAGAGTGGCAGGCTTGGCAAGGGGCCTAACAACCTTTCAAACAAAAAATGCAAAAAGCACACTCACAACTGCTTTCCAGGAAAGTGCGGATAATCTGCCCAGGAAGTTGCAAACACCTGCAGAAATTCCAGCTAACCAGGGAGCCACATGCAACCAACTGCAAACAACTGTTGGCTAGCCAGCAGATGGTGGCAGTGCAAACAACTGCTGGCTTGCCAGCAAAGTGGCTAGCAGTGCAAACAACTGTTGGCTAGCCAGCAAATGGTGGCAGTGCAAACAACTGCTGGCTTTCCAGCAAAGTGGCTAGCAGTGCAAACAACTGCTGGCTAGCCAGCAAAGGGTGGCAGTGCAAACAACTGCTGGCTTGCCAGCAAAGTGGCTAGCAGTGCAAACAACTGTTGGCTAGCCAGCAAATGGTGGCAGTGCAAAAACAATTCTGCTTGGCTTGCCAGCAAAGTGGCTAGCAGTGCAAACAACTGCTGGCTAGCCAGCAAATGGTGGCAGTGCAAACAACTGCTGGCTTGCCAGCAAAGGGTGGCAGCGCAAACAACTGCTGGCTAGCCAGCAAAGGGTGGCAGCGCAAAAAACTGCTGGCTTGCCAGCAAAGTGGCTAGCAGTGCAAACAACTGCTGGCTAGCCAGCAAATGGTGGCAGTGCAAACAACTGCTGGCTTGCCAGCAAAGGGTGGCAGCGCAAACAACTGCTGGCTAGCCAGCACAGGGTGGCAGTGCAAACAACTGCTGGCTGGCCAGCAAAGGGTGGCAGCGCAAACAACTGGCTAGCCAGGGTGGCAGCGCAAACAACTGCTGGCTAGCCAGCAAAGGGTGGCAGTGCAAACAACTGCTGGCTTGCCAGCAAAGTGGCTAGCAGTGCAAACAACTGCTGGCTTGCCAGCAAAGTGGCTAGCAGTGCAAACAACTGTTGGCTAGCCAGCAAATGGTGGCAGTGCAAACAACTGCTGGCTAGCCAGCAAAGGGTGGCAGCGCAAACAACTGCTGGCTAGCCGGCAAAGGGTGGCACTGTTTGAAACAATGTTTCAATCTTTGGCAAAGAGCAAAAAAATCCTTCTACAGAAAGGCTTGCAACAAGTAATCTGTTGGCAACTGCTGGCTCATGTTCACGCGCAACAGCATTTCTCACACCTGCGGGGCAGGCGCAGAGTGGTCGCCCAGTTAAAAAAAACGCACTGCCATGCGGCCACTGCCTGGTTTGAAAAATGGCACAAAACAGTGAAGTCCATTTATGACATATGTTGAAACGGAAAAAAGGCAAGGCAGCTTTCAGGGGCAGCTCAAGGGCGCAAAGCCCTGTGGACAAAAAAACTGCCAGGCGGCGAACTCTACATCCTAACGCGCTCGGTCAATTGCCTTCGGCAAGGATCCGGCGAGCCTGGCGGAGCTTGCAAGTGCGACAGCCCCGGGCAACGAAGCGGCATTTGCTGCAGCCCAAGCCTTCCTCCCCGGTGTTCCCGAAGCCGGCCACAATCTGCTGAAGCCTTGGATCATTAAGGCGAACGCGGTTGGCCCCAGGCTCATCCTCAGGCGGGTTGGCTGCCGGGCGCCGGGCAGCAGCTGGTCGGCGCATCACAGCAAGCTGGCGTGGCACGACAGCGGCTGCAGCAGCAGGCCGGCGCATTACAGGCGCAGCTGGCTCATTGTTCACGCCGTGGTTGTCTGCAAGGGCTGGCTCTGGTTCACTATCAGGGTCAGAAGCTGCTTCATCGCCTGGGCCATCTAGTACTGGAGACCCGGCAAGCTCAAGGGCCACAGGCTCTTCTTCAGCACGACGATCCTCCACCGGGCCGGCCTGGCTGCTCTGCGCCATGTCGAGGGCCAGGTTGTGACGGGCTTGGGCTCGGCGAGAAAGCTGTGAAAACTGAACCACTTGGCTGTCAGGCGCGGCTTTTGTTTTGCCTTTGGCCTCAGCTTTGCCTTTGGCCTTCGCTTTGCCTTTGGCCTTAGCCCCTGCTTTGTGCACTGGAATGATTTCAATCGCTCCCTGGGGCGCAAAATCTTTCCAAGTCTGCTCAGCAGTGAGAAGGTCACCCTCAAGCACAGCTTTGGGCAAGAACCCACGCCCCTCAACCACAAAGTTGATGTCCGGTGGCTGCCCGCAAACTCCACTCTGGTTCCTTTTGACCCAAGACATCAGGTATGAAAAGGCACTCTCCAGCTGCCAGGGTGGCGCCAGCACATCCCGGGCGGTCTTCTCGAATTTCTTCACCGTCTCTTCGTTCATGGCCAGTCTTGGCGCCACAGACTTTGGCAGCTTGGCCATGTCCACCGGCAACTCTCCATAAAACAGTGTGGTCGGCGGCTGGCTGAGTTTCTTGGAACAGAGCCAGTGTTTGGCAAGGAGTACAGGGTCAAACCCACAACCAGCCTCCTGGAACTCAACTTCTGGAAGGAGAGCTTTGACCAAATCGCGGCGCACTATGCGCAAGCAATGCGCGGCGTCTGCTGTGGAAGATGTGCCTGTCAACCCTTTGAAATGGGTAGCCATTGGCCGGAAGAACTCTCGCCAATGGTGAACCCCATGCAGCTGCTCGATGATGAGGCTCACGCCCCTGGCTGGCTTGTAGTGCTTCTGCAGGTAGGAGATGTATTCACTTGGAGACTGCAAACACGACGCTCTTGCCAGGAGAAAGCCCATGGACCCGAACCTCTGATCTAGCCGGTTATGCGTGTGCCCAACTTTGAACAGCACGAAGCTGACTTCTTGGAATCTCTGTAAAGAGATCATTGCTGATCCCCATTGCAGCACCATCGAGTTGCGCCCTTCCTTGGGCGTGTTGTCACTGTGGACAACGCATCTCCGGGGAAGCTCTTTTCCAAGGGCGCGGAGCTGAGTCTCTGCCATTTCGATGGCTCGGGAAAGGACCGTTTGCTGGCAGTCGGAGTCATGGGCTTGGTCAGCCTCTAGCACTGCAAAGTACTCAATCACTCCTGCTATCAAGACGCCCACCAAATGCAGGCTCGGTCTCCACAAAGCTGCCAGCCGCTTGCTGTTTGCAAGCTCCCGTGGCACCATCCACTTGCTCTTGTCCATCGCATCGATGGTCAGGCAAAGGTGCGGAAGTTCCATGCCCTCTGTCCTCGCAGCTTGCTCAGCTGCCTCTTCCATAGCTGCGAAGATGCTGCGGTCTGCAAAGACCTCCTTGATGTGCTTGGCATAGGCCTGGGTCACGGCCTGAAGTTGTGAGTCATTCTGGTGCAGCTTCCTCCACTTCGAGTACTTTGCGCAAGCATCGCAGCGAGAATGTGTCTGCACAGATCTTACTCCCAAGATCCCTTGCCAGCGCTTCCAAACCCTCGACCAGGTTGAGAAAGACGCCAACTCAGTGTGCGTCTGGTGCATGTTCGTGTACAGCTCATAGATCTCTGCTGTGGTCATGTGCGGCAGCCACCGTTTCTGCACCTTCTTGCCATCTGGTGATAAGTCACCTGGGGCCAAAACCTCTGCAACCCAGTCAGGTGCTTGCACCAAACCGCGCTCTTGCAAAGGAGGGAGGCCTGAAGACTCATCTTCTTCTTCGCCCTGGGCTGCCTCGCCCAACGGCTCAGCCAGGTTCTGCCAGATGTGAACGAAGAAGGACTCAGCGTCCTCTCGCTTGGGTTCTTCCTTCTTCATGGGCACAGTGCGCGCATCCACGGGTGGCCTCACTGCGCCATCAGCTATAAGCTGCACATAGAGCCGCAGCTTTTTCATCGGGCAGCCTGTCACAGTTGAGTACGCCTTTGCGCACAACTGTTGGCCGTGCCAAGTGTAGATGGCTCGCCTTGCGCCAGCCGGGTCCTTCTCATTCATGCTCATGAGCTGCGTGAACCACAGCTGGTTGCGCCCTGGCTGGTCCAGTCGCTCCAGGTTGTCCTGTAGGCGAGCCCGAGCTTTGGCAGCAAAGCCATCTGCCGTGGCCTTCGCCATGCAGTCTTTTCGGCAACAGGACTGGTTCAGCAGAATGCCCTCCGGCAACACAACGTCAGATTCTTCGCTGCGCTGGTCCTCTTGGCTGGAGCCAACATCTGGCGGCAGCTCAAGGTCTTCCATGGCGGCTGCCTGTCACTTGCCCAGCTTTGCGCCAAGAATGATTTTCGGCGCCCGTTCCATGCAGAATGATTGACAGTGTTCGCAGGGACAAAATTTAACAACCTGGGCAGGGAAGCTTGCTGCGCCCAACATTCGCGAGCAAGCAACCTGCGCCTAACACTCTTGACTGTGCCTTCTCAGGGCTAGCCGCTGAGGAGTTGCAGTGACAACATCGTGACAAACAAGTCTTTGCGGCTAGCCGCCAACGATACGCATCTTCATGACCAGAGGCCCACGCAAAACAGGAAAACACAGTTCTGTGCAACTTGCAAAAAATGTGACTGCCAGTGTGTCTACTGCTTCGCTCACAAGTCTGCCATGCCGCCAACGCAAACCAAGTCAAGCGGGTGAGCAGTTGGCTAACGACAACAAACACTGCATGCCTGACGCTCGCAAAGAAATTGCAACACCTTGGAAAGTTGCATGCGCATGGACTGTCTACTTTATGTGTGTGTGTGCTTGCTTGCTTGCTTGCTTGCTTGCTTGCTTGCTTGCTTGCTGGCTGGCTGGCTGGCTGGCTTGCTTGCTTGCTTGCTTGCTTGCTTGCTTGCTTGCTTGCTTGCTTGCTTGCTCGTTTTTGTCTGTTCGTTTGTTTGATTGTTTTGTGTTTGTTGTTTGTTTTGTTGTTGTTTTTGTGTTTTGTTGTTCTGTTTTGTTCTGTGTTGTTTGCTCGTGTTTGTTTGTTTGTTTGTTTGTTTGTTTGTTTGTTTGTTTGGTTGGTTGGTTGGTTGGTTGGTTGGTTGGTGGTCTTGTTTATTTTCACCCTTTCTTTCTTTCATTCTGTTTTTTTGCTTTTCTTTGTGTTTGTTCGGTCGTTTGGTTGTTTGTTTGCTTATTTGCTTGTTTGGTTGCTTGCTTGCTCGCTTGTCTCTGTTTGTTTGTCCATCTCGGTCAGCAACAAACACAACAACCAACAACCAAATCAAGCAAACAAATACACATCGCACAAGCACAGAACAACAAACAAACAAAGAAACAACACACACACAGACAGACAAACAGACAGACAGACACACAGACACGCAGACAGAGACAGACAGAGACAGACAGAGAGACACACAGAGGCAGACAGAGACATGCAGAGACAGACAGAGAGACACACAGAGGCAGACAGAGACAGGCAGAGACAGAGACAGACAAACAGCAGACACACAGACAACAAACACGCAGACAGAGACGGACAGAGACAGACAGAGAGAGACAGACAGAGACAGACAGAGACAGACAGGGACAGACAGAGACAGACAGAGACAGACAGAGACAGACAGAGACAGACAACAGACAGACAGACAGACAGACAGATAAAGACAGACAGATACAGACAGAGACAGACAGAGACAGAACCAGGAAAGTGCAAAAAGGCGCTGGCTAGCCAGCACAAAGGCTAACTGCATATGAAACGGCAATCGGGCCCCAGGTTTGGCAAGCAAGCCAAACATGTTCAAACCAAACAGTCTTTGGGAAGTAAACTGCTGACAGCTGCTAACCAGGGAGCCATGCGCAACTGCTAGCTGGCAAACTGCAAACAACTGCTGGGTACCCAGCAAAGGGTGGCAACATTGAAAACTTTGAAATGGCAAAGAGCCTGGCTGGCTGGCTGGCTCGCTCGCTTGCTTGCGCGTGTGTGCTTGTGTGTGAAAAGGGGCCAAATACGAAGAATTTAAGGACAAATGCCACGAACATTCTTTAGAAGCTGCGGCGGGGCCCCCGCCGCGCCCGCGGCCCACGCCGGCACGAGGGCCTGACCCAGAAAGCGCGCAAGTTTAGCGCGCGCAATATCTGCCCGAACTTGGATTCGAGGAGGGCGGGCCCTGGCCGTTGTTCGTCAGCGCGTCAGCCTCTGGGTCTCCTGCCAGGTCGTCCTCGCCGAAGCGGTTTCCTCCGCCTTGGCGCATCCGGGCCAAGTCCTCGTCCGTGGCCTCGGCGGGAGTGCGGAAGCCTTCCTCTGGAATCGCCCTCAGGGGCGTGTGCTGCAGAGGCTGCGGGGTGGGGTCCTCGCTGGACTGCACGAAATCGTCCAAGTAGAAGTGGCTCGTGACGAACGTGGTGGCCTTGCGGTCCGGCTGGTCCAGGGGCAGCGGCTCGTTCCGCTCCAGGTAGCCCACAACCTGCTCGAAGCGCGGGCGCTGATTGAAGCCGTGGGACCGAAGCGTCTTCATCTCTTTTTGGGTTACTGCGCGGCAACTTCGCCCGCTGCGCGTTCCACGCCCCTGCGCTCGGCGCGCGCGTAGCGCAGCTGAGGTACCTGGCGGTGCACGGCCTCCGTCAGCCGGCTCACATCATCCAGGTGCCGCTGCCCCTCTTGGGCCAGCCGGCGCTTGCCAAGCCAGGCGTTGAAGGCCCTCGCCTCCTCCAGCTCTCGCTGGCGCTTCAGCAGCAGCGGCTGCAGGTCGTAGCTGGGGTACGTCTTTCGAAACCACCGGAGCATCTGCGGCTCGTTGCGAGGCTCTATGCTCATCATGGTTTTTACACTAGGACGCTAGCTCCCGGTCGTACGCCGACTGCCTCTCCAGCATGCGCATGGCGCGCTCGCTCGGCCGAGGCGCTTCTACGGGCTCGGGCCGTACCTCTCTGTGTACCTCGGGCTCGGGCTGTACCTCGGGCTCGGGCTGTACCTCGGGCTCTATCTGCGGCTCGGGCACGGGCGCTGCCTTGGGCGCAGCCTTGGGCTTGGGAGCTGCCTTGGGCTTGGGAGCTGGCGCGGCAACTGCCTTGGGTGCTGCCTTGGGCGCTGCCTTGGGTGCTGCCTTGGGCACGGGCGCTGCCTTGGGCACGGGCGCTGCCTTGGGTGCTGCCTTGGGCGGTGCCTTGGGTGCTGCCTTGGGCGCTGCCTTGGCCACGGGTGCTGCCTTGGCCACGGGTGCTGCCTTGGCCACGGGTGCTGCCTTGGCCACGGGTGCTGCCTTGGGTGCAGCCTTGGGAGCCGTCTTGGGCTTTGTGGGAAATCTCACCCTCTTGGGACGGAAAGGGGAGTCCGCCTCATACGCCGGCTCCGTGGGCAGGTCGTCGATCATTTTTTCTCTCCTCGCCAGGTCGTCGATCA
Source organism: Effrenium voratum (assembly GCA_963377175.1). NCBI lineage: Eukaryota > Dinophyceae > Suessiales > Symbiodiniaceae > Effrenium > Effrenium voratum. Next base: position 20,413 of record CAUJNA010002395.1, on the reverse strand, counting down.
TTTTTTTGCTCTTCGGCAGGGGCAGCTCGGGCGGCTTCGGCTTGTGTTTACTACCCGGAGGTCTGCCTCTAGGCCTTGGCGCCGGTTGCGCTTGCTTCATCGGTTTTTTTTTTTAATAGAATATATTTTTTTAAAAGACCTTCGGGGAATTAGACGTGATCCAAAAACAGCACGAAGGACAAGGACGAGCCCCGCAGTCGGACGACTTGGCCCTCCAGGTCTGTCAGCCGGAAGCGCAGGTGTCTCAGGGTGATGGGGCCCCTAACAGCCATGAAGTGCCCGTCATCGGAGCCGGTCTCCACTATGGTGCCCACGCCGCTCTTCAGCGTTATCTTGGACAGGATGTCGTCCCCCAGATTGCCCAGCACGCGGCTGGCGTTGGCCAGCTGGGGGCAGCGCAGGTAGACCTCGTTGTAGCAATTCATGCGCACGAACTTGAAGACCTGCTGCCTGCCGGAGACGAAGCTGGGGCCCAGCATGTGATCGATGCTGAAGGGCTTGCTCGGAGAGGCGGCCGGCGAGGTGGGGTAGTCCACGACGTTAGGGAACTGCTGCTGCAGCTCCAGATCGTTCAGAATGAGGCGGTTGCCGTCGTAGGCTACGCTGAGGCTGTTCGTGGTCTCGCTGTAGGTAGCAGTAGCGAAGTTGGAGCTGAACCAGGCGGCCAGCCGGGAGCCCGTGTAGGCGCCCTCGGGCAGCAGCGCCCAATTCAGCGTGCCGAGCGCGGCGTCCACCCAGTAGAGGTAGCGGCCCCGGTCTGTCGAGAGGAAGCTGTCGGCGATTCTGATCTTGTAGACGGCCAGCCTGGCGTCGCTCCGCAGGTGCAGGGACTCTCCCAGGTCTACCTCGAAGTCGCTGTCCGAGCCGGCTACCCTCTTGCGGCTGTCCACGTAGATCGTCGTCATTCTTTTCTTTAGGAAGCCACCCGTTCTGCGAACGACGGGCGGCTGGACTGCTGCGACGGAGGTGCAGCAGGAGATATTCTCGCACCTCGCATTGATGAGCGTAGAGCTAGCGAACAGCTTCTGGCCCAGGAAGCTGAGCGCCGCTCCCGTCGGCTTCTTTTTCCAGAGCGAAGCGCTCTTCGAAGCGCAAGTAGAACATCTCATTCTTTGGCTTGAGGTAGTAGACGAAGAGGAAGCTGTAGGGCTCTCGGGTCGCCTGCTCGTAGATCCTGTGCAGCTTGTCCTTCGGCAGCAGGGCGCTGAGCTCTTCGATGACGGCCTCCAGCTCGTGCTGGTTGCGCAGCCTCCAGCAGCAGAGGCATTGCTGATTGACCCGCACGGCTGCGCTGATTAGTCTCAGCTTCTGTGAGCTCACCCAGGTGCTGATTTGGAGGTGCCGACCCCTGATAAAGAGCGTGTCCAGGGCGCCGTGGGCCTTGTGCAGCTGTGGGCTATCTGCGAAGTCGTCGCAGATTATCAGCACCTGATACAGCTTCTTCATCTCCAACTTCTTGGATGTCTCGGTGATCTTGCGCTGCCTCTGGATGATGCCCCGCAGCGCTGCCTCGTCCCACTCGTCGTAGTAGGCCTGTTCCCGCTCGGTATTAACGCCCAGGTCCTCCTCTATGTACTTCTTGACGGGGATCCAGCCGTCGTCGATACTGAAGATATAGATTTTCTCGAAGACTCCGCGGTATTGCTCCAGAATCATGCTGATCAGCGCCACGGTTTTGCCGGACTTGCTGGGGCCGAGGAAGATGCCCGTACATGGTACCAGGGGCACCACGGGGTCCGAGGGCTGTTTGCTGCTGTACTCGGCCGTAGGACACAGCTTGATCTTCCCCATGACTTTGTTCCTTTGCCTTACTTGCCAAATTCGACGCGGGGAAGCCGCGGCTCCGGAGGCGCAGGACCGCGAGCAGGGTGGTGCGCAGGTCGGCCACCGGGGTGGTATAGCGACCTGCACCGGGGAATTTGAATTGAAGGACAATATCCTTCAATTCCTGGTATACTTCCAGTTCGACACGAATGTCTTGCGCACTGTCACTCGCGGACTTGCCGGGGGTGTTTCGCTGGCCATGGCCAGGGAATTTGAAGTGAAGGACAAGATCCTTCACTTCCTGGTATACTTCCAGTTCGACACGAATGTCTTGGTCGTACACTTCACGTGCGCCTGTGAGACCGGGATGAATCTAAAGGCTGGCATGCAACTGAAGTACATGGGAAGTAAATCCTGGTTAGCTCCACACGTGCACCGGCTGCTGGGGGACGTCGCCGTGCTTCACTCTCCCTTCTTCGGCTCTGGAAAGCTGGAGTACTACCTCGCAACCCGGCGTCCGGTCCTGAAGGTGCGCGGCGTCGACGCCTTCGAGCCCGTCGCAAACCTGCACCGCTGCTACTTAAGGCAAGACCCGGTCTTCCTGCGCTCCTTGCTGCGCCTGGCGGGGCGCAAGGTAGACAGGCGCTTCTACTTCAGTCGCCTCCTGCCGGGCACTCAGAGAGGCCGCGCCGGGCGCCGGGCCGCCTGCTCGTACGTCCTGCTGCGCAACAGCTTCACGGGAAAGTGGGGCTCCTTCGCACAGCAGCGGCCACTGGCGCTGAGCAGCGTGCGGCGTCTGCAACGGCCTCCCACAAACGTGACCGTGCGATGCCAGGACGCGCTGGCCCATCTACGCGCTCTGCCCAGCCAAGCGCCGCGGCTTTGTATCTACGCCGATCCTCCCTACATCTTCCCAGGCCGCAGCATGAACTACTATGGCACGAGGAGGCGGGGGCATGACCTGGCCTTCCACTCAGAGCTCCGAGACGCGCTCTTCGCAAGCGGCCTGCCCTTCCTCCTGAGCATAAACGACGTGCCTGAAGCCTGGGAGCTCTACGGCAGGGCCGGCTCCATCACAAGGCTGTGCTCGGGCAAGAACAGCTCCAAGCCAGAGCTGCTGGTGCTGCATCAGGGCAATCCTGCTGTGGCGACAGGAATGGCCGGAGCAATCCTGTTGCCACAGCAGGATTGAAGGGGCAATCCTGTGCTCACAACAGGATTGAAGGGGCAATCCTGTGCTCACAACAGGATTGACGGCAGGGCGTGTGAGTGACGTTGGCGTGGAATTTGTAACGCCTTAGACTTTGCTGAAGGAGCTCAAACGGTGAGCTTCTTTAAATTCGCTGTAGAGAGCAGGCACGCACCAGGCCCGCACCAGGCCCGCACCAGGCCCCAATCCGACTTCGGCCTGGAGCGAGGTCGGATTTCCGACTTCGGTGGAGAAAAGTTCGGCTCTGGACCGAAGCCGCGGAGCCGGCCTCGCTTTTCCAAGCCTTTTGCGCACTTTTCGGCCCCAAAGAGAGCGGCAGATTCTCACTGTTTGAGAAACTGCTTCTAAAGTTTTTGGGCCAAAAAGCGCCGTTTTGGACAGGTAGCGAGAGCCCATGGTGAGATGGCTTAGGCGTTGCTTTGCTCTCCGTAGCGTCGTTTCGGAGGCTCGATTCCTCCCGGGACCTCGGCGGGCTGACGTGTTAGAGACCGGTGACATCGGCGGTGACGAGCTCGGCGGGCTGACGCGTTACGTGGAAAAACCTCGGCGGGCTGACGCGTTACTCGGAAGCACCTCGGCGGGCTGCCGCGTCAGACGCTGGCTGGCTCTGGGCTGTGCCTCGGCGGGCTGACGTGTTAGAGACCGGTGACATCGGCGGTGACAAGCTCGGCGGGCTGGAATTCGCAGGTTTTTCGGGGTAGACTACGGATTTCGGAGCACTGCAAACACCTGGAACCGGTTTTCGCAGGAAAACGAGCGAATTTGGAGGCCCGGGCTGCACTTTTGACGCAGGACACGAAAAAACGCACTTTTCGGAGTTCGCCGTTTCAGCGCTTTTTGCACCAAAAACGGAGTGGTGACATTGACCGGTGACATCGGAAAAAACGTTCAGCGGGTTGAGAATTTGGCTGTTTTGCAACCAAAAATGCCAAATAATTAGGGGTGTATAAGCTGCCTTTCCTTACTACTAGCAGCGGGAAGGCACGCTCATGAATGCCCGACGCCTTGCGTGCAAGCTCGAGAATACCGAGCACTCGCAGGAAGTCTTGGAAGAGGTGTGCGAGATCTGCACGGCTCTTCGCACCCCGGCCACGCGCGCACAGCGGGCTGAGCTTGCCCTGCGCTGGTTCGAGAGCGACATCACGTGGTACGGGCGCTTGGAAAATTGGAAAGCCAGAGATGACGAGGGCTTGCCGAGCAGCCCCCGAACCGACGTGAAGGAGCTCATCAGTGAGTGGCAGGCGGAGCTGTCGGAGACGTTGTAGAGACGTAGAGGCACAGTCAAAAAGGAGGTGGGAGCCTGGGGCCTCTCTGTAGCCTCCGCTGGCGGGATTGCACCTCCAACCCCCGCGGTTCGGGAGCTGAGTTTTCGGGGACTTTTCGAAGATCCCTGTGCACCACCTTTTCCGGCCACCCTCCAAGCCAAACCTCGCCCCCATCTCCCCGCTCTCGGCGGAGACAACCCTGTATACCTTTTCGCTCCAGGCTATCTCGTTGACCCTGTAGGAGCCCCTGCTTTCGATCGGCTTAACCCTGATCCGAACCATATCCCCGACCTTGATTTCCGGGCGGGTCACCTTGTGCTTGGCTCTGCGTTCGATGTTGCGCAGAGCAATCTCTGCCATTTCGGGGTCAGTAGGCGAGGTTCGGCGCCACCTGCGTGGTAGCGTGCTTCCTTCCGTTGATTTGGCTGATGTCGGCCAGCATGAGGAGGTGATGGGCCAGCTGGGCAAGCTCGGCGACGAGACCTTCCCCGCCAGGATCCTGGAGTACGTGGGCCTGCGCTCCAAGACCGACGGCGCGCGCAAGGAGAAGCGCAAGATCAAGGGCGTGCCGAGTGCCACTGCCCCCGCCGGCCCGCTCCGGCTGCTATGCGGCGCAACATGGCCTCCTTGATGGTGCGGATGGTGCGCTCCGCGAAGTAGGCGTGGCCCCTGGTCACCTGCTTCTCGATGTCCCAGAAATCCATCAGCTCCTTGAACTCCCTCTTGAACTCGGAGCCGTCGTCGGAGTACACGTTGGCCGGCACCCCAGGGCTTGGAAGACCTTCTTCATGCCCGCCGCGGTGGTGCTCGCAAGACGGTCCTTCAGCGGCTCCGCGGCCACTTTCTTGGTCAGCGCATCGATGGCCACCAGCATGAAGGGGTAGGGCTTGCCCCCGAAGGCCTTCATGTCGGCCAGGTCCACCTGCAGCTGGTTCATGGGCTCCAGAGGCACGAAGCTGTTGTAGCCTCTCTGCGGCCGGTCCTGGTTCACCCGGAGGCCGTCCAGAAACGCCTTCACCTCCCCTCTAGAGATGCTGGGGTCGCGCACCTGGGCCTGCTGCAGCGTCTGCGCTATGCTGCCGAAGCCGGTGCGGGGATCCTCGTAGACGGCCTTGATGGTTCGCCTGCGGGCGTCGGCCATGTTTCTTATGGGTTCTTCGGCCCCCGCTGGGCCTGCCAGGCTTCCACCTCGTCCAGCCGGGCCTGGAAGCCCTTGCACACCCCCCAGAGCACGCTGGTGAGGTGAGAGTAGTCGAGGGTGACCATCTCCGTGCTGTCGCTCCACTCGCGGTGCCCGTCAGGTTCTTCCACTTCGCTCCTGCGAAGTCGTTTGACGCGAAGCCCAGCCTCAGGTCCTCGTTCATGTCCGGGCGCTTGTACTGCTTGGCCTCCACGGAGTCGAAGAGCTGCTGGAGCTCCGCCACGTCGGCCTCCGCCATCTCCGTCTTCACCCGGCTGTCCGACAAATTCGTGAAGCTCGTGTTGCAGACAACGTTGCCCGTGTTGCCCGCGATCACGAGGCAGCCGGGGTTCCTCTGGTTCGTGGTCAAGGACAGCTGCGTCGAGAGGCTCTTCGTCTGCACCAGCGCCTCATCGTTGATCATGATGAGCTCGCACTGGTGCGTCCCGCCGTCCCGCTCCAGGAAGACCCTGGTTGCCCAGGAGCCGCAGCTCCGGGCCGCTGTCAGAGGCCGCGCTGTTGTTGGAGATCTGCAGCTTGCTCCAGCCCGCCCAGTTCTTCGTCAGGAAGAGATCGTCCGAGAAGTCTGAGGTGTTGGTCACGATGAGCGTGTTGGAGGCGAAGAGCTGCGGCGCGGAGACCGTGCCCGAGCTCTAACGTCGCCGCAGACCACCGTGCCCGTCGACACACCGCCGCTCGTGGCCGTGAAGGTGCAGGCCAGGCTCTTGCAGTCCAGCGGGCCCGTGGAGGGCCGCCCCGCTGACTGTCAGCGTGGCGCCCGTGAGCGCACCGGTGGCTGCGAAGCTCGCCGCGGTTGCTGCGCCTGAGGCCGTCAGCGTGCCCGTGGACACGTCGCCCACCGTGGTGAAGTTCCCGGCGTTGGCCGTGTTGTTGAAGGTCAGCGTGCTGCCCGTGATTCCCGTGGCGGAGCTCAGCAGGCCCACGCTGGCCGCGCCGCTGATGCTCAGCGAGCTGCCTGACACGGCCCCTGAGGACGACAGCGCGGCCCCGGCGACGGTGCCTGTGGCTGTGAGCGCGGCGCAGGAGACTGTGCCCGAGGCGTCCACGCCCGTGGTGAACACGTCGGTGCAGTTCACGTCGTTGCACAGCAGCTGGTCGCAGCCCACGTTGCCCTGCGCGGTGAGCCCGTCCAGCGTGGCCGAGCCCGTAAGGGCCAGCGAGTCCGCCAGCAGGTCCGTTACTGAGACAGACTCTCCCTCGAAGGCGCTGGCCCTGATCTGCATGCTGTACAGGTCCAGCGTGCCCGCCGACTGCTGCACCAGCCCGGGGATAGAGCCGCCGAAGGCTCCGAAGTGCAGCTTCGCGATTCCGCCCGGCGGCACCGAGAAGTCCAGGCGCGCCGTGCTCCAGACGCCCTGCGAGGGCGTGCCGAGGAAGGTGCCGGTGACGCCCACGTAGTCGTTGTCGGCCGTGCTGACGTACATCACCAAGTTGGAGGCCGTGCCCAGCCTGTACCGGCAGCCGAAGGAGTAGCGTCTCCCCGGCGTCAGCGTGTAGGTGCGCACGATGTTCCAGGCGAAGGCGCTCAGGGTCATGGCGTAGCCCTCCAGCTGGAAGCCTCCCACCGTGAAGCTGGCCGAGGCCACGGAGCCTTGGCTGTTGGAGCGCACCAGGAAGTTGCCTAGCGTGGTGAGCGTGGGCTCCAGCAGCACCTCGCCCAGGGTGGCCAGCGTAACGTCGTCGGCCCCTCCGTCGAGGAACTCGTGCTTCAGCAGCAGCGCCGAGGCAGCCGTGTCCTCCTCCGCCTCCACCGCGTTGCCGGTCTCCAGGGTGCGTCCAGGATCTGGAGGCCGTAGACGTCCACCGTTCCAGCCGTCTGGTTGGGCAGGCCCGGCGCCTGGAAGTGCGCCCCGAAGTGCAGCTTCGCCACACCGTTCGGAGGCACTGTGAAGTACATCTTGGCAGTGCTCCAGGCACCCTGGTCGCCCACGAAGCTGCCGTACACGGGGTCGTAGACGTTGTCTGCCTCGGACATGTACACCACGAAGTTGGAGGCCGTGCCGAGCCGGTAGCGGCAGGCGAAGAGGAGCTCTCGGCCCGGGGTCAAGTTGTAGGTGCGCACGATGTTCCACGGGTTCACCGCCAGGGTCAGGGGTGTAGCCGTCCACGCTCACTGCGCCCGCGGTGTGCGTGGCCAGGACCACGCTGCAGCCGCTGCTGGGGCGAACCGTCCAGTTTGACAGCGAGACGTCCGTGGGGGCCAGGATCTGCTCTCCTATGGCGGCCACCACCTCGTCGGCCCCGCCGTCGTCCGGAAAGCGCACTGCTATCTGCAGCGCCAAGGCTGCCTCCGCGACTCCGAGCTTGCCGGCGAGGAGGCCGTCTACTTGCGCGATGGTGTAGTAGCTGAGCAGCGCGGCGGCGATGCTCGAGGCCGTCGCCGTGTCCTGGTCTGCGGCTGAGCGGTACGCCACCAGCGCTGAGGCGATTTGGTTGGTTGTGACGACGTCCTGGTCCGGGCCCGTCCGGTAGGCCAGCAGCGCGCCCGCGATGGCGGCCTGCGTCTGCGTGTCCTGCGCGCTTGCCGTGCGGTAGTCTCCCAACTGCGCGTCTACCTGCGCCGAGGTGTAGTAGGCCAGCAGCGCTGCTGTGATGGCGCTGGTCGTCTCAGCGTCCTGCGCTGCCCCTGTGCGGTAGTCTCCCCACAGCGCGTCTACCTGCGCCGAGGTGTAGTAGGCCAGCAGGGCTGCTGTTATGGCGGCGTCAGTGCCCGCCGTGGAGTAGCAGTCTGCCGTGATGCTCAGCGTGTCGTCGCCGTTGGCAAGCGCAGCAGAGAGAGGAGCCATGAAATGCAGGTTGCGAACGACGTTACTTCCGCGAACGAGCTCCCAAGTCGTGAAGCCCGCCCAGGCCGGCGCCGACACGGCTTTTCATCAGGCAGCCAAAGGTCACTGCGCGCAGGTCAGCGCCGCGCAGGGGGTCGCTTGCAGACCTCTAGACGGAGACCTGGCGGTTGAGATGCAGGTGTTGCGCCGTAGTGAGGCCGGCCGGGTTTCTAATCTTGTGTGTTGCAAATAGCGTTTCGAGCGGGGGTGACTATTTTTCATTGCTCGTGAGGAGCGCCTGGCTCGCGTGGACACAGTGGCGCGCAAGGTGATGGAGCTCTACACGAATCATGTTGGCTCCTCGTTGACTGGCTCCTCGTCTGTCGGCTCCTGCTCCTGCTCCACCTGCGGCTGCTGGCGTGCGTGACTTCGCCGTCGTCCTGTGACCTGACGTGACTCTGGCTCTCGAAGTGCTGAAACACTGCCGCCAGCGACTGAAGCCTGAAGAGCTTCTCTTGCTTGCGGCACCATACGCATGTCAGGGCATCGTAGGCCTGCGGAAACACCAGCCCCTGGCCCACCAGGCACTGCACCTCCAGATCGTTGTACTCCGTCTTGCGCTTGCCCTTCTAAGCTGCAGGGCTGCGAGCTCCGCGAGGATTGCGTCGAGGGCGCTCTGGAGCGTGGTCTCGCTGGCCGAGAGCGCGGCGTTCGTGGCGTATGAGGCCAGCAGCGTCGCGTCGGCCTTGGCCCCCTGGAGCGCCGTGATGCTGGCGTCCCGGCAAGCAAGCTGCGCTGCGACGAAGGCCTCGGTGGCGAGACCCAGCAGGGCATTTGCTATCTTGGTGTCTACCTCCAGCGGCGTGTCCAAGCCGTCCACCGTTGAGAGCAGGGAGGCCAGCGCGCTTGCGTCCGCCTTGCCGAGGAGGGCGGCGTCCAGGGCTGCCGTGGTGACGGCGTCCAAGAGGGCCGTCGCTATCTTAGAGTCCACCTCCGAGGAAGTGTCCACGGCCGACTGCAGGGCGTAAGCAGTCAGGGCGCTGGCGTCTGCCTTGGAGGCCGGCAGCCCCGAGATGGAGGCGTCTCGGCTCGCGAGCTCGGAGGCCAGCGCCGCGGCGGTGACGGCCCCCAGGAGAGCGTTGGCCACCTTGGTGTCCACCTCCAGTGGCGTGATCCTCGCCGCTATGTCCAGGGAGTGTTGGTCCACCACCGTCTTGAGGCCGTAGTTGGCGGCCACCGTGGCCAGCGTGGCGTTGTTGGCCGAGGCGATGGAGCCGTTCATGGCCGCCGTGGCGCTGTAGTTGGACAGCTTCAGGTCCACGCTGTCCGGGGTGCTCTTGGTGGCAACCACGCCCTCCAGCACGTCGAAGGCCGACTGGTCTGCCTTGTTGGAGAGACCCGTGGTCAGCGAGCTCTGCAGCGCTGCGATGCTGCTTCCGTGCGCGGCCACCTGACCGTCCGTGGTGGCCAGGGCCGCTGCCGTTGCTAGGGGCGCAATCGCCGGCGCCAGCGCGCTGCTGTCCAGCTTTGAGGCCAGCTCTGCGGTGACTCTGTCGTCCAGGGACTGGATGGCAGCGGCGTTGTTGCCTGAGGCTGCCGTGTTCACCGCCAGGTCAGCCACGTGAGCGTAGGGAGTCAGAGCGAGGGCCAGCTGTCCTGCTGTGACGTGCGTGCCGTCAGTCACCTCTCCGTTGTCCAGGACCTCGGGGATGTTGCCCGTGACAGGTCCTTCAAACATGTTTACATATGTTCTCGCCGACGCCTTAGTCCAGTGGCTATGGGACATTCGGGGGGGTGGCACGATCCCGTGCTACCAGTACGCGGTCCTTCAAACATGTTTTCTTAGGAGTAGTCGTTACGATATGGTATCGCTGGGACATTGCACTTTCGCAACACCTCTATTCGCCAGGTGTTCTAATTGTATATCGACTCGCACGCGAAGTGGAAGTGGAGTATAAAATCACCCACTGGGCATGAGGCGATGAATTGGAAGTGGAGGATAAAATCACCCACTGGGCATGAGGCGATGAATTGGAAGTGGAGGATAAAATCACACACTTGGCATGAGGCGATGAATTGGAAGTGGAGGATAAAACCGCCCACTTGGCATGAGGCGATGAATTGGCCGAAGTGGCGCAGTGTCCTATAAAATCGGCCACTGGGCATGAGGCGATGAATTGGCCGAAGATGTCTGTCAAAAAAAGGACACACCTCGGCCACATGACGAGACCTGAGCCAACCTTGCCCAGACAAGCATACTGGCTGGAATGCGATTGAGGGGAAATAACCCTCAATTCAACTTCCCGTGCTACCAGTACGCGAACTCGCCAGAGAACTCGCCTTTCCAAGCCTTTTGCGCACTTTTCGGCCCCAAAGAGAGCGGTGACGAAGCGGTGACAAGCGGTGACATGCTCGGCGGGCTGGAATTCGCCGCTTTTCCGACCCGAAAGCGGAAAACTGACGTCTGGGGCGGACCCGGAACTGGCAGGAATGCGAGTGAAGGAAAATATCCCTCACTTCAACTTCAGTACACGAACTCGCCAGAGAACTCGCTTTTCCAAGCCTTTTGCGCACTTTTCGGCCCCAAAGAGAGCGGCAGATTCTCACTGTTTGAGAAACTGCTTCTAAAGTTTTTGGGCCAAAAAGCGCCGTTTGGGGCTGGTAGCGAGAGCCCATGGTGAGATGGTTTAAGCGTTGCTTTGCTCTCCGTAGCGACGTTTCGGAGGCTCGATTCCTCCCGGGGCCTCGGCGGGCTGACGTGTTAGAGACCGGTGACTTCGGCGGTGACAAGCTCGGCGGGCTGACGCGTTACGTGGAAAAGCCTCGGCGGGCTGACGCGTTACTAGGGAGCACCTCGGCGGGCTGCCGCGTCAGACGCTGGCTGGCTCTGGGCCGTGCCTCGGCGGGCTGACGTGTTAGAGACCGGTGAGTTCGGCGGTGACAAGCTCGGCGGGCTGGAATTCGCAGGTTTTTCGGGGCAGAATACGGATTTCGGAGCATGGCGAACACCTGGAGCAGGTTTTCGCAGGAAAAAGAGCGAATTTGGAGGCCCGGGCTGCACTTTTGACGCAGGACACGAAAAAACGCACTTTTCGGAGTTCGCCGTTTTCAGCGCTTTTTGCACCAAAAACGGAGTGGTGACATTGACCGGTGACATCGGAAAAACGTTCAGCGGGTTGAAGAATTTGGCTGTTTTGCAGGGTTTTGGGACCAAAATCCGAAAATTAATTGGATACTATAAGCCTATGTTCCTTACTACTGAAGTGATGCGTGGCTGATGACGGCTCAAGTGTTTTTTGGTCGCCGAGACCATTCTCCAGATGCTAAAAAAGAATGTTGGCTTGCAGCAGGACGCCGTGGGCATGAGGACGTTGTTGCAGATCGCCAGCGGCTGGGCGAATGCCTGCAGCGAAAACGAGCCTGTGGGCACGGAGGCACGATGAGAAAAAGATTCCCTTTGGTGGCTGCCGCACGGCTGGTGCAGACGTACTGTCGGGAGGATCGTGCGCAGCTCGCCGGCTATTGTGATCCTGGTGTCTCTCTCTTTAGAGGGGGTTTTCCAAATGGCTTATATTGTACCTGAGAGGCTTCTAGCACTCGTCCGTCCAGCATTTGACCTCGTCCTGCGAAGGATTCGAAGTCTAAAACGCTGCGTGCAGGCGTGTGGCTGCAAAATAGAGACCCCTAGATATGCTTGCAATTTGGCTCCAGGTTGCATTTCAAGCGAGCCAAGCTTTGCAGGGATAAGAAAAAACAAAAAAAAAAGAAAAAAAGGGGTCCAAAAAAAAGGGGTCCCCGAAAAAAAGGGAAAAGGGGTTTCCTTTGGCAAAGCTTGACATCGCTTGAAATGCAACCGGAGCCAAATTGCAGCGCATATCTAGGGGTCTCTATTTTGCAGCCACACGCCTGCACGCAGCGTTTTAGACTTCGAATCCTTCGCAGGACAAGGTCAAATGCTGGACGGACGAGTGCTAGAAGCCTCTCAGGTACAATATAAGCCATTTGGAAAACCCCCTCTAAAGAGAGAGGTTCGCCTGAGAACTGCTGAAAAGTCTTCTAAAGAGAGGGATACAGGGAATGCAGGGATTCCCTGCAGAAACCCCGCATTGAAATTCCCCCAGGATTTCTTGCTATACGCTTAATTTCTTCAACACAAGTGCCAACACAATTGCCACTCGTGTTCACATTTCTGCCGCGCCAAGCCGCTATACGCGCTTAATTTCAACATGTCGGAGTACATGTCGGATGAACATGTTCTTGGCACTCCAGCCGCGCCTGCCCGGCATTGAAGCCGCGCCAAGCCGCTGAACCCCCACTCTCCCCCGCGTCCTTGCTATATGTGCTATATGTGCTATATCTTACACGCCAAGCCGCTGAACCCCACTCTCCCCCGGGTCCTTGCTATATGTACTATATGTGCTATATACTCTGTACGCGCGAAATCTGTACTATATGTGCTATATAGGGCCATATAGCACATATAGTACATATAGCATGGACCCGGAGGGGAGAGTGTGTTCAGTGGCTTGCCTTGTGAGATATAGCACATATAGCACATATAGCATGGACCCGGGGGGGAGTGGATGTTCAGTGGCTTGCCTTGTGATATATAGCACATATAGCACGTATAGCATGGACCCGGCGGAGAGTGGATGTTCAGCGGGTTGCCGCGCCCTGCGTAGAAGCCTTGCCGCGCCTGCCGGCGTTAGACGCCAGCGTACGCGCCGCATGTTGGCATGGTTTTTTGATGTTTGCATGGTTTTTTTTTTGCATGTTTGCATGGTTTTTGCATGTTTGCATGGTTTTTGCATGTTTGCATGGTTTTTGCATGTTTGCATGGTTTTTGCATGTTTGCAGGGTTTTTGCATGTTTGCATGGTTTTTGCATGTTTGCATGGTTTTTGCATGTTTGCACGGTTTTGCATGTTTGCACGGTTTTGCATGTTTGCATGATTTTGACATGGTTTTGACATGACATGATTTTGCACGTTTTTTTTTCGCACGGTTTTTTGCATGTCATGTGGCTCAACCCCGTGCCCCCTCCCTGTTTTTTTCCTGTCAGGCCGTCCGTTAGGTTCATCCTGGAGCTGGAGAACTCCGAGGCAGGGCAGTGCCGAGCGGGCACTTAACTAGCAGTGCCGAGCGGGCACTAGTAACTAGATGTGCCGAGCGGGCACGTGCCGAGCAGGCTCAGGCAGTGCCGAGCGGGCACGTGCCGAGCAGGCACCCCAGTGCCGAGCGGGCACTAGTAGGAACCCCGGTGCCGAGCTGGCACCGTGGAGGGGGTGCAGTGCCGAGCGGGCACTAAATGTGCCGAGCGGGCACGTGCCGAGCGGGCACCTAGGTAAGCGCGCCGAGTGAGCGGGCACGTGCCGAGCTGGCACCGTAGGAGCGCCAAGGCGCAGCTTTGAAGCAGGCGTGGAGGCCACTGTGGTTGAGTGGCTCGCCCAACGGCTTAGTACTGGCTCGCCCACCCCAACGGGTTCGCCCAATAAGTACGGGCTCGCCCAACGGCCCCTTAGTACTGGCTCGCCCAACCTCGTTTGATGGCTCGCCCAACGGGTTCGCCCAAGTACTGGCTCGCCCAACGGCCCCTTAGTACGGGTTCGCCCAACCCCTTAGTACTGGCTCGCCCAACCTCGTTTGATGGCTCGCCCAAGTACGGGTTCGCCCAAGTACTGGCTCGCCCAACCCCTTAGTACTGGCTCGCCCAACTGGCTCGCCCAACGGGTTCAGCGGCAAGTCCGAGTGCGCAAGACGTTCGTGTCGTGATTGAAGAGTTCGATACAGTGGAGGACAAAATCCTCCACATCCTCCACTGCCAATTCCCGGCCGCACCTGCCCGGCATCGGAGCCCCGAGCCCAAGGTCGGGATTCTTCCCAGGAAAAAAAATATCGAAACTGTCGTCTAACCCGACAGTTTCGGCGAACCTGCCCGGCATTGAAGCCTCCACCCCGGCCGCACCACCTGCCCGGCATAGCCTCCAGCCTGCGCACCGAGGTCGGAATTCCGACTTCGCTCTGCACCGAGGTCGGGATTCCGACTTCGGTATTTTGCCGAAAAACCCATCACCGGGCCAGCGCCGAAGGTCCGGGAGATATGCTGTCCTCGCAGCATAACTCCCGGAGTGTTTTTTCCATCACCGGGCCAGCGCCGGAGGTCCGTCAGCGAGGCTGTCCTCGCAGCATCGCTGACAGAGTGTTTTTTCACCACTCACACGCTGCCGTCAATCCTGGCGTGGCAACAGGATTGCCCTTGTCAATCCTGGCGTGGCAACAGGATTGCCCTTGTCAATCCTGGCGTGGCAACAGGATTGCCCTTGTCAATCCTGGCGTGGCAACAGGATTGCCCCTTCAATCCTGCTGTGGCAACAGGATTGCTTCCCCCAATCCTGCGCTGACAACAGGAATGCCCCGGTGCATCACGAGCAGCTCGGGCTTGGAACTGTTCTTCCCCGAGCGCAGGCTTGTGATGGAGTCGGCCCCGCTGTAGCGCAGGAAGACCGGGTCTCGCCTCAAGTAGCAGCGGTGCAGGTTTGCGACGGGCTCGAAGGCGTCGACGCCGCGCACCTCCAGGCCCGGGCGCCGGGCGGCGAGGTAGTACTCCAGCTTTCCAGAACCGAAGAATGGAGAGTGAAGCACGGCGACGTCCCCCAGCAGCCGGTCCATGTGAGGAGCTAACCACGCTTTGCTTCCAAAGTACTTCAGCTGCATACCAGCCCTTTGGTTTATCCCTGAAAACTCTGGGAGCGCGTCGGTACACACAGACGCACTCCCGGACTCGCCGCCCGGATTGCCCGGAAAACACTGGAAGCGTACTGCTGTGTAGCAGTGCGCAGCCGGACTCGCCGCCCGGCTTCCCGCCTTCAAATTTGGCAAGTAACGCAAATGGGGAAGATCAAGCTGTTTCCTACGACAGAGTATAGCAGTAAGCAGCCCTCGGACCCCGTGGTGCCCCTGGTGCCATGCACGGGCATCTTCCTCGGGCCATCAAAATCGGGCAAAACCGTGGCTCTGATCAGCCTGATTCTGGAGCAGTATCGCGGCGTCTTTGAGAGAATTTACGTCTTCAGCCCGAGTGTGAACATAGACGACGGCTGGATACCCGTCAAGAAGTACATTGAGGAGGACCTGGGGGTGAACACAGAGCGGGAGCAGACGTATTGGGCCGAGTGGGACGAGGCGGCGCTGCGGCGCATCATCCAGCAGCAGCGCAAGATCACGGAGGCGTCCAAGAAGTTGGAAATGAAGAAACTGTACCAGGTGCTTGTAGTCATCGACGACTTTGCTGACACGCCGCAGCTGCACAAGCCTCACGGCGCCCTGGACACTCTCTTCATCAGGGGCCGGCACATGCAGATAAGCACCTGGGTTGAGCTCGCAGAAGCTGCGGCTCATCAGCGCAGCGGTGCGGGTGAACATGCAATTCCTCTGCTGCTGGAGGCTGCGCAACCAGCACGAGCTGGACGCCGTCATTGAGGAGCTGAGCGCCCTGCTGCCAAAGGAGCAGCTGTACCGGCTGTACGAGCAGGCGACGCGGGAACCCTACAGCTTCCTTTTCGTCTACTACCTGAAGCCGAGGAATGAAATGTTCTACAAGCGCTTTGAAGAGCGCTTCGCACTTGAAAAAGACGCCGATGGGAGCGGCGCTCAGCTTCCTGGGCCAGAAGCTGTTCGCTAGCTCCACACTGATCAGCGCACGGTGCGAGAATATCTCCTGCTGCACCTCCGTCGGACGGGCGGGTTCCTAAAGAAAAGGATGACGACGATCTACGTGGACAGCCGCAAGAGAGTGGCCGGCTCGGACAGCGACTTTGAGGTAGACCTGGGAGAGTCCCTGCACTTGCAGGGCGACGCCCGGCTTGCCGTCTACAAGATCCGCCTGGCCGACAGCTTTTTGTCCACGGACCGGGGCCGCTACCTCTACTGGGTTGACGCCGCGCTGGGCACGCTGAACTGGGCGTTGTTGCCCGAGGGCGCGTACACTGGCGCACGGCTGGCCGCCTGGATCAGCTCCAACTTTGCCACCGCCACCTACGGCGAGACCACAAACAGCCTGAGCGTTGCCTACGACGGCAACCGGCTGATCCTGAACGACCTGGAGCTGCGCCAGCAATTCCCAGAAGCCGCGGACTACCCCTCCGCGCCGGCCGCCTCTCCGACCAAGCCCTTCAGCATCGACCACATGCTCGGCCCGAGCTTCGTCTCAGGCGGGCAGCAGATCTTCGAATTTCTCAAAATGATGGCGCACAACGAGGTCTACCTGCGCTGCGCCCAGCTGGCCACCGCCAGCAGAGTGCTGGGCAACCTGGGCGACGACATCCTCTCCAAGATCACGCTGAAGAGCGGAGTGGGCACCATTGTGGAGACGGGCTCGGACGACGGGCACTTCATGGCACTCAGGGGCCCGGTTACCCTGAGGCACATGCGCTTCCGCCTGACAGACCTGGACGGCAACGTCGTCCGGCTTCGCGGGTCGTCTTTGTCCTTCGTGTTATATCTTGACCACGTATAATTAAATGGAGCCGACCGAACAAGAGGTGGAGGCGCAAGAGGTGGAGGCGCACGCTGCGCCGGAACACGCTGCGCCACACGCTACGCCACACGCTGCGCCGGCAGAACCGAAACGGCGGGGCAGGCCCCCTGGGAGCAAGAACAAACCTAAGCAGGACGTGCCTACTGAGCCGGCTGCCCCAAAGCGCAAGCCAAAGCCGCCGGTTGAGACGGCACCGGTTGAGGCACCGGCGGAGGCACCGGCGGAGGCACCGGCTGAGGCTCCAGCGGAGGCACCGGCGGTTGAGGCACCTCAGCTCACAAGAGAGCAGCAGCGCGCCCTGCGCATGCTGGAGAGGCAGTCCGCCTATGACCGGCTGACCACAGGCGCAAGCGTACTGGTATAAAAGCAAGATGATGTCGATTGAACCTCGCAACGAGCCGCGGATGCTCCGGTGGGTTCGCAAAACGTACCCCAGCTACAACTTGCAGCCGCTGCTGCTGAAGCGCTACCGAGAACTGGAGGAGGCGCGGGCCTTCAACAACTGGCTGGGCGAGCGCAGGCAGGCGTAGGAGGGGCAGCGGCACCTGGACGACGTGAGCCGGCTGACGGAGGCCGTGCACCGCCAGGTACCCCAGCTGCGCTACGCGCGGGCCGAGCGCCGGGGCGTGGAACGGGCGGCGGACGAAGTTGCGCAACAGTAAATGAAGGCACTTCGGGCGCACGGCTTCTATCAGCGCCCGCGCTTTGAGCAGGTGGTGGGCTACCTGGAGCGGAACGAGCCGCTGCCCCTGGACCAGCCGGACCGCAAGGCCACCTCGTTCATCACAAGCCACTTCTACCTGGACGTTTTTGTGCAGTCCAGCGAGGACCCCAACCCCCGGCCCCTGCAGCACACGCCCCTGCAGGCAATTCCCGAGGAAGGCTTCCGCACTCCCGCAGAGGCCACGGACGAGGACGTGTGCCTTGCGCGGAGGTACCAAGGAGGAAACCGCTTCGGCGAGGACGACCTTGCAGGAGACCCGGAGGCCGACGCGCTGGCCAGCAACGGTCAGGGGCCGCCCTCCATCACGGGCCGTTTGCGCAGCGCTGCAGACGGCGCACAGGCGGCAGCGGACTTCGTAGGCGCAGGGGCCGCGGGGCTCGCAGCCGCGCAGGCCTTCCGCTCTCAGCTGCCCCAGGACGCAGCGGAGTACGTGCGCCTGAACGTGCTGCCCCGTCCGGGGCCGGCGCAGCCGCCTCCGCAGATCATAGGCCGGCCCAGTGACGTGGAGCGCCTCCTGGACGAGGCGGGGCAGCGCGCGCAGGAGGTGGAGCGTGGCGCGGAGGCAATAGAGGAGACGGCGGCCGTGGCAGCGGAGGAGGGCGAGGTGGCCGTTGCCGCCGAGGGCGTGGGCGGAGCCTTTGGTTACCTGGGGGGCCTGGCGGAAGGAGCGGCAGCCCTCGCACCCACGGCGGGCGAGGTTGCTGGAACTTTGGCTGGCGTGGCGGGAGTTGGCGCGGCGGCAACGGCGGGGCTGGCCGTTGGCATTGCGGGCGGCGCAGCCTACGGCCTCGCCCGCGGCACGGGCTGGGTCCTCGAGAACACACTCTTCCGACCTCAGCAGGGCAGCGAGGACGCGGCCGTGCAGGACGTCCGGTCCGCCAACGGCATGAACGACGCCACGCAGCCTCAGCACTTCTCGCTGCGCTCAGGCCGCAGCACTTCAGGCAGCCCCGCAAGCAGCCGCGCCTCCTCGCAGTCCGGCTTCCGCGTGCAGGCGCAGTCCAACAACCCGCCGCGCCCCTTCTCCTGGGGCCTGAACCCCGTGGCCCTGCCCCAGTCCCAGCCCAGCTCGCGGGCGAGCTCCAGTTCCGGGCAGTCACGCCGGAGCCTGCCTCCGCCCAGCTTTGACCAGCTGGCGCGAGACATTGAGGCTGCTTAAAAAAAAAAAAATAACCCTCCTCCTCGGGGAGAGTTTATTTTTGCACGGTTTTGCACAACAAAAATGCTATTAGTGTCGTCCGTATATAGATATACGGACTGGACTAATGGCTCGTTTTGCACGGTTTTGCGCTGAGAAAAGCTATTCCTCCAGGGCCTACGCAAATGTAGGCCCTGTAAGAATAGCATTTTTTGCACGGTTTTGCGCAACAAAAATGCTATTAGTCCAGTGCCTACGTAAATGTAGGGAGTGGGCTAATAGATTTTGCATGGTTTTGCGCCACAAACCGCTATTCTTACAGGCCGTACATCTATGTACACCCTAGAAGAATAGTTTTCCTTCGCCGTACGAGTCAAAATGCGTGTATATAAACATGGAGGTAGTCACCGCCGGAGCCCAGGATGAGCTGATGCAGAGCCTGGACTACAAGCTGAAATCAAGCAACACCAGCTACGTGACGGCGCGGCATGACGTGCAGTACTTCCCCAGCTCGCTGAGCTCCTTCTCCCCCACAACCTCTTGGGTCTGCCGCATCCCGCTGACCAGCGGCACGTCCTTCATCGACCCCGAGTCCATCAAGATCGCCTTCCGCGTCAGGAACACGGACGGCACCAACCCGCTGGCCCCGGCCACGCCAACCCCGCCTGCTTCGTCCAGCGCGTCCAGGTCTTCGCCAACGGCCAGCGCTGCGACGACATCAACTACTACGGGCGCACCCTGGCCGTGCACGACCTGCTGAAGGGCAGAGAGTACAACCGCAACAAGGCCATGGAGGGTTTCGACGAAGTGAACGACCCGCGCATCGCCCGCGCGGTGCACCAGGGCGGCTACGCGGACGTGCTGCTGCGCCCCACAATGGTGGGCATCCTGCGCTGCGGGAAGATGCTGCCGCCGCAGCTGAACCTGGTGATAGAGATCGAGTTCGCGGACGCGACGACAGCGCTGTGGTCCGAGAACGCCGGGGCGCACCCGGCGGGGGCCACGCTGAGCACCGACTTCGAGATCCAGAACGTCCGAGATCTGGCCTCCCAGGTCGTCCTGGACTCTGCGCTGGTAGAGTCCTTCAACCGCGTGCTCCTCTCAGGAAGGTCCCTGGTGTTCAGCTACCCCACGGTGCTCACGCAGCAGTCCAGCGTCCCGAACGGCGTGGCGGAGCACAACGTCACCGTGGCGCGCGCCTTCACGAAACTCATGGGCGCGTTTGTGACCTTCTGGGACAACGACGCGGGCTCCAAGATCCACTTGCTGGCCAACCCGGGGCAGGACGTGGCCCCCATCGGCGCGGCGAGGCAGGAGGACAGCCTCCTGGAATCGCAGATGCAGCTGGGCAGCCTGCAGTACCCTCACAACCCCATGAAGGGAGTCTCGGAGCACTTCCACTTCCTCTCCGTCCTCGCGGGTACTTACGACGACACGGTGCGCAACATCGACATCGGCCGCGTGGGCTACCTGCGCCACAGCTTCATCGCCGGCTTTCCCACCGAGCGCGTGCCCAAGATGCCGCTGAGTGGCGTCAGCACCCGCTCGGGCGACCTTGCCCGGTTCACCTTCAAGGGCCTGGACGGCACGATGACGGATCTGTTCATTCATTTGGTGGCCTACCAGCTGGTGACGCTCTCCGGCACGGGCGTCTCTGTGCTTGACTAAGGCCCGGTGTCCCTCTTCACGCTTAAGTTGAGCAAAACGAGAAAAAAGGCGGGGGTGTCCCTCTTCACCATTTTTGGTGAAACGTGACACCGCTTTTGAGTGCGCCCAAAAACGAGAAAAGAGGCCCGGTGTCCCTCTTCTTC
>CAUJNA010002394.1:0-35302 GCA_963377175.1 Effrenium voratum | reverse complement strand
GTGGGAGGCCGGCAACTTCCAGGACGACGGGGCCAAGAGGGTGGGCGTGTGCTTTGCGAGCAACACCGACCTGGAGCTGTGGACGGATGGGGTGGAGCAGGCCGTCATCGACGACATGATCATCTTCCAGAAGCCCTTTCCGGGGGTCACCCGCACCGAGCTTGAGAGCCAGCTGCAGCGCGCCGTCACTTGGAGCGCTGCCTCTTCTGGGACTCCGCCGGCAACCGCGTGCCGCGCCCCGCGGAGTTCGTGTGGAGGCCCGGCACGTGTGGCTGATGGCCAGGCAGTGGGGCGTGCTCTTCGAGGTGCGCCACCTCATGCTGGAGCCCCTGGAGGCGCCGTGCTGCCCGTTCTAGGCCTCCAGCAGCTCGGAGCTCGTGGCCCGCAAGGCGCCCACGTACAGGTGGCGCAGCGTGAGGTGGCAGGACTCCAGGTCCAGGCGGACGCGGTTGTGGTGGGTGAGCCCCTGGCAGCTGGCGTAGGTAACTGCGTGGCTGGGCCGGGTGGCCCGCAGCAGCTCCTGGTTCTTCAGCCGCATGCCGTTGTCCAGCCTCACTCCGTCCGGCTCCACTTCCGCCACGGCCACAAAGACGCCCTTGGGTATTTTTCCGCCGGCCCCGATGAGGCGCAGCCCCGGCCAAACCCTCATGCTCTGCGGGCTGTTTTGTGTTATAGGTTTATCACACCCATTGGGTGTTGCAGTTTGGCAATATTCATTGGTTGTTTGGCAACAACCCAAATCTATGTGGATGACCTGCGTCTCCAGCTCCAAGAGCTTGGAGCCCTCCGGCGCCAGGGCCCGGTTCGCCGCTGCGTTCACGGCCATGCGCTTGCTGTGGCTGATGTCCAGCGTGGTGTCCGGCCACCCGGGCTTGGAGGGGTAGAGCTCCTTCAGCCTCGCCTGGCCTGCTCCAGCGTGGGGCCGGGGTCGGAGCGCATGTTCTCCGTGAGCTCGTGCCTGTGCCCGCCGGCCAGGTCGCGGATCAGCTGGCTGTGCTCCAACGGCGCGCTGATGGGCCGCCCGGCCCAGGAGTCCAGCACGGCCGGCAGCTGCCGGAAGTCTCCCAGCAGCAGGAACTTCACGTCTGCGTTCAGCCCCACGCAGGCCAGGTCCGCCCAGAGCGCCATGTCCAGCTGCGTGTGATCCACCACCAGCCAGTCCAGCTTTTGCGCGCTGCCCCCGCGCACGTACCTGCGCACCCAGTGGTCGGCCGTCTGCGCCCCCAGGCCCAGGTTCTGCGCGGAGCAGTGCGTCTTGGACACCAGGCGCACCGCCTCGCCCTGCTCTCGCAGCCTCGCAACAATGGTGCGGGCCAGGTGCGTCTTCCCGGTGCCCGGCAGGCCCGTGAGCAGCAGGGAGTTGCCCGCCAGGCAGTGGTTCACGGGGTCGTCCACTCCGTTCCACCTCCGCTGTTGGGGGCGCTCCGCCTCCATGCGCGGCGCCCTGCCGCCCAGCAAAGGCTTCGTCTCTTCCACGCGGTAGACGGGCGTGCCGTCCGGGTGGCGCAGCGCCTCCAGCGCCCGCAGCCGCTCCGCGAAGCGCTTCGGCAGCCGCTGCGTCAGCAGTCCGTCTTCACCTGCGCCAGGTACCGCGCGGCGCGTCCAGGATGCCGGGCCTTGGCCACCATGCAGTGCTCGAAGCCCAGGACCGCGTCGATGGGGCGGTAGGTGCCGTTGCTCAGCAGCCTCCGCGCGTAGACAAAGTCCCACACCATGCCCCCCTCGTAGGCGAAGGCCTGGGGGAAGTCCGCGCCCGCGCCGTCCAGCTCGCTGCTACCTCCGTGTTGCAGGCCTATCATCGCGTTCACGCTGAGCTTGGCCATGTGCTCCTCGTTTTCGGGCCACGCGGCGTCCATGCGCTCCAGCGCGCGCCGCAGCGTTGCCGCGTCCACGTGGCTCCGCGCGGAGATGCCCAACACGATGGTCCCAGCGGCAGACGCCCAGGTCCAGCATCGCGGCCAGCGAAACCTTCGAGTACCAGCCGGGCCCCACGTAGGCAACAGGTTCAGGCAGGACTGCCTCGCGTCGCAGCAGCCCTCCACAAAGCCCAGGTCCGGCAGCACGCCGTACGGGCTCAACGCCGTCCGCCGGGCACAGGATGGGCAGGGAGAAGGGGGTGTTGGCCAGCCCGTTGCGCCTGCAGCGCACCACGTGTAGCAGTGCCCGTCGAAGGACGGTGCGGTGCTCCTTCAGCGCCGGGTCGTAGCTGTCCACCAGGTCGCCCTGCGAGCTCAGCACGCGCATGGGGGCGTTGCGCCACACGCAGAACTCTCGCACCTCCTCTGCGGAGATGCCGAGGCGCCTCCAGTCGGGCGCAGCATGTGTCGAAGTCGGCGCACACCTCCTCCACGCTCAGCTGCAGCAGCTCGGCCAGCTGCCGGGGCACGCAGAGCGGCTTGTCCTCGAAGGCGCTCTGCAGCACGTCCTCCTCGCGGGCAGCTGGAAGCTCACGCTCCTCAGGCCCCTCATGCGCTGGCGCAGGAGCGTCTCCACCTCGTCCTGGAGTTCCTGTAGTGCGTGCTCTGGGTGCTGACCACCCCCTCGGGGTCGAGGAAGTAGGTCTCGTCCGAGAGCTGCAGGATGGGGCCGCGGTCCAGCGAGGCCTCCACTTGCTGCCTGACCCGCTGCGCCACCTCCGTGAGGTGCGCCGGGTGCCTCGTGGCCCCGCCCAGCTCGTTCACCGGCAGCCAGTCCCTGCGCTCGTTGTTCCGCCCGCTGCGCCGCCTGCCCCGGATGATCACCGGCACGTGGACCAGGACTTGTAGCACTTGTCGCGGAAGAAGCCCTTGCCCAGCTTGGTCAGCCGGTGCTCTCCGCCCTGCAGGGAGCGCACGAGCTTCTTCTGCCCGTTGCGCAGCAGGATGTAGTCGTTGGGCCCCTCGCGGATGAGGGGCTGGTTGTAGTCGAAGTCCTTGCTGGGAGGCCGCAGGCCCAGGTGGGAGTAGTAGTGCTGGCCCGCCCGGGTCAGCTGCCCGTCCGCGCGCGAGAGCAGCGCGTAGGCCCCCGGGCCGCGCCGCAGGTTCAGCACGACGGCACCATCCGCCCCCGTGCGAGCCCGGGCGCCGCCGTCCGCGGCCTCCGTGATCTGCTGTCGTTGTCTCGCCCAACTTGCCATTCTTTTTTTACGGGCCCAGTTTTTTTTTGCTCGGCGCGGCCAAGTCGGGGGTGCGTTCAAACGGGTTATCAGGCCGTCAGAGCGTTTTCACAGCGGGCGGGGTGGTGCCTGTAGGGTTTAAACACAGCTGGCTTTCAACAAAGTCACTATTTGCTCGAGAAGCAAGCTCAGTCTGCGATGGCGACTCGATCCGAGTGCGAGCGCGAGGCGCGCGAGGCGGCAGCGAACCTGGTGCTGTCTACCGCCCATCCGCACTCCGTGAGAATGGGGACTCGCGTGCTCGAGACCCTGGGCGACATGCGGGAGATACTGTCCTACCACAGCATCGGCTGCAAGCAGGCTCTGCCCATCTTTGAAGAACTCGTCAAGGCCGGCCAGGAGCCCGCGGGTGAAGACTACCCGGCGACGAACTTGGAGCATCGCCTGATGGAGTGGTTGGATCGCCGCGAAGCCGCCCCGGACACTCCGCCCGTGAAGCCTCAGTCTCCGCGCCAGCCCATTTTCCTGAACTTGAAGAGGAAGGCGCGCGAGGCGAGCGAGGAGAGCGAGCCAGAGAAGCCGGAGCCGGAGGTAACCACCTTCTTGCTGCCAAGGGCCGCCGAGCCGCGAGAGGAGGATTTCATGAGGAACAAGGCCGCTCCCGTCTTCCACAGCAGCAACCACGTTCTGGTTCCCTGCGAGTTCCGCCACACAGGCCCGGGTGTGTCCGAAGCAGAACTGCTGGAGTGCCTTTACAGCGTGGGGGACGACAAGTACCAGGGCAAAGGTTGCGCTTGGATGGCGTGGCGCCTCGTGGGCCAAGCTCAGCCTCCTGACGTCGGCCACCACGTCGTGCTTCGACCCGAAAGAGGGGCAAACTTGTGGGTCTTCTTCCACAAGCCCACCATGAAGCTGCTGCCCCATCCTCCGGCGTCCACCCAGCTCTACAAGCTTGGCAAGGGGAAGCTTCACGATGTCGTGAAGCTGATGGCCAACTGCTTGGAGCAGAAGGG
Source organism: Effrenium voratum (assembly GCA_963377175.1). NCBI lineage: Eukaryota > Dinophyceae > Suessiales > Symbiodiniaceae > Effrenium > Effrenium voratum. The sequence continues at coordinate 31,195 of CAUJNA010002394.1, read as the reverse complement.
GACCATGCGGGCCATGAGTCGGGGCGAGTACGACGGCCTTGTTGCAGCAAACGAACCTCCGGCGCCAGAGTTCTCCCCACGACGGGTTTTGAAGAACTACGGCGATATGACGACGTCCGAGTTCCAGAGCCATCTCATCAAGCTCGACACGACCTTCCGAGGCGACAAGGCCTTGACCACCGGCAAGCGCCCGCCGAACAGTGAGGACGAGTTCGTGCACTTGCAGAGCAGGGCCCTCTTGCAGCTCCGCAAGCAACTCCAGGACGACCAGTTGCAAACGGAGAGCCTGCTGGTGTCGCGCCATCGCCAACTTCTGATGACCGACTTCGTCATCAACGAGAGCACCGTGAACTGCTGGTGGTACAAACCCGAGGTCCACCAGAAGCAGCCACTGGACTTTTTCGAGGCCTACGGGCGAGCTCGCGACGAGCGAAGGACTCTGATCTTCTACGGAGACAGCGGCAAGGGGAAAACTCCCCTGGCAAGTTGCCTGGCAGCCATGGTGGCCCGCGACGTGGGTCTGGACGAGTTCGTCATGGTGTCCAGCCCGGACATGCTGCGATCCGCGGTCGAGCGCAGCCTCCTGCGCGACGAGAGGCCTTTGCTCCTGGACGAGCTTCAGATCAGCAGCAGCAACATCGGCGCCCAAGGCGGGGGAGTGGACACGCTGAAGCATCTCCTCGGTCTGTCGCCCGACTTGCCAGCCACCATCAAATGTCGCTACAACGACATGAAGGTGCCTGCGGAGACGTTCAGGATCATCACGGTGCAGGACCTGGCGAAACTCCACCACAGCTTGGACGACATGGCAAAGATTTGCCCTCCGGACCTCATGCTCGACGGGTTTGAGTGGCGCGCTCGCCCGCTTGACAAGGTCTTCGACGCGGACACGAACGCGGTGCTGAAGCGCTGCATCCTCGTGGAAGTGACGGCGCAGTGTGTCAAGGACTCTGTGCGCGAGAGGCGAAAGTTCGGGTCCGACAAGGCGGTCTCCATGGCGGAGAGTTTGAGGGCCTTGTACAACGGCCAGTAATTCGCGACACGGGGGCCTGCCTTTTAAGGGCACAGACAAGGCAGAAGCCCGACCGAACGCATACAGATCAGCCTTGCCCAAAGACGCACAGTTGGGCGCGCTGACCCCCGCTCTGGCGCACACCCTTGCCGGGCTCGTGAGGCCGTCTTGCCCAAAGACGCACAGTTGGGCGCGCTGACCCGCTCCACTCCCCCCCGGGTTCCTTGCTATATGTACTATATGTGCTATATCTCACAAGGCAACCCACTGACCATCCACTCCCCCCGGGTTCCTTGCTATATGTACTATATGTGCTATATCTCACAAGGCAACCCACTGAACATCCACTCCCCCCGGGTTCCTTGCTATATGTACTATATGTGCTATATCTCACAAGGCAACCCACTGAACATCCACTCTCCCCCAGCTCCTTGCTATATGTACTATATGTGCTATATGGCCCTATATAGCACATATAGTACAGATTTCGCGCGTACAGAACATATAGCACATATAGCACATATAGCAAGGACGCGGGGGAGAGTGGGGGTTCAGCGGCTTGGCGTGTAAGATATAGCACAAATAGCACATATAGCAAGGACGCGGGGGAGAGTGGGGGTTCAGCGGCTTGGCGTGTAAGATATAGCACATATAGCACATATAGCAAGGAGCCGGGGGAGAGTGGAGGTTCAGCGGGTTGGCGTCCATATAGCACATATAGCACATATAGCATGGAGCTGGGGGAGAGTGGAGCCAAACCCAGGGACATTTGTGCGGTTTTGCGCCACAAATTGCTATTCCTCCAGGGTGTACATGTATGTACGGCCTGTAAGAATAGCTCGTTTTGCGCGGTTTTGCGCCACAAAAATGCTATTACTACAGTCCGTACATGTATGTACACCCTGGAGTAATAGCTTTTTTGCACGGTTTTGCGCCACAAAAATGCTATTCTTACAGTGCCTACATCAATGTAGGCACTAGAGGAATAGCTTTTGCACGGGTTTTGCACGGTTTGCCCATGCCAGCCCCGCTTTGATTGGTTCGCCCAACCCGTTGGTTTCCCGAGCACCCCAAAAAGGAGCTGAGCAGGCTCCGGGAATTTCCCAGCCTGCGCACGCTCGATCAGGCAAACTTGAGTGTGATCAAAGTTTTTTTTTTGCGCCAAAACGGGTCCGATCACCGCGGAAATGCAGAGGCCTGAGCGTGCCTCAAAAAATCATTTTCAAACTAGTCGAGGGTCCTGGGCCTCGGAGGCGCCAGGAAGTCGTCCAGCTGCCTCACAGCCGCCGGCCTGCGTCTCGTCAGCCGGCCCGCCGCGTTGCCGCTGCCCTGCGGCGCCGGCAGCGCCAGCTTCAGCAGGGTCTCCCGGCCCTCCGTGCTGCGGACGGTCATGGAGTCCACGGCCCCCTGCTGCTGCACGTCGCCGTACTGAGGGTTGAAGCTCCTCGCCGCGTTCGTCGGCGCTTGGAAGGCGCCCGCGTCCTGCACCGCCTTCACGCGCCGCTCGGTGAGGTCCTTGTTGTGCTGGAACTTGTCGGCGTTGTCTTGGAGGACCCTGAACTCCGTGGCCGGCTGCTTCTCCACGTCCTCGGGCGCGCCGTGCACCGTCTCGTGGGGCCGCGCGTTGTAGGCCGAAGCGGTCTGCTCTGAAAGTGGTCGCTCCACTGCCCGCCCTTGCGCGCCACCCTCGTGGCCAGGTCCTTCTTCAGCGTCTGGATGCCCCGGTCCACCACGGCGATGGCGTTGCGGTCCTCGGGCCGCTTCGTGCGGTGCACGGCATTTTCGGGCAGCTCCCGGTCCAGCGTGGCGAACTCGTTGCCCAGGTCCGTCGTGACCACGAAGTTCCCGTCGTCCCCCGTCAGCTCCCGCGCGGCGCGCTTGGTGGCGCGGGCCACCGTCTCGGCGTTCTTGTTCTGCAGAGGTTCCACGGCGGCCTCCCGGGTGAAGACGTCCATCACCACCAGGCCGTACTTCGTCTTCCCCCGCGTGTTCTGGCTGAAGTCGATGAGGTCGGCCTGCAGCCGGTCGTTCGGCCCCTCGGCGGCCGACTTGCCCAGCGCGCGCGGCCGGGGCGCCTGCACCTGCCGGCCCACGTCGGCCTTCAGCGCCTCGAAGGCCATGGCCTGCGTCACGTCGAGGTCGCGCTGCCTCGCGAGTCGGTACAGCTTCCGCGGGTCCCTCACGTTGAAGTCGTCGGCCAGGTCCCTCAGCGCCTCCATTTATAACCCAAAAAGGAGCTTATTCAAGGCTCCCTGGATGCAGGGAGGCCTGAAGACACCTCCTTGTTGCCCCAAAAAGGAGCTTGCGCAGCTTCCCTGGATGCAGGGAGGCCTGCACACACAGCTGCTCACGGTTCCCTGGACGCAGGGAGGCCTGAACACCGTTTTTTTTCCCTACTTGTTGCCCCAAAAAGGAGCTTGAGCAAGGTTCCGCGAGAACGCGGAAGCCTGCTCACACTACTTGTTCTTCGGCCCCCGCTTGGCCTGCCAGGCTTCCACCTCGTCCAGCCGGGCCTGGAAGCCCTTGCACACCCCCCAGAGCACGCTGGTGAGGTGAGAGTAGTCGAGGGTGATCATCTCGGTGCCGTCGCTCCACCGGGCGGTGCCCGTCAGGTTCTTCCACTTCGCTCCTGAGAAGTCGTTGGAGGCGAAGCCCAGCCTCAGGTCGCCGTTCATGTCCGGGCGCTTGTACTGCTTGGCCTCCACGGAGTCGAAGAGCTGCTTGGAGCTCCGCCACGTCGGCCTCCGCCATCTCCGTCTTCACCCGGCTGTCCGACAAATTCGTGAAGCTCGTGTTGCAGACCACGGTGCCCGTGTTGCCCGCGATCACGAGGCAGCCGGGGTTCCTCTGGTTCGTGGTCAGGGACAGCTGCGTGGAGAGGCTCTTCGTCTGCACCAGCGCCTCGTCGTTGATCATGATGAGCTCGCACTGGTGCGCCCCGCCGTCCCGCTCCAGGAAGACCCTGGCGCTCTGGTTGCCCAGCAGCCGCAGCTCCGGGCCGCTGTCGGGGGCCGCGCTGTTGTAGGACACTTGCAGCTTGCTCCAGCCCGCCCAGTTCTTCGTCAGGAAGAGATCGTCCGAGAAGTCTGAGGTGTTGGTCACGGTGAGCGTGTTGGAGGCGAAGAGCTGCGGCGCGGAGACCGTGCCCGAGCTCGTCACGTTGCCGCACACCACGCTGCCCGTCAACACTCCGCCGCTCGTGGCCGTGAAGGTGCAGTCCAGGCTCTCGCAGTCCAGCGGGCCCGTGGAGGCCGCCCCGGTGATGGTCAGCGTGGCGCCCGTGAGCGGCCCGGTGGCTGCGAAGCTCGCCGCGGTTGCTGCGCCCGAGGCCGTCAGTGTGCCCGTGGACACGTCGCCCACCGTGGTGAAGTTCCCGGCGTTGGCCGTGTTGTTGATGGTCAACGTGCTGCCCGTGATTCCTGTGGCGGAGCTCAGCAGGCCCACGCTGGCCGCGCCAGTGATGCTCAGCGAGCTGCCTGACACGGCCCCCGTGGACGACAGCGTGGCTCCGGCGACGGTGCCGGTGGCCGTGAGCGCAGCGCAGGAGACTGTGCCCGAGGCGTCCACGCCCGTGGTGAACACGTCGGTGCAGTTCACGTCGTTGCACGGCAGCTGGTCGCAGCCCACGTTGCCCTGCGCGGTGAGCCCGTCCAGCGTGGCCGAGCCCGTGAGGGCCAGCGAGTCCGCCAGCAGGTCCGTTACCGAGACAGACTCTCCTCGAAGGCGCTGGCCCTGATCTGCATGCTGTACAGGTCCAGCGTGCCCGCCGACTGCTGCACCAGCCCGGGGATAGAGCCGCCGAAGGCTCCGAAGTGCAGCTTCGCGATTTCGCCCGGCGGCACCGAGAAGTCCAGGCGCGCCGTGCTCCAGACGCCCTGCGAGGGCGTGCCGAGGAAGGTGCCGGTGACGCCCACGTAGTCGTTGTCGGCCGCGCTGACGTACATCACCAAGTTGGAGTCCGTGCCCAGCCTGTACCGGCAGCCGAAGGAGTAGCGTCTCCCCGGCGTCAGCGTGTAGGTGCGCACGATGTTCCAGGCGAAGGCGCTCAGGGTCATGGCGTATCCCTCCAGCTGGAAGCCTCCCACCGCGAAGCTGGCCGAGGCCACGGAGCTCTGGCTGTTGGAGCGCACCAGGAAATTTCCTAGCGTGGTGAGCGTGGGTTCCAGCAGCACCTCGCCCAGGGTGGCCAGCGTGACGTCGTCCGCCCCTCCGTCGAGGAACTCGTGCTTCAGCAGCAGCGCTGAAGCCGCCGTGTCCTCCTCCGCTGTGCCGGTCTCCAGGGTTGCGTCCAGGATCTGGAGGCCGTAGACGTCCACCGTTCCTGCCGTTTGGTTGGGCAGGCCCGGCGCCAGGAAGTGCGCGCCGAAGTGCAGCTTCGCAACTCCGTTGGGCGGCACTGTGAAGTACATCTTGGCCGTGCTCCAGGCGCCCTGGTCGCCCGCGAAGCTGCCGTACAAGGGGTCGTAGACGTTGTCTGCCTCGGACATGTACACCACGAAGTTGGAGGCCGTGCCGAGCCGGTAGCGGCAGGCGAAGAGCAGCTCTCTGCCGGGCGTCAAGTTGTAGGTGCGCACAATGTTCCACGGGTTTGCCGCCAGGGTCAGGGTGTAGCCGTCCACGCTTACTCCCGCGGTGTGCGTGGCCAGGACCACGCTGCAGCCGCTGCTGGGGCGAACCGTCCAGTTTGACTGCGAGACGTCCGTGGGGCCCAGGATCTGCTCTCCTATGGCGGCCACCACCTCGTCGGCCCCTCCGTCGTCCGGAAAGCGCACTGCTATCTGCAGCGCAGAGGCCGCCTCCGTGACTCCGAGCTTGCCCGCAAGGAGGCCGTCTACTTGTGCGATGGTGTAGTAGCTGAGCAGCGCGGCGGCAATGCTCGAGGCCGTCGCCGTGTCCTGGTCTGCGGCTGAGCGGTACGCCACCAGCGCTGCTGCGATCTGGCTGCTGGTGAACGTGTCCTGAGCTGGCCCGGTGCGGTAGGCCAGCAGCGCGCCCGCGATGGCCGCCTGCGTCTGCGTGTCCTGCGCGCTCGCCGTGCGGTAGTCTCCCAACTGCGCGTCCACTTGCGCCGCGGTGTAGTAGGCCAGCAGCGCGGCCGTGATGGCGCTGGTCGTCTCCGCGTCCTGCGCCGTTCCGGTTCGGTAGTCTCCCAACAGAGTGTCCACTTGTGAGGAGGTGTAGTAGGCCAGCAGCGCAGCCGCGAGGGCCGCGTCCGCCGCTGCGACGGAGTAGCCGTCTGCCGTGATGCTCAGCGTGTCGTCGCCGTTGGCCAGCGCAGCAGAGAGAGGAGCCACGAAGTGCAGGTTGCGAACGACGCTGCTTCCGCGAAGGAGCTCCCAAATTGTGAAGCCCGCCCAGGCCGGCGCGTTAACAACTCCGCTGCCGGAAAGCTTCAGGGCGGCGAGCTCCGCGAGGATTGCGTCGAGGGCGCTCTGGAGCGCGGTCTCGCTGGCGGAGAGCGCGGCGTTCGTGGCGTACGAGGCCAGCAGCGCCGCGTCGGCCTTGGAGGCCTGGAGCGCCATGATGCTGGCGTCCCGGCTAGCAAGCTGCGCTGCGACGAAGGCCTCGGTGGCGAGGCCCAGCAGCGCATTTGCTATTTTGGTGTCTACCTCCAGTGGAAGTCCGTCCACCGGGGAGAGCAGGGCGGCCAGCGCGCCGGCGTCCGCCTTGCCGAGGAGGGCGGCGTCCAGGGCTGCCGTGGTGACGGCGCCCAGGAGAGCGGTCGAGATCTTTGAGTCCACCTCGGAGGAAGTGTCCACGGCCGAGAGCAGGGCGTACGCGGTCAGTGCGCTGGCGTCCGCCTTGGAGGCCTGCAGCCCCGAGATGGTGGCGTCTCTGCTCGCGAGCTCGGAGGCCAGCGCCGCGGCGGTGACGACGCCCAGGAGAGCGTTGGCCACCTTCGTATCCACCTCCAGCGGCGTGATCCTCGCCGCTATGTCTAGGGAGTGCTGGTCCACCACCGTCTTGAGACCGTAGTTGGCGGCCACCGTGGCCAGCGTGGCGTTGTTGGCCGAGGCGATGGAGCCGTTCATGGCCGCCGTGGTGCTGTAGTTGGACAGCTTCAGGTCCACGCCGTCCGGGTTGCTCTTCGTCGCCACCACGCCCTCCAGCACGTCGAAGGCCGACTGGTCTGCCTTGTTGGAGAGACCCGTGGTCAGCGAGCTCTGCAGCGCGGCGATGCTGCTTCCGTGCGCGGCCACCTGCCCGTCCGTGGTGGCCAGGGCCGCAGCCGTTGCTAGGGGCGCAATCGCCGGCGCCAGCGCGCTGCTGTCCAGCTTTGAGGCCAGCTCCGCGGTGACTCTGTCGTCCAGGGACTGGATGGCGGCGGCGTTGTTGCCGGCGGCTGCCGTGTTCACCGCCAGGTCCGTTACTTGTGCGTACGGCGTGAGAGCGAGGGCCAGCTGTCCTGCTGTGACGTGCGTGCCGTCAGTCACCTCTCCGTTGTCCAGGACCTCTGGGATGTTGCCCGTGACAGGTCCTTCAAACATGTTTACATATCACCGCCTTAGTCCAGTGGCTATTCCGCAAAGCGAGGCCGGCTCCGCGGCTTCGGTCTTGGAGCGAGGCCGGCTCCGCGGCTTCGGTCTTGGAGTGGCATTCCGGCCGTTCGGAGAAGTTTCCTGGTAATCCTTGTGATTCGGGGTTGGTGTGTTTGACACAACAACCCCTCCAGGCCCGCACCAGGCCCGCACCAGGCCCGCACCAGGCCCGCACCAGGCCCGCACCAGGCCCGCGCCAGGCCCGCACGTTGGCGTGGAATTTGTAACGGGGCATGTGTGTTTTTTCCGACACACCTTAGAAGACTTTTGAGCAGTTTCTCAAACAGTGAGAATCTGCAAATTCTCAGGCGAACGCCAGCGCAACACCCGACCTGCAAATTTGAAGGAGCTCACCGTTTGAGCCCCTTCAGCAAAGTCACCAAGACCTCTACCTCTCTCTGTAGAGAGGGCCCGCACCAGGCCCGCACCAGGCCCGCACCAGGCCCGCACCAGGGTATTTTCGGAAGTAGCGCGGCTACAATGTGACTCACTTGATCTGACACTCGATTTGACCGATTTCGCCGGTCAATAGCGAGACCTGCGCACGATGGAGCCAGTGGCCGGCAAAACCGGACACTGCTTCGTAGTTGGTGCGAGACATCAGCTGCGTGCCCTCCATGTCGGCGGGCTGGCGCGGCTCTGCCGGGCAGGTTCGCCGAAACTTTAGGCAGTTGTCCCCCCACAGGACCACTGGAATTTTTTTTTCACAGTTGTCGGCTTAGACGACAACCTCGACATTTTTTTTGCTGGGAAGAATCTCGACCTTGGCGTGGGCTCGGCAGGAGGCTTCTATGCCGGGCAGGCGCGGCCGGGCTCCGATGCCGGGCAGGAGAGCAATCCTGTTGCCACAGCAGGATTGAAGGGGCAATCCTGTTGCCACAGCAGGATTGGGTGGAGCAATCCTGTTGCCACAGCAGGATTGACGGCTGGGCGTGTGAGTGGTGAAAAAACACTCCGTCAGCGATGCTGCGAGGACAGCCTCGCTGACGGACCTTCGGCGCTGGCCCGGTGATGGGTTTTTGGGCAAAAAAGCGAAGTCGGAATTCCGACCTCGGTGTGCAGGCAGGCTGGAGGCTTCTATGCCGGGCAGGTGGCGCGCCGGGGGCTTCTATGCCGGGCAGGCGCGGCTGTGAACACGAAGTGCCTCGGAACTGGAAACAGGCACGGACCATTTTTTGGTTGCTGCCCGCACCAGGGAATTTGAATTGAAGGATATTCTCATTCAATTTCCTGGTATACTTCCAGTACGACACGAACGTCTTGCGCACTCGCGGACTTGCCGCTGACCAACCCGTACTTGGGCGAGCCGGTTGGGCGAGCCAGTACTAAGCCGTTGGGCGAGCCAGTTGGGCGAACCCGTACTTGGGCGAGCCGGTTGGGCGAGCTAGTTCTAAGGGGTTGGGCGAGCCACTCAACCACAGTGGACGCCTTGGCGCTCCTACGGTGCCAGCTCGGCACGTGCCCGCTCGGCACTGTGCCTGCTCGGCGCGTTTACCTAGGTGCCTGCTCGGCACGTGCCCGCTCGGCGCATCTACTTACTAGTGCCTGCTCGGCACGTGCCCGCTCGGCACATCTACTTACTAGTGCCAGCTCGGCACTGTGCCAGCTCGGCACTGTGCCTGCTCGGCACGTTCGGTGCCTACCTACAAGTGCCCGCTCGGCACTGTGCCAGCTCGGCACCGTGCCTGCTCGGCACATTTAGTTACTAGTGCCCGCTCGGCACTGTGCCTGCTCGGCACGTGCCCGCTCGGCACATTTAGTTACTAGTGCCCGCTCGGCACTGTGCCTGCTCGGCACTTTTACCTAGGTGCCCGCTCGGCACCGCCCCGCCTCCCGACCGCCAAGTTCTCCAGGATGAACCTACGTACGGCCTGACAGGAAAAAAACAGGGGGAGGGGCACGGGGTTGAGCCACATGCACATGCAAAACCCATGTAAAAAAAACAATGTCAAAATCATGCAAAAACCATGCAAAATCGTGCAAAAACCATGCAACAACCATGCAAAACCGTGCAAAAACCATGTCATGTCATGCAAACATGCAAAAACCATGCAAACATGCGGCGCTGGCGTCTACGCAGGCAGGCGCGGCAGGCAGGCTACGCAGGGCGCGGCAACCCGCTGAACATCCACTCTCCGCCGGGTCCATGCTATATGTGCTATATGTGCTATATCTCACAAGGCAAGCCACTGAACATCCACTCCCCCCCGGGTCCTTGCTATATGTGCTATATGTGCTATATCTCACAAGGCAAGCCACTGAACATCCACTCTCCCCCGGGTCCTTGCTATATGTGCTATATGTGCTATATCTCACAAGGCAGCCACTGAACATCCACTCTCCCCCGGGTCCTTGCTATATGTACTATATGTGCTATATGTGCTATATGGCCCTATATAGCATATATAGTACAGATTTCGCGCGTACAGAGTATATAGCACATATAGTACATATAGCAAGGAGCTGGGGGAGAGTGGGGGTTCAGCGGCTTGGCGTGTAAGATATAGCACATATAGCACATATAGCAGGACGCGGGGGAGAGTGGGGGTTCAGCGGCTCTTGGCGTGTAAGATATAGCACATATCGCACATATAGCAAGGACGCGGGGGAGAGTGGGGGGTTCATCGGCTTGGCGCGGCTCTTCAAATTTGCGGGCAGGTGGCGCGGAGGGTGGCGCACCGGAGTGAGAACATGTTCATCCGACATGTAATCCGACATGTTGAAATTAAGCGCGTATAGCGGCTTGGCGCGGCAGAAATGTGAACACGAGTGGCAATTGTGTTGGCACTTGTGTTGAAGAAATTAAGCGTATAGCAAGAAATCCTGGGGGAATTTCAATGCAGGGTTTCTGCAGGGAATCCCTGCATTCCCTGTATCCCTCTCTTTAGAAGACTTTTCAGCAGTTCTCAGGCGAACCTCTCTCTTTAGAGGGCGTTTTCCAAATGGCTTATATTGTACCTGAGAGGCTTCTGACACTCGTCCGTCCAGCATTTGACCTCGTCCTGCGAAGGATTCGAAGTCTAAAAACGCTGCGTGCAGGCGTGTGGCTGCAAAATAGAGACCCCTAGATATGCGCTGCAATTTGGCTCCGGTTGCATTTCAAGCGATGTCAAGCTTTGCCAAAGGAAACCCTTTTCCCTTTTTTTCGGGGACCCCTTTTTTTTGGACCCCTTGTTTTCTTTTTTTTTGTTTTTCTTAGCCCTGCAAAGGTTGGCTCGCTTGAAATGCAACCTGGAGCCAAATTGCAAGCATATCTAGGGGTCTCTATTTTGCAGCCACACGCCTGCACGCAGCGTTTTAGACTTCGAATCCTTCGCAGGACGAGGTCAAATGCTGGACGGACGAGTGCTAGAAGCCTCTCAGGTAGAATATAAGCCATTTGGAAAACCCCCTCTAAAGAGAGAGCACAGCCCATCTGCACCACAAGTAGCGTTGTCGTCCATGTAGCCCTTGACACTGAGCACGCCAGGGATAGCGTTCAGAACGACGTATATGGGGTCCATGGCGACACAAAATAGAAGAACTGAGACAGCACGTCCCATGTCGACTCCTTGATGTACTGGGATGGGTGGGCGATAAAAGCGTCCAATACGATGGCGCACCGAACGGCCAAAGAGGACGTACGTAGCATACTGCAGCACCCAAACAGGTGCATTGAGGATCTGAAGGATACGGAGGACCCAATGCGGATTGACTCGTTCGAAAGCTTTGGCTAAGTCAGACAGCAGCACAAAGTATGGCCGTGTGCGATCGCCGAGGTAGGTCTGCATATCCAGGAAATTTCCCTGGGGTTCCCTGAAAATATTGACAAGAGTCTGACTAGGATGAAGGGAACCTCGAAGGGCTGAGTACATTTGCACATACACAGCTTGGTCAATGATGCGGTCAGCCGTATTAGGGAGCCCCAGCGGCCGAAAGTTGTCCGCGTACGACCCTGCATCGGCTTTGGGAATGAAGACTAAGGCCTGTACCGGAGCCGGTGCTTGGAGGCCGACATAGTCATGTAGACGGTGCGTAAGCACACGGGATGCGGCATTAGGCGCCGCCCGGTAGGCCGCGTAAGGCAGCCCGTCAAGGCCAGGGGCACTGTCCGGAGAGCGTACCACAGCACGTAAGAGGTCATCATCAATAGGCAGGGTACATTTGGCAAAGGGTGGTGGTGAATACTGTGAAAGCAACTCCTCCCACTGTGCATCCCATACTACAGGCTCGTCTTGCCAAAAAGCGCGCGTGGCTCGCATGGCTTCATCTACCGCCTCCGTGGTCCTACATTGCCGACCAGCTTTGTCCAGCACAAGGCCACTGGTCCGGGCAACGCGCGGCGCAGCGACTCTGCATCTATCCCAAACTCGGGCCTGACCTGGTGTCGCGGCAATTCGATTAGTGTCGTGAATGACCCCTGGATGCGCACTTGCAAGTGCCCGACCGGCTTCGTAAGTGTTAAGAATGGCTTCGGCAACTAGGCGAGGCACCAAATAGGCCTGATCATTGATGCGCAAGGAGGAGAGAGGGACAGGAAGCGACATCGTTTCGCAGAGATTGCATAGTGGCGAAAGGGACATGCACGTTGCCGCCCTGGGTACTTTTCAAGGCTTTCCGAATCAGGCAGTGGGTAGGCAACGTTTGTCGTGGAAGGGGCCACCAGGTCCATACAGCAGCCTTGAAATCACAGAGGTCATCAGCAGCATGGACCCTGCGTACCAGTTTGGAATACTGCTCATCTGACGCGGCGCCTCCCCCTCTATGGACAAGACACTCCGTGGGTACGACTTGCATAACTGAGTCCCCCGAAAAGGAAGAAATGCTAGAGGCGACCTTAAGCGTGCCCCACAGCGCTCCATGCTGGCTCGGACGGGTAGCAGGCCAGCGTACATGGTATGTGACCCGAGCACTGTCATTGTCCACCATGGGGTGTCTGAGCAGGAGGCGATCAAGCGCGGATCCGATACCTAGTAAGTTTGGGCGATACACACGAGAAGTGAGCGACCAGGTCTGCCCACATTGGAGTGTTGGAAAGTTGGTTGAAGTCTCCTCCGAGGACAACACACGAGTCGGAAATATGGGCGAGGTGTGAGATTAATTGCGCACCAATTTCCTTAGTCCGAGCGGGATGGACGTAGACGTTGATGACACGGACTTGAGCTCCATACTTTTCGTAGAGTGCGTCCTGTAGAAATCCCGGGATAATTTCAGTATGCTCGATCTGAGTCCACCCTAGGGGTGGGAGGATGCACACACCACCACTGCCTGTCTGGTCAGGCGGAAGATTGCTGGCAGCAATATTAATATGTGGGTGGACAGTGGTTAAGGTGGCCGGTTGAGCAGGTGTCCAATTAGTTTCCTGGAGCAACACAAAGCCTTTAACACGGCCGACCTGAATGTGTGCGAGCTTATCATGGTGATTTTGCAGTGCGGCAAGGCTAGTAACATTCCATGTGCAAACGTGGAGATTGGGGGGGCAAGCCTGTGTGTATACGGCAAGCCGCCGTTGGATAGCATGCGCTCCCAGCCCTGCCCATAGATCGGGGTCAAAAGTAAAGAGGTCAACTCCCGGATACGCAGCCCGGAATTCATCAAATGTGAAATCCACAGGTAATTCACAGAGATAGCAAAAGCAGGCGAGACTGCGGACACGGAAGAAGGACCTTGATTGGAGTTGGCCGGCATGCAACGCATTCCATGCAAGCCTCATGGCAGATGTAAGATTGAGCAGAGGGATGACTTTGGAGGAGCGAGGGAGCCATCGAACCTCAAAAGTACCTTCATCCCCAGTCATTGTGGCTAAGGAGAACTCTCGGCACGGCCCCAAGGTCATGGCCTAAGAAGGCAATAGAGGGGACGAGCTTGCGCACGAGAGCAACGCACTCTCTGTCCCGCACCAAGAGAAAGATCACAGAAGTGCGATCATGGGTGGCCGGAACAGAGACTTCAGGGAGGAAGGTGTACCATGTGGTCGGCACCCAACCAGAGTCGGTGGGGAGAGCGATAAGGACGACAGTATCAGCACATGCGTGCGCAATGAGGGCTGCAATTTGACATGACAGATCCAAGCCAGGTCGAGGTTGATAGTTATGCTTGGAAGGGGGGTGGGCGGGCCCTCCAACAGCACGTCCTATGGCAATGAGTCCTTCGTAAGGCGTAGGGTGATCAATACACTGCCACGTGATAGCTCCCTTATGGACATAGCCGAACTCACTAAAGACAGGGAGAGAGTGGTCATCAACGAGTGTTGTTCTCAGAATGATGCCTTTTTCAATTTCGGCCGTGGCAGACTGAATCAATGGCGGCACCTGCAAGCGAGCAATCGGTGAGAAACAATTGTCACTGAGCACCTTGAGAAAACCGCCTCTGGGCGTAGTGGCAAAGTGTGACCAATACACTCGAATGAGTCGCCCTGGTGAGAAAGTGATGATGGCAGTCCAGCAACCGGGGGGCTGACAACCGACAGTGTGCACAGCCACTCGATCTCCGCAGTCACCAATGAAGAGTACACAGGAGCGTGCTGCAGGGGCTGTTTGCTTTTACTGTCGAAGCCATAAAAGCATTCCCGCTAAATTGGGCATGTCAGGGTCACAAGTGCCGAGCATGTCAAGGAGGCCAAGCAACTCAAGCTTCGGGAAGAGGGGCTCTTCACCCGAGGACAAGGACCTGAGAGTATATTCAACCGCAGGCGAGCGCCGAATGACGTTCATAATAGGCTGTTCGCGCGAGAGATAATCAAGGATTGATCGTGGCTCTGACGGTGCTATCGCGGGTTCTGCGAAGAGCGCAGGCGGAGCAGGCGCTGCGTTGGTTAGCTTGGGCCGCTGATACGGCATGGCCCGAAGAGCATGCCAGTAGTTTTCATCTCCAAAATTGCTCCCAAGCGGAAATGGATTTTGACAGCAAAAGCCTTGTAGGGTCTTATCGAGCTCTTTAAGTACTTGCTGTCGGATGGTAGCGTACTCAACAAGTAGGACGGAGGGAGTGCATGGCTTCCATGTCTGCGGTTCGACTTCTCCGCACTTGAGCTTACGCAAGTAATGTTTGCCGCCGAGAGCAGTGACAACTGCGCTGGGCTTGAAGTAATTTCCAATAAGATCGTGCATGAGACGATCGGGGATGTTGACGTCATGCATAGCATCTTCACCAAAACTGGTGAGTTCAGCATCAACAACCTTTTCTTCGAGGGATGGGAGTCGAAAGGGGAAGTTTAGGCACGGATTGTCGAAGTATTCGGCCAAGATAGCGGCTGCTGCTTCCTGCTCTTTGTTCGGGAGCTGTGCAATGGGTGCCCCCCACTGAATAATTTGCTGTAAGGCTCGGACAGCGGTGGCAGGCAGAAAGTCAGCCCAAGGGAGGTCAGGCCAGCCTTGTTCGCCGCATTTTTCATGAAAGTCAGCAACAGTGCCAAAGTAGTCAATCTTGTATAGCAGGTGTCTGGGGTGATAGGCACTAGTTGTGAATCTTATGTGCCCACCCGGCGTGATCCCTCTCGTTCGCAGCCAAGGGGGCATAGGTGGCGAAACCGGCTTGTGCCTAGGTTTAGGCAGCATCCATCCTTGTTGCCAAGGGTCGGCTTGCCGCGAGGGCACGATATAGGAGGAGTTACTGACAAAAAAGTAACGATTCCTAGATACTGCTGACCATTCGGCAGTATTGATGCGATGTATGCACGACGAAGGCACCCCGCACGTGTCCTGGATATATTGTTTGAAGCGGTTGGCCATACTGCCTGCATTTTCAAGCATAGGAACAACCCGATGAGCCAAACCCATTTCGTGGAGCGCATACATGACAATGTAGACAACGTGGTAGTGAACACTTCGAGTGCCTGTAATGCCAAGTTTGCCACCACCCCTTCCAATCTTGGTGTTGTCCTGACATGGCGAGCCCGCACCAAATATAATGAGCGCGTCTTCTGGCAGCAGGGCTAGGAATTCCCTCAACGCGGCAAAATGATGGTGCACAATTTCCCAAACATCCGCAAGGTAGCGGACAGGGATCCTATGGTTGGCGTACGTCCAGATTGCAGGATCAAGATGGTACCCCTGTACGGCCGAAATCACAGTTCTGATACTGGAATCAAGTTCAGCAATGAGCATAGCACATGGAGGTCCCAACTCTTCTGCAAGAGTGTTCGCAAAGCTGCCACTCCCATCAAAGAAACTGATGATGCCATGTGGGCGGGTAGGACCGCGCACCACGTGTCTGAGGCGCAGTTTCCGTCGGGATTGCAGGCACTCTAGGCCAATAGTATCAGCGTTGCAGAGCAGAACGGCCGTAATGAAAGGTAAGAGATGTGTGATTTCCTCACTCAGCAGTCGCACACCTCCCCTGTTGGGGTGGTAAGCATGACCAAATTGGCCATCAAAGTGTTCAACCAGTAGAGGTGTGTCATTCTGGATAACCAGGAGGCCAGCAAGGCGTAATCTGACTTTGACACCACGGGTCGAAAAATTTAAATTTCGCCCGAGGGATTGCACAAGGGTTTTGGCAAGGCTCGGTTCAGAAGAGACTGAGACGATGTGGAGTGGGAAGGATGAGCGCCCACTAGAGGAGGCCGGCAGTGACAACCAGGTGGCATCTACTAAATTTGCGACCGGCTCGGTGTTGACGAACAATCTTTGATTGTTAGCGTCGACTCCAGTAAGGTGCTGATGAGAGCAAGCAAATTGTTGATAAGCTCTACAGTGCCCTTGTCGGCAATGTCTGGAAGGCTGGCAACAGCTTCACGCACAACATTGGGAGTCAGGGAAGCGTCACAGTGACCAATAGGAACACCATCGGCGACGCATTCCAGTAAGGTCTGCCTGGGGTGTTCAATACTGTCTGTAAGTCGCCAAGCACCATACGCAAGCACCCTTAGCGCGACATAGAGATGCCTTAAGTCTGGTAATTTCTCCTTACCGTGCGGCTCATCTGGCTTAAGGGGGGAAAGTGGTTGGGCCTTGATCGGCTCATGGGTAGCGTTGTGGGTACCTTCACTCGTTGTCGCAGCAGCTGGTTGCACAACTGCAGTATCACTGCAGTATATGTAACATTGTTGCTGAACATTTTCAGGAAGGAGGGACATGACTTGCCCAAAACAACCACTGACATACATAGCTCCACCCTGGTGCCAGCCAATGTGGACAAAGGTAGATTCATGATAAAGGGCGATCTTATTGGAACCCTCAACATGAAATTTGCATATAATTTTGGAGTCTGGCGAGGGGACTTGCGCAGACGCAAGTTCGCAATGCATCCAAGGGAACTCCGATTGAATCGGCCAGTGCATACGGGCGAGGACGGCTTCCTCGAATTGATCAGGACCATACGGCATGGCCAAAATGGAAATCGGCGCCTCTAGAAGGAGTGCTTGTATGGACGCATTGTCGTTCGTCAGTGTAATGCAGCTGGCATTGAGGCACGAGCGCTGAAAAGGTGAAAGTTTAGCGGGGTCGGGGACAATCGCAACAGGGACGCGTGAACCAGACACTAGATCTTGGGGTGGTCTAAAACGTTCCCAATGTTGGGCGGGGGTTTCCAGTGAGTTCTTTCTGTTTTTCTTTTTCCCGAGCTCACTCTCACTCAGCGTTTGCGGCCATCTAATGGTGGCAGTCCAGCTGCCAACGGCCAACGGTAACATGATGTGGTCCCTCGGCAAGTAGGTCTTCAGCGTAGGCACGGGGAACATCAAACCATAGGGCGGTCGAATGTTGTTGCGAAGAGGCATCTTGTACTGTGACAGCTCGAAAATGGTGGCCGCCCGCGTAGGTACAAAGCCACTCTAGAGTAGTAAATCCGGTGTAAAAATCAATTGGCGTTGGTTCATGGTAAGCAAACTGTAGTGTGGTGTCAACAGTTGCACCAGGGTGGACGAGTTTAGCGCATCTGTCTTTGATGACAATACGATACGCCCCGTCTTGACAGCTACTGGGAAAGACAACTCCCTGCTCGTTCGCAGTAAGCCGTAGTGCTTCAAATGCTTCCGGCGTAATTTGGGCAGCAAGGTAACCAATGAATGGAGCGACAGGAATTCCCTGACTGCGCAGGAAGTCACAAACTTGCGTGACATCATAAGCGTGCTTTCTTACCACAAAGACGACTAGGTCCTGAGTAAGTTCCTGTGAATCAATACCTTCATAGGCCTGGTGCAAGCTGATTCCAAAAATCTCGGAGGCGTGAGAGGTGGCTTGTGCAAACTGCAGTGCCCACTGGTAAGCATTGGGATTGCAGGTGGAGCTGTTGTGACTCTGGTAGCTAATCACCTCAGTGCTGCGTCGGTCGCCACCTGTTCGCAATGCAAGGGGGTTAGATGTGTCAGCGAGGAAACCATATCGCACGGGCAGACTAAAGTCGACCGATGCAAGGTCAACATGCTTGGGCTTCGCAGCAATTATATTCCAGTCACGAGCGAGGTTACCAATTCGGGTATTTTCATCGGGCGACTGCTGCAACCCAAACGCAATGATGTGATGCGTCCTCTTGTCAACACGTATGTGCCCCATGCAGTCAATGGTCCTGAGGTGCTTGATGAGTTGCGGCGAGTATTCACTAATACCTCTCGCTAGTACAGGCACCGCAGATTTATTGCCAAAGAACTGCAAGCAATATGTCGGGATGTGTGCATTTACAAGTCTTGTAATGGGGCCAAGGTGTTTTTCCAAGGAGATTGCCATGCAGCCAGGATGCTGCTGCCTAAAATTCAGTGCAAAACTCACATCCTGTGCATGGGTGGTGAGTACCCAGAAATTTTTTGGAAGTGACAATTTGATGCCACTCGGTCTTGCAGCGAAAACAAAGACATGTGGCACTTGCAGCATCTTGGGATGACTTGTGAGGTTGCGAAGTGCTTCATTCAGTGCCTCTTCTTTTTGTTTATCATTCCATTCTTCAAACTGCAGTGCAAGGGGTTCCTCAAAGATAGACTGCCATTCATCTTCGCAAAGGTTGCGTTTGCCACCTCACAGCTGTGATTCCCATCATGATGTGGCTCAGGATTTGGAGAGCCAGGTCTTTGTACAGCCTTTACATTAGAGATTAGGTTAAGGGGCTCAAGAAGATCTTTGGCGGCAGCCTTGCTAGGAGTATCCATATGAGTGATAGCAACGCTCTGACTCTGGCATGGAGTGGTCTTAAAGGCATGTCCGTAGTAAGACATCTTGGGGTGAGCCGTGTCAACAGGAGTCTTATCATCGATATCGTCATCAGGGATGGTGACTCGCGAGGGAGCGGGCGGGGCACTAGTAGCACCACCGCTCCGCCTTCCCTGGTTTGTATTGTTTTCCTGTGGAGTGAAGAAAGACCGGATAGGCTCCTGAGTGGCACAGGCTTACCCGCCGCTCCTTTCTTGGCTTTGGATTTATGGTCGCTGTTCTGTAAGGACTTTCCTTTGGAGTCCCTTGTTCTCTTCGCCTGGTCTGTAGACTTACCCGGTCTCTCTGCCTGATTTCTTCGCTTCAGCTTCCCTCATTGGTCACTTGGCCCCAAATTTTTGAGAGCACAGTAGCTGCTCAGCCCCTGAATAAATTTGGGTTAGTGCACACTAAGGTCACGGCAAGGCAGGTCAACAGACTAGGCGAGGCAGTGCCTCACACTAGCAGTGAGTTGGTCACACGACTGGGCGAGGCAATGCGTCACACAAGCAGTGAATTAATTGGTCACACAAACTAGGCGAGGCAGTGCCTCACAGAAGCAGTGAGTGGACACGCAAAGGAGGATAATTCAACTTAGACCAGGTGGGCAGTGCCCGACACTGTTCTAAAAGTTGAATTTGGCCGGTGTTATCTATTTTGAGTTGGAAATGAGCACTTTCAAGTCACAGGGAATGCTGAAAGCTTGACAGTGGGCCTACCACTCGACTTCTTGGGCTCGTCGAGCAACTTGAGCCGATACGGCCTGCGAGAGGGCTGCCGCCTTCGAGAACAAGCCCTCTCTGCGTGCGCAAGGCGCCGATGCGGTGCTGAGCTTGCAGGGGACCTTGTGGACAGCTCCAACCCGGCGCTGAACCCGGTGTTTCTTGGCTGGCGCGCGGCCTCGGGCGTGCGCTTCGCCTTGAAGACGCGCTCGGACGCGACCGCAAGCTGCTCGACCAGATCGGTCTCGGCCCGCTCCCAGAAGAGCCTCGTGCGCTCGTCGGTTGCACGCTGGGACGCTGCCCCTCGGAAAAGGGATTTCCAGCGAAGCTTCTCTGCCACAGCGGCTCCAGGCACAAGAACTTGCCACCCTAAGCATTGGAGCGCACCTCGCCCAAGTTCCAATGCTTGGTCATCCTTTTCTGTCGAGCAAAAAAAAAACCTTCGTCCGAGCATTGTTTGAGCCGCGCCGTCGCCTGTGTGTGCTTCGTCGTGCTGGTGGTGATTATTAAACATGCCGAGACTGCTGGAGCTGTTTTGCGGCAAAGTCGATTGGCCGAGCCTTTGAGGCGGCAGGGTGGGAGGTAGTCTTCCTGGACATTTGAGCCCAGATCCGGAGCTGGGACTTCGCGCTGTTTCTACTTTGACATGGTCTGGGCCAGCCCGGTCTGCACGGAGTACAGCCGAGCTCTGACGATGCGCCCTCGACGACTCGAGGAGGGCGACGTGCGCGCACTTCGGGTCATCGAGAATCGGCCACCGGGCAGTCGCGCGAGCTGCTTTACAGCATTCCTACGGCGCTGTGCAAGGAGATTGCGAGCGCGGCCACGGCAGAGCTTGCGGATCGGCTGAGCATCCCGGACTGAAGCGAGGAGCATTTTTCTTATGAGATTTTTTTTATTCTCAGGATCGCCGGGTTGGCTCAGACTGGCAGCCGTCGCTCCACCTTGCGGTGTTCTTCCACTTCGTTCCTGCAAAGTCGTTTAGGCGAAGCCCGCCTTAGGTCGTGAAGCTTGTGTTGCAGACCACGTTGCCTGTGTTGCCGCGATCACAAGGCAGCCGGGGGGTTCCTCTGGTTCGTGGTCAAGGACAGCTGCGTCAAGAGGCTCTTTGTCTGCACCAGAGCCTCGTCGTTAATCATGATGAGCTCGCACTGGTGCGTCCCACCGTCCCGCTCCAGGAAGACCCTGGCGCCTGGTTGCCCAGCAGCCGCAGCTCCGGGTCGCTGTCGGAGGCCGCGCTGTTGTTGGAAATCTGCAGCTTGCTCCAGCCCGCCCAGTTCTTCGTCAGAAAGAGATTGTCCGAGAAGTGTTCGGTGAGCGTGTTGGACGCAAAGAGCTGCGGAGCGGAGACCGTGCCCGAGCTCGTCACGTCGCCGCAGACCACGCTGCCCGTCGACACTCCGCCGCTCGTGGCCGTGAAGGTGCAGTCCAGGCTCTCGCAGTCCAGCGGGCCCGCGGAGGCCCCCCGGTAATGGTCAGCGTGGCGCCCGCTGAACTCTACGCGGATCACCCGAAAATTGGGTGGTGCCAGTCTCCAGTTCCAAGTGGTAGCTTACGCGGGCATCAACCAAAAATTGGTTGGTGCCTGTCTCCAGTTCCAAGGCCAAAAAAACACCAGGAAGATCCGTCTCTTGGCGATGATCCGTCTCGGACCAGGATAGGTTTTTTATTCTCAGGAGAGGCGCTCACTGGGCTGGGGGTGGAAAGATCCGTCTCTCGGCGATGATCCGTCTCGGACCATGATAGATTTTTTTTATTCTCAGGAGAGGCGCCCACCGGGCTGGCGGTGGAATAAAAGTCTCCTAAGGAGAGGCGCTCACTGGGCTGGAGGCAATAAGATCCGTCTCTTGGCGATGATCCGTCTCGGACCATGATAGGCTTTTTATTCTCAGGAGAGGCGCTCACCGGGCTGGAGGCGGAAAGATCCGTCTCTCGGCGATGATCCGTCTTGGGTGGAATCGAGCCCGTGGCCTCCTAGCTTCATAGAAGTGGCTCGTGATGAACGTGGTGGCCTTGCGGTCCGGCTGGTCCAGGGGCAGCGGCTCAGGTAGCCCACAACCTGCTCGAAGCGCGGGCGCTGATTGAAGCCGTGGGACCGAAGGCTCCTTCATCTCTTTTATCCGTTACTGCGCGGCAACTTCGCCCGCTGCGCGTTCGACGCCCCTGCACTCGGCGCGCGCGGCGCAGCTGAGGGACCTGGCGGTGCACGGCCTCTGTCAGCCGGCTCACATCGCCCAGGTGCCGCTGCCCCTCTTGGGCCAGCCTGCGCTCCCCTAGCCAGGCGTTGAAGGCCCGCGCCTCCTCCAGCTAGGTCGTAACTGGGATACGTCTTGCGAAACCACCGGAGCATCTGAGGCTCGTTGCGAGGCTCTATGGACATCATCTTGCTTTTACACTAGGACGCTTGCGCCCGCCGTCAGCCGGTCGTACGCCGACTGCCTCTCCAGCATGCGCATGGCGCGCTCGCTCGGCCGAGGCGCTTCTTCGGGCTCGGGCCGCACCTCACTGTGTACCTCGGCCTCTCTGTGTACCTCGGGCTCGGGCTGTACCTCGGGCCGTACCTCGGGCTCTAGCTCTCGACCTCTGTGTCAGCTTTGGAGTTGTGTGTGATGTTGTTATCTTCTTCTGCGGGGAATGGAGGCGAGTCAGCTTCCGGGGGGGGGGGCGAAGGGGGAAGGGGGGCGAGTCAGCTTTGGGGTTGGGTGTGAAACTGTTGCTGTTGTCGTCTGCTTTTTTTTTTCGGGGGGACGGGGGGCGAGTCAGCTTCCGGGGCTGCGAAGGGGGAAGGGGGGCGAGTCAGCTTTGGAGTTGTGTGTGATGTTGTTGTCTTCTTCTGCGGGGAATGGGGGCGAGTGAGCTTTGGAGTTGTGTGTGATGTTGTTGTCTTCTTCTGCGGGGAATGGAGGCAAGTCAGCTTCCGGGGGGGCGAAGGGGGAAGGGGGGCGAGTCAGCTTTGGGGTTGGGTGTGAAACTGTTGCTGTTGTCGTCTGCTTTTTTTTTTCGGGGGGACGGGGGGCAAGTCAGCTTCCGGGGCTGTGAAGGGGGAACGGTGTGAGTCAGCTTTGGAGTTGTGTGTGATGTTGTTGTCTTCTTCTGCGGGGAATGGAGGCGAGTCAGCTTCCGGGGGGGCGAAGGGGGAATGTGAGTCAGCTTTGGAGTTGTGTGTGTTGTCGTCTGCTCTTTTTTTCGGGGGGACGGGGGGCGAGTCAGCTTCCGGGGGTGCGACGGGGGATGGGGGCGAGTCAGCTTTGGGGTTGTGAAACTGTTGCTGTTGTTGTCTGCTTTCTTTTTTTGGGGGGGCGGGGGGCGAGTCAGCTTCCGGGGGTGCGAAGGGGGATGGGGGCGAGTCAGCTTTGGGGTTGTGAAACTGTTTGCTGTTGTTGTCTGCTTTCTTTTTTTGGGGGGGCGGGGGCGAGTCGGCTTCCGGGTTGTGTGTGTTGTCTTCTGCGGGGATGGAGGCGAGTCAGCTTTGGAGTTGTGTGTGATGTTGTCTTCTTCTTTTGGGGGGAACGGTGTGAAAAATTGGAAGCTGACTGACGCCGGAGCAGACTTCTTTGCAGAGCACGCTTCTTTGCAGAGCACGCTTCTTTGCAGAGCACTCTCCTTTGCAGAGCACTCTCCTTTGCAGAGCACTCTCCTTTGCAGAGCACTCTCCTTTGCAGAGCACACTTCTTTGCAGAGGGCACTCTCCTTTGCGGGGATGGAGACGAGTCAGCTTCGGGCGCGAAATCAAATATTTTCTGTTTGTACAGACGCAACTAGAGAAATAAATGAGTCAGCTTCGGTGAGTCAGCTTCGGTGAGTCAGCTTTGGTGAGTCAGCTTCGGTGAGTCAGCTTCGGGCGCGAAGTCAAATATTTTCTGTTTGTGAAGACACACAACTAGAGAAATAAATGAGTCAGCTTCGGTGAGTCAGCTTCGGGCGCGGTGAAGACAGAGCTCTCCTTTGCAGAACACTCTCCTTTGCAGAGCACGCTCCTTTGCAGAGCGCTCTCCTCTACAGAGCACACTCCTTTGCAGAGCACGCTTCTTTGCAGAGCGCTCTCCTCTGCAGAGCACGCTCCTTTGCAGAGCACTCTCCTCTGCAGAGCACGCTCCTTTGCAGAGCACTCTCAGAGCACTCTCCTTTGCAGAGCACTCTCCTGCGCACTTTTAAGGAGCGCTGCCCTGGAAAGCGATCGAAAACACAAGTGGCACTTGTGCTTTCGAAGTGCCTTGGAACTGGAAACAGGCACCAACCATTTTTTGGTTAACGCCCGCGTGGAGTTCCGCTGCAGACTGCGCCGCGCGAAAGCGCGAACACAGAACCTCTCTCTTTAGAGGGGGTTTCCCAAATGGATTCTATTCTACCTGACAGGCTCCCAGCTTTGTCTTTAGAGGGGGTTTCCCAAATGGATTCTATTCTGCCTGACAGGCTCCTAGCACTCGTCCGTCCAGGAAACAACCTCGTCCTGCGAAGGATTCGAAACCTAAAACGCTGCGTGGAGGCGTGTGGCTGCAAAATAATGACCCCTAGATATGCTTGCAATTTGGCTCCAGGTTGCATTTCAAGCGAGGTCAAGCTTTGCCAAAGGAAACCCCTTTTCCCTTTTTTTCGGGGCCTTTTTTTTTTTGGGACCCCTTGTTTTCTGTTTTTTTTGTCTTAGCCCTGCAAAGGTTGGCTCGCTTGAAATGCAACCTGGAGCCAAATTGCAAGCATATCTAGGGGTCATTATTGTGCAGCCACACGCCTCCATGCAGCGTTTTAGGTTTTGAATCCTTCGCAGGACGAGGTTGTTTCCTGGACGGACGAGTGCTAGGAGCCTGTCAGGTAGAATAGAATCCATTTGGGAAACCCCCTCTAAAGAGAGAGCCATGGGATTTCCAGCAAGCTTTGCTCTGCCAAAACAGCGGCTTCAGGCTTAAGAACTTGCCATTCAAAGCCTTGTCTGACTTGTCATCCTTTTCTGTCTTCGATTGAAAAAAGGGTTGGTCCAAGCATTAAAACTGCTTAAGCCGCGCCGTCGCCTGTGCGTGCTTAGTTGTGCTGGTGGTGATTATTAAACATGCCAAGACTGCTAAAGCTGTTTTGCGGCACAAAGTCGATGGCCAAGTTTCAAGGCGGCGGCTGGAAAGTTGTCTTCCTGGACATTGTGTTAAGTCCAGCTTCAGCAGGGTCTTGCGCCCCTCCGTGCTTTGGACGGTCATGGAGTTCACGGCGCCCAGCTGCTGCGCGTCGCCGTGTTGAAGCTTCTTGCCGCGTTCCTTGGCGCTCGAAAGGTGCCCGCGTTCTCCACGGCCTTCATGCGCCGGTCCGTAAGGTCCTTGTTCTTGGTGGCCGGCTGCTTCTCCACGTTCTTGGGTGCGCCTACACCGTCTTGTGCGGCCGGGCGTTGTAGGCCCCGCCGCTTGCTTAAAGTGGTTGCTCCACGTCCGCTCTTGCGTGGCGTTGCAGTTGTTGGGTTTGTCCAGTGCACGGCTTTCTCGGGCAGCTCCGTCTCCTGTCAGCTTCCGCGCGGTGCGCTTGGTGGCCCACCGTCTTGGCGTTCTTGTTCTGCCGGCCCACGTTGGCGGCCTTCAGCGCCTTGAAGGCCATGGTCTGCGTTACGTCAGGTTACGCTGCCTTGCGATCGCAAGGTTCCTCTGGAACAAGGAGGCCTGCTTACCAGCTGGACGCATTTTTTTCTACCCGTTGCACCCCCCCACAGCATGCGAGTAGTCGACTGTAACCATTTTCACCGGGTGGTGCCCGTCAGGTTCTTTCACTTTGTTTCAGTCGTCCAAGGCAAAGCCCAGCCTTAGGTTCTTGTTTATGCCGGGCGTTTGTGCTGCTTGGCCTTGGAGTCGAACAGCTGCAGCAGCTCTGCCACGTTGGCCTTGGCCATCTTTGTCTTTACCCGGCTGTCCAACAAATTCGTGAAGCTTGTGTTGCAGACCACGTTGCCCGTGTTGCCTGCGATCACAAGGCAGCCTGGGTTTCTCTGGTTTGTGGTCAAGGATAGCTGCGCCTTGCACTGGTGCGCCCCGCCGTCTTGCTCCAGAAAGACCCTTGCGCTCTGATTGCCCAGCAGCCGCAGCTCCGCGCCCAGTTCTTGGTCAAGAAGAGATCTTGGAGGTGTTGGTCACAAGCGTGTTGGACGCGAAGAGCTGCAGCGCGGAGACCGTGTTGGAGCTTGTTACGTTGCCGCACACCACGCTGTCCGTTGACACTCCGCCGCTTGTGGCCGTAACTGTTAGCGTGGCGCCCGTGAGCGCACCGGTAACTGCGAAGCTGGCCGCGGTGGCTGCGCCGGAGACCGTCAGCACGGGCACATCGCCCACCGTGGTGAAGTTCTGGCCGCCCCGGTGATGCTCAGCGAGCTGCCCAACACGGCGCCGGTGGACGACAGCGTGGCTCCGGCGACGGTGCCGGTGGCTGTGAGCGCTGCGCAGAAGACTGCGCCCAAAGCGTCCACGCCCGTCGTGAACACGTCAGTGCAGTTCACGTTGTTGCACAGCAGCTGGCGCACCTACAACTTGGCGCCAGGTACCGGCTTACGTCTACGACCCCCCTGTACGGCAGCTTTGTGGGTGACCAGGGCGCCTGGAGCACGGCCAAGATGTACTTCACAGTGCCTTCGAACGGAGTTGCGAAGCTGCACTTCGGGGCGCACTTTCAGGCACCGGGCTGCAACACAGCAGAGAAGGAGGACACGGCGGCCTCGGCCCTGCTGCTGAAGCACGAGTTCCGTCACGCTGGCCACCCTGGGCGAGGTGCTGTTGGAGCCCGCCCTGACCACATTAGGACCAGAGCTCCGTGGCCTCGGCCAGCTTCACGGTGGGAGGCTTCCAGCTGACCCTGAGCGCCTTTTGCCTGGAACATCGTGCGCACCTATATCCTGACGCCGGGAAGACGCTACTCCTTCGGCTGCCGGTACCGGCTGGGCACGGCCTCCAACTTGGTGATGTACGTCAGCGCTGCCAACAACGACTACGTGGGCGTCACCGGCATCTTCCTCGGCACGGCCTTGCAGGGCGTCTGGAGCACGGCGCGCCTGGACTTCTGTGCCGCCGGGCGGAGTCGCGAAGCTG
Source organism: Effrenium voratum (assembly GCA_963377175.1). NCBI lineage: Eukaryota > Dinophyceae > Suessiales > Symbiodiniaceae > Effrenium > Effrenium voratum. The sequence goes on along the minus strand of CAUJNA010002394.1, from coordinate 4,774 downwards.
CGCTTGCGGGTCGATATCCGGGCTGGTGCAGCAGTCGGTGGGCACGCTGGACCTGTACAGCCTGCAGATCAGGGCCAGCGCCTTCGAGGGAGAGTTGGTCTCCGTGACGGACCTGCTGGCCGACCTGCTCTCCGGTCCCTTGTCGTCCGGAAAGGCTAGCAAACTGTCCACCTGTGCGACGGTGTAGTAGCTGAGTAGGGCGGCTGCGATGCTTGAGGCCGTCGCCGTGTCCTGGTCGGCGGCCGAGCGGTACGCCGCCAGCGCCGAGGTGATTTGGTTGGTTGTGAAAACGTCCTGGTCCGGTAGGCCAGCAGCGCGCCTGCGATGGCAGCCTGCGTCTGCGTGTCCTGCGCGCTCGCCGTCCGGTAGTCTCCCAACAGCGCGTCCACTTGCGCCAAGGTGTAGTAGGCCAGCAGCGCAGCCGAGATGGCGCCGGTCGTCTCCGCGTCCTGCGCCGTTCCTGTTCGGTAGGCAGCAGGGGATCAATCTGGGCACTTCCCCCACCAAACTGGGACCAGCAGGGGATCAATCTGGGCACTTCCCCCACCAAACTGGGACCAGCAGGGGATCAATCTGGGCACTTCCCCCACCAAACTGGGACCAGCAGGGGATCAATCTGGGCACTTTCCCCACCAAACTGGGACCAGCATGGGATCAATCTCCCCCACCAAACTGGGACCAGCAGGGGATCAATCTGGGCACTTCCCCCACCAAACTGGGACCAGCAGGGGATCAATCTGGGCACTTCCCCCACCAAACTGGGACCAGCAGGGGATCAATCTGGGCACTTCCCCCACCAAACTGGGCAGCAGGGGATCAAATCTGGGCACTTCCCCCACCAAACTGGGACCAGCAGGGGATCAATCTGGGCACTTCCCCCACCAAACTGGGACCAGCAGGGGATCAATCTGGGCACTTCCCCCACCAAACTGGGACCAGCAGGGGATCAATCTGGGCACTTCCCCCACCAAACTGGGACCAGCAGGGGATCAATCTGGGCACCACTTGCGCGGAGGTGTAGTAGGCCAGCAGCGCAGCCGCGAGGGCCGCGTCCGCCGCCGCGACGGAGTAGCAGTCGGCCGTGATGCTCAGCGTGTCGTCGCCGTTGGCCAGCGCAGCAGAGAGAGGAGCCTCCAGATGCAGGTTGCGAACGACGTTGCTTCCGCGAACGAGCTCCCAAGTAGTGAAGCCCGCCCAGGCCGGCGCGGTAACAACTCCGCCGCTGCCGGAAAGCTGCAGGGCGGCGAGCTCCGCGAGGATTGCGTCGAGGGCGCTCTGGAGCGTGGTCTCGCTGGCGGAGAGCGCGGCGTTCGTGGCGTACGAGGCCAGCAGCGTCGTGTCGGCCTTGGCGCCCTGGAGCGCCGTGATGCTGGCGTCCCGGCTAGCAAGCTGCGCTGCGGTGACGAGACCCCACCTCCGAGGAAGTGTCGACGGCCGACAGCAGGGCGTACGCGGTCAGGGCGCTGGCGTCCGCCTTGGAGGCCTGCAGCCCCGAGATGGAAGCGTCTCGAGGCCAGCGCTGCGGCGGTGACGGCTCCCAGAAAAACGTTGGCCACCTTGGTGTCAACCTCCAGCGGCGTGATCCTCGCCGCTATGTCTAGGGAGTGCTGGTCCACCACCGTCTTGAGGCCGTAGTTGGCCGCCACCGTGGCCAGCGTGGCGTTGTTGGCCGAGGCGATGGAGCCGTTCATGGCGGCCTAGTTGGACAGCTTCCTGCCGCGAGCGCAGTTGAGTACCATTCAGTCCGAACTCCGGCCGTTAGAAGTTTCCGCAAGTATGTGTCACCCGTACAATGATTTGACCGGTGGCGCCGGTCAATCGCGGTCACTTCGTGAGACATCCCGTGCTGAAAGCGAGACCGCACCAGGCCCGCACCAGGCCCGCGCCAGGCCCGCGCCAGGTTTGTTTGGAAGTACTGTGATGATTTGTGACCGGTAGCGCCGGTCACTTCGTGAGACACCCGTGCTGAAAGCGAGACCGGCTCCGCGTCTTCGGTCTTGGAGCGAGGCCGGCTCCGCGGCAATTCCGACCTGTGGCGCGGGCTCGGCAGGCTGGCTCCGATGCCGGGCAGGTGGCGCGCCAGGCTGGAGGCTTCAATGCCAGGCAGGTGGCGCGGCAGGGAGGCGCACCCGGAGTGCCAAACCGCCACCGTATGACCGTATGATCCGTATGACTCGGCGGGCTGGCGTGGCTCCGATGCCGGGCAGGAATGTGGCGCGCTCGGTATCGAAGCCTCCACGTTCCTGGACATGCAAAAGTCATGTTTTTTTCTCCGGCCTTTTGCTCGAAAAGTTGTATGAGCATGTTTTTTTCAAAAAAACTTGAATCATTCAACTTCTGCTTTTTGCTTGTAACATGCGCTAACTTCACAAGTCATAAGCTAAACATAGTGAATTTCTTTGTTTAACTTGCAATTGACGATTTGACACACGCGGGTGTCAAAATCGTCAATTCACATATCAATATGTTTTTCTTGGCACATCGGCCTCTGAGAGTTCACACATATATGTGACACGAGGTTTACAGGTTTACCTCGTTGAAGAGGAATCCGCCGCGCGCTTTTCCACTCAAGCGACACCGTCGCAAGGTACCGCCGGATGGCCCTGTCACCAGTCCCACTCGCGTGTGTGCCCGAAGCCTGGCCAGGGGAAGATGCCAACCCACTGCTCAACTCCAAGTTAAACAAGACAAGCAGCTATATTGCACAGCCGGCGGATGAAATCTTCATCGTTGAAGCACGATCCCAGCTTGAACGGGTTTGCCAGGCCAGATTGCCACATATGGATAAATGTATGTATCCTTAGTCCCCACGTACTACCAAACAACAATAACGCAGACCGATCTGCAACTCACAGCGCAACTTAATCTGCGCCAGCCAGGGCACTTGGGGCGAACTTTGTATCTCTTAACATTGCGCTGCAAGTTGTCGGCGGCAAGCCAGAGGAAGCCCTTCACAAACCGAGTGGCCGCCTGCAGCCCCGCAGCCCTGCCATCGTCGCCCATGAAACACGCAGAGCCCTCGTCACCAATCTCAACGGCTGATGCGAGGCATTTGCCGGTCCTGGATTGCATGGATGCATGTAGGCCCGGAAAAGAACCCGAGTAACTCAGGTGGCGCAGGAGTGGCGAAAGCACTACGCATGTGTGGCTCAAAGTGCGAACAAAGACTCAGTCGCTGCGCTGCAAAGTGTAGCCCAGCCTTGTTCAAGACTGTGCATTGGCAGCTCTTTTTGGTTTCCACTCTGTCAACCAGAGGGATTGCAGTGCCAGGCTTCAGGTCAGAGGGCCGCGCGCGAGTGATGTCCCAAACTGCAGGTGGGTTTGCGGTAGAGCCCTTTTTGCTTTTCTTTGTCTTGACTGGGCCTGGCCGGAGGGTGCAACAAGCAAGCCAACAAAATGGGTGGCAAGGCCTTGCTCCTTCTACGTGTTGCGCTTTTCCCCTTCTGGCGGTCCTCCAAAGCAAGCGGCTCCTCATCCTCCTTGGCGGTCTTCCTGAGTGCAAGCATGTTGGGCCGCTAACGCAACATGACACGTGTGGCGTGTAATGCAATCAAATGGCAGCTCAGAAAAACAAGGCTTTGGCCTCTGGGCGGCAGTCTTCGCAAATCGGGGTGATCACCATCCTGGCGGATTCTGACACGGTGTTCTTGTCAGAATCCTCCATGCGGATGATGAGCTTGTAGACCAAGAAGCCGGACACATTGGGATCATCCTTGCACTCTAGGCCACATCAAGTGCACAGACAGGAGCGGGCGTGCTACTCAGCCAAGAAACTGCCAGCTGCACGAGCTTCTGCCATGGCCTGGTCCGCTTTTGCGGCTCAAACCAGCGCAGGGCAGCTCTGCCCGCTGGGCGCGCGTGGCCTAGTCGTTAAGAGCTGCAGAGACGTAGCCAGTACTAAGGAAAGGGGGCGTATACTACCCTAATTATTTGGGATTTTTGGTCCAAAAACCCTGCAAAACTGCATAATTTTCAACCAGCTGAACTCGTCACCAGCGATGTCACCGCTTCGTCACCGCTCCGTTTTTGGTGCAAAAAGCGCTCAAAACGGCCAACTCCGAAAAGTTCGTTTTTTCGTGTCAGACGTCAAACGTGGTGCCTGAGCCTCCAGATTCGCTCGTTTTCGGTCGAAATCGGGCTCCAGACGTTCGCCGTGGTCTGGATTCCGTTTTCTGCCCGGAAAAGCAGGCAAATTCCAGCCCGCTGAGCTTGTCACCGTTCGCCTCCGCTTTGTCACCGCTCGCTTAAGTGCGCAAAAGCGGCCCAGTTCCCGAGCTCCGGAGTCGCAGGGCTCTCTCTTTACAGGGGGTTTCCCAAATGGATTCTATTCTACCTGACAGGCTCCTAGCACTCGTCCGTCCAGGAAACGACCTCGTCCTGCGAAGGATTCGAAACTTAAAACGCTGCGTGGAGGCGTGTGGCTGCAACATAATGACCCCTAGATGTGCTTGCAAAATGCCCCGCAGCTGCGTTTCTGCAAGGCGAGAAAAAAAACAGGGAAAAAAAGAAAGCCAGCCAGAAAGCCAGCCAGAAAGCCAGCCAAACCAGCCAGAAAGCCAACCAGGAGCCAACCAGAAAGCCAGCCAGGAGCCAACCAGAAGGCTAGCCAAGCCAGCCAGAAAGCCAGGGTTTCCTTTGAAGGGGCTCGCCTTGCAGAAACAAAGGCAGCTGCGGGGCATTTTGCCAAACCGCACATTTAGGGGTCACACGCCTCCACGCAGCGTTTTAAGTTTCGAATCCTTCGCAGGACGAGGTCGTTTCCTGGACGGACGAG
>CAUJNA010002393.1:32500-35328 GCA_963377175.1 Effrenium voratum | reverse complement strand
CATCACCTCCACCACCACCTCCACCACCACCACCACCTCCACCATTTAAAAAAAAAAAAAAACTAAAACTCCAGATGCGTTTCTTGGACCCGCACTCGCTCCGCTGGCCTCTCGGAGGCCCGGGCGACCCGAAACCCGGGCCCATAGGCTTCTGTAGGGGAGTCCAGCCGAAAAAGGCCACGAGCTCGGCTGTACATCCTGCTTACGGCCCAGGTGCGACATGCATCAACCCAACATGTTGGTCATGAGGTGATAGAAAAGGCGTGTAAGCCAAAGTCAGAACAAATTGCCTTCTGCACATGGGAAGATTGGAGTTCGTCCCCCTTGCGGGAAGAAAATGAGTGAGTCCCCCGTGTCGAGAACCCCAAATGGACCAGTCGGACCACTGCGCTGGGAAGTTGTCACACACGCTGTTCCCGGACCGCTTCGGTAACACCATACTGTGGATGGGAAAAATCCTGCACCGCCTGGAAACCATGAAAAACCATTGTTTGTTGGTATTTACAGGGGAAGCCTCATTCAAGGGTTTGATAGGTGGTGCAGGTTTTTGTCCATCCACAGTATAGGTCTGACTTGTTTGGGACTCTTTTGGTTCGTTTTCAGGGGAAACCAAAAGGAAAATCACAATTTTGGAGGATCCAACCCAAAAACAACACACCAATGTCATACCCTTTTAAAAAGAGCAAACCCAAGAAACGACAACCGGCAAAAACACGCAGCCGCGAATCCGCGATCCCGCGCCTTTCGCCCAGCGGCTTGCCTGACCCAGCGTGGCTTTTAGCGGTTCTACCCAGCGTGCACTGGTCGGAGTTGTTCGGCCTATCAAACTTTTGCCATTTTCAGAGAGCAATGGCATGTCTTTACAAAGATTGAACAGGCGATTGGTAGTTCATGTGTTTTTACAGGCAGGGGTGTTCAGGGGATTTGAACAGCCCAGACAGGCTCAAGCCTAAGCGAACCAACGGTCAAGCAATAAAGCGTGCAACTCCCGGTGACAAGGTGAAACCTTGTTCCCTTGGAAATACTTTGGGAATTCACCACGCCTCTTCCAAGTGGGACTCCCGTTCTTTACGCAAGCAACTGCCAGGAGCTCCCCTCAGTAAGGAACCTGGCTGGCCCGCCTCGGCCCAAGTTGGTTTGAGGCACCACTGCCTCAGCCGGTCAGCCGGTCAGCCGGCTGACAGGCGAAGGACTCCAACGAGTTGTAAGTTGCTTCCTTGCTACCAAAAGATATCAGAAAGTGCTTCAGCCATTCTCACGGACTCCTTAAAATTCCCACACATTGCTCTGGTTAGACTATGCTTTTCTTCGGGCCCCACGACTGCTTAATGCCCATGAGCTTTCGGATTCCAGCTGGCCACTCGCGCAACAACCACCCGAACGACTGGTGATTGCTTGCATTGATGGATTGAGGCAATTGGGCCACATGTCCAGTGTGAAAGGCCACTCTGGAGCTCGGCGTTCCTTCATAGGAATGGTGCGTGTTGCGTAGCTTTCCCATGGAACTTGGACGCAGGCACGTCTTAGTCCGCTGGCAAGAACTGTGTTGCCAGAGCTCATCTGAACGGCAAGTTTCCAGCAACTCGACTAGACAGAAGCACGCCGATGGAGTCCCGATGGAGGCACTCTTTCCGGGTTGACCATGTGTATATACATGTATACACTGTACTATATATATATGTATTATATACGTGTATATATATATAAATATATATATATATGTACAGACCGTACATTTAGAGAGAGGGAGAGGGAAGCCAAAAAGAAACCCGGCATTCCAAAATGTCCCTCAGAATTTGAACAAGACAAACCACCGCCCGTTCTCTGGCTGTCCGTTCTGGGTTTGTCCCCTCCACTGGCATTCGAGTCTAAGCCGCTGAGGAGGGCGAAGCAAATTGCCTGGAGGGAAGTGGGATGCGAGACACCCAAAGCTCTTGCTCATAAGTGTCCCTTTTGCTTCGAAATAGATGGGCTTCCCCGGCAAATGGCATAAAACCCATCTAAACCACTGGTTGACCCATCTATTTCTCATCAAGCTAACCCATCAAAAGGACGCCAAAAGCTCTTGCTCTGTGGCCCTTTCTTCTGCTCAAGTGGGTAGGCCAATCTGACCACCGCAAGGCAAAGGGAAGGATCGGGCCTTTGCCTCTGAACAGCCCAAGTCAACAGCTGGCGCTCAACGCATCCTGGGTGGGTTCGTCTCCGAGCAAAAGCGGGGGTTCGATGTCGGTTTCCTTTGAAACCGGAAAACACATAGCCAGGTGTCGATTTTGCGCGGGAGATGCTGAGCCAAGAGTGCCGCTTAACCAGAAAAATGCTGACTTTCACTCTGGCCGAGGCCTTTTTGGTGGATTCGACCCCCTTTCGAGCTGTAGAATTCCAGGCAAACGTCGGACACAAAGGCTACAGCTTTGGTTCTTCCCTGCTCTTTACTCCTGGTGGTTCCTGCAGGTGTGGCATTGGCGGAGTTGCGTCTCCAAATAAAACCGGAACCCAAGGAAGCTGAAAAAAGCTTCGCATGTGACCTACACCGCGCCTGGCAGACACCGACTCCACCTGTCCAAGATCGAAGGCCAGTCAAGGTACAGGCCCACTATCTAGATGTGGTTGTGGGTCAAAAATATGTCGCCAAAATGGCTTGCCCTGGTAAATGGAAACGTGGAAATATGCGGTCCCCTGGTGGCTTAATTTTGACCCATACCCAATGTGTTTCTCCAAAGTCGCTATCAAGTGATCGGGGGCCTGCGTCGCACATTGCCACGTGGCAGAAAGGCATTAAGTTTGGGACAGCACGCCTCGCAAAACGCCCATCGTACATGGATCGGTAC
>CAUJNA010002393.1:0-25000 GCA_963377175.1 Effrenium voratum | reverse complement strand
GCAATCCCTCCACGCCTTGCCGCCGTCACCTCAGTGCCATTTGCCGTCCGGGATAAAAAGCAGGCAGTGGGTAGTCCCGGTAACTCACTTGTAGTCAGTCTCAAGTACCCAGCATGTGCCTGCTTGGGTATCGGGGCCAAACGCAACGTTTCCGAGACTCCCAACCCTGACTGTGAATGCCTTCCTGTAAGCATCGCAGCCTGCCTGAGATCAGTCACTTTGGTATGAGCCACGCGCAAGTTGGAGAGGCCCCGTTTGGGTGGTGAGTCCGCCATACCCAGACTTGCCCAAGTTAACCATTGACTAGTGTTGCTTTAGAACGCCACGAGGCGCCAGGCGATTGAGTTCGAACTGTGCGCTTGCGACAAGCTGACAATTCGAGAGGAGAGGCTGAGGATATTTTGTGTCCAACATGGAACTCCGAAAACTCCCTTTTGTCGGCATCTCCTGTTCCGAACAGGAAACATTTCTCATTTGCCAGAGGATTTCATGCCAAGTCGGCAACCTGAATCTGCAACCCAAGAGGTCCTCTTCCATCTCCATACACCACCTCCCAACCGTCAAGCCGAACGGTGTTGGCTGGCTTGAAAACTCGTCACCAAAAAACCCAGGCGTTTGGTCCAAGGCAAATTAGAACCTATGAAAGCACGCTAAAAAAAGAGAGGACGCCCATTGGGGCAATTTGGGGGGTGGAGGCAAAAACGGTCCTCGAGATGTTTACAAAGTAAGTCCGTTCCGCCCCATCGGGTGCCGCGCATGGGCCGGCAACTTGGCAACTGGCAAGCCGCTTTGGCCGGTCAAAACGGAGGGTCCCGGGAACAAATGAGCCTGAAAGGCTGATGTCACCCTCTCCAAGAATGGCAAGTGTGCGTTTTGACACAATACGTCACGGCGGCGTCACCCGAAATTACTCGGAAAGGAGATCCTCATTTTGTGGGTGGAACAACTATGTACGTCTATGTCTCAGGAGTGCATGACAACAGTGCTTGGCGGCACATAAATGTCAAATTCAATATGTATACATGGTTATTCATTTTTTATTGGTTTACATTTGTGTGTTTACTTATGTATCTATTGTGTTATCTATTTATGTATCTATCCATTATTGCTTATTGGTTTATGTATTTATTCATATAGTTGTGTACTGTTGAATTCATTCATGTATGTATTTGTCTTTTATGTATTGAATTATGTATGGATTTATTGACTTAGCTATCTTATCAATCATATGTTTTGTTAGTTGTTGATTCACCTGATATATGTTGTAATGGCTTATCTATTGGCTTTCTATGTCTGTAATTGATTATTCCATTATCAACTTGTTGTTTGTTTAGTAGCTGTATATACATACATGTATGTGTATATATATATATGTGTGTGTTGACGAATGCCCTTCTGCATAAACACCCCCCTCGATATGGACAAAGTCCGGGACAAAGTGCCGGACAAAGTGCGGGACAAACTGCTGGACAAATAGTAGCTGTCCGGCAAGTTGTCCGGGGGGTTGTCCGGAGGGTTGTCCGCGCACTTTGCCGAGATTTATGCTGCAAACCCCCCATCCCGCGAGAATAGTTTCCGAGCGGTTTCCGAGTGGTTGCCGAGCGGTGGGTTCCGAGTGGTTTTGGCGTGTTCCAAACCTGTCCAAAGACTTGTCCGGGGGTTTGTCCCGGGTTTTTTGGCTTTCCGGAGGGTTGTGCGGGGGTTTGTCCCGTTGCGCGCTTTTGGGCCCTCAAAGCTGTCCGGAGGGTTGTCCGGGGGGGGGTTGTCCGGGGAGTTGCCCCGCCGAATTTGTGCCCTCAAAGCTGTCCGGAGGGTTGTCCGGGGGGTTGTCTGGGGTTTTAAGCCCGTTTGGAGCCAAAATATGAATGTTTATGCAAAACCGCCTCTGTCAATATAAATGCCATATATGTTGAAGGCATTTATTTATTATTTCATGTTCTATTTAACTCATTCCTCCATGCGTTCATTTGTTTGTTCATTCATTGGTTCGTGCATTCATTCGTTCCTGCGTTCATTCATTTCATTCATTCATTCATTCATTCATTCATTCATTCATTCATTCATTCATTCATTCATTCATTCATCCATCCATCCATCCATCCATCCATTCATTCATTCATTCATTTGTTCCTTCCTTCCTTCCTTCCTTCCTTCCTTCCTTCCTTCCCTCCCTCCTTCCTTCCTTCCTTCAGTCAGTCATTCATTCATACATTCGTGTATGTACGTATTCATGTGTTTCCTGATTCGTTGGTTGATTGACTTATTCGTTTTCTTACTCATTTACTGACCTATTGTTATTCCTACTTATGTATGAGTTCTTTTGTATAGTTTACCTATGTGTTCTATTATTCGTTTGTTTATTCATTTGTTTACTTAAGATATATATATATATGTGTGTGCGTGTGTATATATATATATATTAGTGTTTCAGTCATGTATGTATGTAGTTATTTGTTCCATTATGCATGTGGTGCTTATGTGGCTATTTATGCATTTTATGTGTGTTGCAGTTAGTCGTTTACTTCTTGATTTGCTTATTTGTTTTTGTCTATTTGTTTATTTGTTTATTTGTTTATTTGTTTATTTGTTTATTTGGCTACTGATTATTTGATGATTTGTTTACTTACTTATTGCGGTTTTGGGCGAAGATGAAATAGCCCAGGGAAGCAAATGAGCACAAAGTGGTACACGATGTGATCAAGGCACCCGGCAACACAACTCGGGGGAGCTGAGGTTGATGACCGGGTTGAAGGACATGACAGGTGAAAGAAGAGTGTTAAATGGAAAAGGGTAACAAAGATACAGTAGAAGCCAATCAAGCCCCGGGAGATCTTGACGACCAGCCGCCCACCCCCTAGCACCAGCGCCCCGCAGCCCCGACGGTTTTGACCTCGAGGATGAAGAACGCTGCCGTGCTATGGCAAGCGCACGCGGATCCGAAACAACCCTGTCGGGAGATTAAACTTGAGCCATACAGCCATTCGGCGCGTATGCTGGTTGATAGAACAACACGTGAACAAAACACACCCCTCTCATCCGGTATCTGGACAGGAGGAAGGATGCGTGGCAGTTAAATTCACGACGAACGCGGCATCACCTGAGCCCATGAATTTGAGCCACAGTGGGTACCTGACAGGAAACAGGACACTGCGTCCGGGATGAAGTCCAAATCAGCTGGATTAGGATGATCGACATCAATGATAGCTGGAAATTAACCTGATGTTCAAGGACGGCCAGCTGTTTGCGACCAACTGATTCACATGAGTTTGGGGAAAATCCTCAATGGGGTCATCCTCGAGCTCATCAGAGTAGTCCTCAATGGGCTCATGCATGGGCTGTGAACCGAAGGGCAAATCGGGGCGGGAAGGTTGGGAAGGCTGGGATCCCCAATCAGCATCAAATAGGGATTGAATGTCCGCTCCGTGAAGGGAAGGGTAGGCGAGATCGACGGGAGCTTGTGGTTTGGAGGGACCGCAACCTCTTCTAGAGGGGGGGCCTATCCTCGATCTGGAGCACCGCGGCGCCTCCGCATCCTCATCAAAGACGACCTGGGAGAGGATCCAATCGTCCGTGACAACTCCGGGATTGGGCTCCGGAGGGAGTGGACATAACCGGCTTGTTTGGCCGGGGGCATTGGGCGCGACAGCATCACGCCGGGTGTGTGGGGGCTTCGTTGTCTGCGAAGCCAGGCCCGCGATGAGAAGCCCCAGGACACGCCATCGGAAGAACACGAGGGCGACAAACAGCAGGTAGCGGGTCACGACCCGCAACCGGGTCACCAGCCACAGCTTCTAGCTGTTACGGCTGATAACCTGCGGTTTTGGGCGAAGATGAAATAGCCCAGGGAAGCAAATGAGCACAAAGTGGTACACGATGTGATCAAGGCACCCGGCAACACAACTCGGGGGAGCTGAGGTTGATGACCGGGTTGAAGGACATGACAGGTGAAAGAAAAGGGTTCAATGGAAAAGGGTAACAAAGATACAGTAGAAGCCAATCAAGCCCAGGGAGATCTTGACGACCAGCCGCCCACCCCCTAGCACCAGCGCCCCGCAGCCCCGACGGTTTTGACCTCGAGGATGAAGAACGCTGCCGTGCTATGGCAAGCGCACGCGGATCCGAAACAACCCTGTCGGGAGATTAAACTTGAGCCATACAGCCATTCGACGCGTATGCTGGTTGATAGAACAACAATTGAACAAAACACACTTATGTAATGTAGGATTATTTACGTACTTATTTACGTACTTATTTATTCCTTGTGATTTACTCATTTACTTATGTCTGTTGTATTGTCTCTGTGTGTCTGTGTCCTGTTTATCCATCAATTCATCTGCATCAGTACTTACGCCAACTTTTGGTGGGTTGCACTTGGTTGCTGGCTTTTGCTTTGCAAAGGGGGCTTCGAAACGGAATAAACAGGAACGGCGCGCAAAGCTGTGCAACGAAGCACCACCTAAATCAAGCATATGAGTGTGTCCTGCCAGGAAACCTCCTTTTGGAATGTCGTGAATGCGAAATAAAGGCAAACCCACCAAGAGAAGGGCGCATCGCAAAATATGCCACGCTTCCCCAACCATTTGCAGTGTGTTGTCATCTTCCATTGTGGCCAAAAGCGTTTCGATTCCATGTGATAGTGAACAATGGTTGCTTCGGCCAGTCTTTCCAGTGGCTTTAGAGCATGAATCATACATGCACATAATGCGCACAAGTTCATGGACTCATCCATTCACTGCTGGTTTGTGGAGATGTCTTCGAACAATACTTCAGAAACGTAGCAAGGGAAGGCGGCTGGAGACTGGCCACAACCTTCCCAGCTACCCTTGCTCTATCTTTTCTTCATAGGGGCTTGGGGGGGAGGGGGAGGGGGAGCCCGGCATGTGTCAAAAACAAGCAACAGGCTGTCTTTTTGTGAGTTGGTCCCCCTTTTTGGGTAGTTGTAAAGGGAAACCTGCAGGAGAACCAAGTTTGGGAAGGGGTCCCCGCAAAACCCCCGCAACAAGGACACACCCACCTGGCCTGCCAGGCGCCAACGGCGCCAACGGCGCCAACGGCGCCAACGGCGCCGGCGCCGGCGATCCGGCTGCTCTCGCCGGCGCCTTCAAACGTCGAGGAGGGGAACCCGCGACGTGACTTGTCGTAAGCGGAACAACATGTCCTTCCTTCAAACAGGGGCTGAGGGTGTCGACCGCTTTAGCTATTGAATCAACAATAAAAGTCTGACAAGACCGCATGTGCACCTTGAATTGTTCTAAGTTTCCAGCATCTTTCGGTAAGGTTCACTTTTTGTTGCTGGGAAGATCTGGGAGGCTTCATTTCGACTTTGGGTTGCCTGACCTTCCAGAATGATGAGGTAAATCCCCTTTGGGCACAGCACGGGAAAGTAGCGAGCGGTGGAGTTCATCTTCTTGATTCAATGGATATACAACAGCTACATGATGTTGCTATTTACATACCAAACTCCTGTCTCCGTGAAACTTGTGGTGAAAATGAGCAAACGTAGCGTGTTCGTAATCTTACACGTGCGGCTGCTGCCAAGCACGGGGCACTGGGGCGAGTCTTCAAAGGAACTGATCGATTCATAGGACCATTCCAGGGTCAACGTTATACGGCTTCCGCGTCCTGCAGCCCCCCAAAGGTGGCCAACGAATGGCATGCCAAGTTGTCCAAGAATGGGAACCCAATTTGGCGCAGCACCTGAGTCCAATCATATTGATTTAGTTGGCACCCGCAAAACGCTGACTTTTCGGCCCAGTGAAAACTCCTCGGGACATGAGTATGGCACCCCTGGACGGGAATTGTAATGATGGTCAGACATCCCGAGTGCACGGCTCAGGGCATTCCCTATTCACCCCCAGCTGGATGGGCTAATTCCCAGATTCGCTCAGTTGAGGGCAAGTAAGTTGTTGGGACGGTGCCCCTTTAGCTACCCCTTCTGCCCTGTTGGGAGCTTCCCTAGACACACAGCCACGTTGACCAATCTTGCACACCTGTTTCTTTGAAAAAGCATCTGAGCTTCTCCGGACAACTCCGAGAAAACTGTGCGAATCCCCGCCGCCTGGACCCTGTCGAAGATGGGCCTGCATGAAATCAAGCACGATGAGTCACTGACGTGTGCGTATTGTTTGAGGCTGAGTACCCCCCTGTCTTTTTGTGACTTCAAAACGGAAACCAAAAGGAAACAGCCCATTTTAGAGGTCCGACCTTCAATCGACCCACCCGTTCTGCAAACGCAATCGACCCACCCGTTCTGCAAACGTTACTAAAACTCCAAAAGCTGCATGGACTTTTGTCATGGCTTGAGCTCGTCTTACCCCCGAAGCGGTGAGCTCGCCAAATTCATCGTGGCCCCTCTTAGAGACATCGGCGGAAGGCGCGCAGACGCTCGCCGCGCTCGCCGCGCCTCCCGACTGGAGCAACCTAGGTGGATGAACAGTGGAAAATGAGTGGGAAAGCCAAGAGACATCGGAAGGGAGAAACACAGGGAAACTACCTGGAAACTGCTAAAACACAGGAAACGCAAGAAAAAGCAAAAGAACTGCTCAACACAAGGCCAAGAGAAGGCTGACACACAACCATGACAAAACTACAAAGGACGCCTCAAGGAAACAGGTTCCATGTTGGAGAGATCCAGCCGGAACCTTCTGCGTGCCGGCCTGCCGGTGGGCGACTGCCAGCAACCCGGCAAAAGCGATCCGACGAGTCAGCAGATCCTCGAGCCATTCCTGAATAAGCCCTGAAGAAGGAATCCTTTAAGGTCCTCCAGCTTCCTCTTACCGCTTAAAACTCCAAGCCCTGGGGAAGTTAATCTTTTCCAGACGTATAGCCCATGTTACCCCCAAAAAGTTGAAAAGTTGTGTGTTTTTAAAGACGTAAGTCCTTGCAAGGCATGCTGGGTGATCCCTTGGCTCCCGTGCCTTTCAACGGCCCGCGCCATGTGCATCTTTGATTTGGCACCAGGTTTCAGTTTGAGTGCGATGGTTCGACTTGCATCTGGGGAGTCGCTGCAAATTGCTGGAGAGAGGACCCCAGCGGTTGCATATCGTCCAAAAGGGGAAATTAAAAAAAGAAACCAAGCATTCGCAGAGGCCCATGTGGCCAAGGGCCAAAACCCACATCGTGCCCCCAGCGAACATCAAAATCCCCACTAAAATAGGTTCTAAAATGGGTGGTGCACCGAAAACCCTGAAATGGGATCCCATTCGTTCTGAACCAACATGTCCGAAGCCAGGCCGCCAGGACTGGGCTGTGCTCCATCCGCATAGGCGCCAGCGGCACTGGTACGGTTGCTGAGTAGCGGGGCACCTGGGCCGATATCGACTTCAGCAACAAAAAAAAAAAAAAAACGCGCCAGGTCATCGTGCAAAACGGAAAGACGTGCAAAGGACTGAACTTCATCTGAGTCATATGCTCAAAATCCGGTATCAAAATGGTCGTAATCCCAGAGCCATGTAAAGATTTAAGAAGGCGGATATCCGCAGCTATGTATGGTTGGGATTATCCCCTACTAACCTTCATCTACCCGAATCGGTTTTGATTGTGGCTCATCTTGGTTGGTCAGAGAGGCTTGAAAATGGCTCAGTCGGCGCCGCAGAAAAGAAGTGCGGGCCAATGACCAACTTGGCCTGCTCCACGTCAGCTTTACTTGCCAAGTGGAGAAATCCTCCTGGCTTTGCCACAGCTGGAGCCATTTGCGGCAAGTCACCGGACCAACCGCCGCTCGCCTCCCCGGTGCGTGCCGGAAACCTCTAGCCAGAAGACCTATTCAGCAAGTTCTCAACGTGTTATGAGCTGACCGCTTTTCTTGGCACCCCGGAGGGTTGAGTCAAAACTCAAACCTGAAAGAAAACTTGCATTGGGCTTGTAAAAAGCCTATTGGGTGTTGGGTGATGTTTATAAAAGAAGAATGCATGCGTCACAGTTAAACTTCGGACCAGCCACTTGAACCCGTTACCCCCGACTTCCCCACCCCCTTTTCCAGGTTTCGGGGGCCCCCACAGTGGCCGTGAGGCTCTGGTGCTCCATGCATCCCCAGGGCAGGCGGCAGCAGTTGCAGCAGCAGTTGCAGTGGCAGCAGTGGCTGCAGCAGCAGTACCTCAAACCCCTCGACCCCGAACCTTCTGATGGCCGGAAGCTTGTTGCCCGATTTGACGTTCCTCGGGTCAAGGGCGAAAGCCTTTCGTAGTCCAAAGCGTGAAAGGACCACGAACCTTCCGATGGCAGGAGGGTTTTTTGTTGCCCGGCGATATATCTTTTTTCTCGGGTCAAGGACAACAACCAAAAAAAAAAACGAGACAATGAAAGCTTTGAGTAGTCTAAAGGGGGGTTCCCTGACAAGACCACGGGAAGCAAATCGCCAGCAAAATGTGGAAATACGCTTGGCTGGAAGCAGGACGGATTTAGATTTTGGCTCGGTCCCCAATTTCATGTGGAAAAGCTACCATCGGCCACCTTCCCATTGCAACAGGATCATCAAGTAGCCCTGCCTTCCAAGGTGTTCTTTAGGAAGAGCTGTTCAGAGCACAGTTGGCTTTCCAAGCGGAACCGGAGGGGAACTGACACAAAAAGACACCGTCACAAAGCCCCCCCCATTTTTTTGGTCTTTCTTGTGGTGGACACTTATATAGCTATT
The DNA here is from genome assembly GCA_963377175.1 of Effrenium voratum. NCBI lineage: Eukaryota > Dinophyceae > Suessiales > Symbiodiniaceae > Effrenium > Effrenium voratum. The sequence continues at coordinate 16,368 of CAUJNA010002393.1, read as the reverse complement.
TGGCATCCACCTTCCTTAGCATGTGATATTGATCATGTTTGTTTGCTTTCGTTGAGCCCAAGAACCTCCAAGGAGCTGATAAGATGGTCAAAACCCCCTTCCGAAGATGCCCAAGACCAAGCAAGGGATAGTCCGTCCGCCAAAAAAGAAAGGTCGGGCTGGGACCATTTCTAACTCGCCTGCTCAAGTGTCCATTGCAGGCCCCAGTTTATAAAACTGTGTTCATGGTGGTTGATCAATATTCCTGCCCCCCAAGAGACCATAATTGACTTGTCCCGTTCACTGGGAAAAATCAAATCTTCTGTGTGGTTTCCCTCATCCCATGTAAGGGACTTTTTGATGAACCCTTAAATATGTTTAATGGGGATTTTACATCAATCCTTCATCCCTCTCCCCGACGCAGCCGGTGGAGTCGTGGCAAGGTGCTGACGCATGCAGGAACGGCAGACATGGGTGGCCTGGTGTGCTCCTGCTGAGGAGCCTCGGATTCCGTCAAATGCGCAGGCGCGAAAGGGCAGGTGTGGGTTGATCAAGATGAATGTGTCCCTTTGTTGCGGGTGCCCCATTTTTAGAAACCCCCCCCCCGGGCCACCGACTAACATGGAGGTGCACAGAATTCTGTAGAAAAACTTTCCTCTTGGAAAGGGGGTTTGTGCACTTCCACGTTAGTTGATGGGGGGTAGGTGTTAAAGGGAAACCAACAGGAAAACGACTCATGGGCGTCCCCTCAGAAAACAACACATCCATATTCCCTTCGGCCCAATTTTGACCAAGAGCAACTCTCTTTTTCGCGGTGTTCCAACCAGTCCCGTGTTTACCGGACCCTTTGATCACTTTCCATTGTATCATAACTCCTCATGCTCAAACCTCAGTCGTACAAAGAACCATTTCGGTAAGTGGCCTTCTGCCCAGCTGCCAATATCGCGGGCACTTGGATGGTAGGGCAAGCAACTTGGAAAAGCCTGTGGAGACTTTTTGCACCTCTGATTGATTTATGCCGGGCGTGCAATTCAAAAGAGGATCCTTCACTTGTCAAGGGGGAACACCTTCCGCCTCCAGGTTGGTTACTTGAGGGTTGACATTGGAGTCGGCGATTGCGCCAAAAGCGGTGCCAAGGCGCCGAGGCTGTGCGAAGCCGTCAAGGGAATCGCCATGGACTGCACCCGCCCAGCTTTTCGCTCCAGAGGCCCCGAGGGCCCCGGATGAAACCCGGGACCTCGGCTCCTCGATGCGGCTGGTTCTCTCAGGTTCTCTGCGGTCTTTGGCGATCGGACGCCTTCCAACTTGGGCCAAGCTGCACATGGAAACGCACGGCTTTCAACTGGAGTGGCTGTCCATTCAACTGAAGGGACCGGTTCAGCAGGTTTTAAACGGGCTGGAATCCTCCCAAGCCAGATGCACTCCGAAACATCAAGATTCTCTTGGTGAGGTCATCTGTTCCCAGTGTCATAACGAGCCCGAGTAGCGCGCCCGGTTTGAAGCAGAAGAAACCAGAAAGCCATCATGAGGTCGGACACTTTGACTCTGAAAGATTCCTCATTTGTCTTTTCATGTCGGAGCTGGAAGCGCAAAAAGAAGTGTTCCTGCGAACCCCGACTTTTCTCACCAAAAAAAAACGGGGAACAAAAAAGGAAACAAACCGAAAACTCGCAAAACCCGTCCAACGTCTTGGCATCCCGAGCCTGGCGCCGAACCTGGTCTCGCCGGGCCTCCGCTGCGGACCTCGGGCCGGCAGGCCTGTTGGTCAAGACACCCGAGGCGCGTTCTCCAAATAGGGATTGCCTATTCCAAGCGGAGAAAAAACAAAGATGTGTGCATTTGCCGGTTTTCAATATGTTGGTGTTCGGCTCAATGATTGCTATGCATTTGTTGGTCTACATCTCTTAACTCCATGATATAGAGAAAACAAAATGATAGTTGCAGGTGAACATGTGCTTATTATTTTGTGAAGCCCCCAAAAGGCCAGCAGTCTTCCAAATCGGAGGGAAAGTATCTGAATTTGAAACCCCAGTCATAAGTCATAAGCCCTTGGAACCGGGGAAAGGACAGAGGGCCTGGCAATGCTCGCTGGGCGTTGAGCAGCTTGAGCTCCTCGGGAAGGGCTTGAAGTCTACCTGCGTCACAGTCAAAACCTGGTATCAAAATGGTCGCAATCCCAGAGCCATGTAACGAATTAGACAGGCGGATATCCGCAACTATTTCCGGCTGGGACTGCCCCTTGCTAACCTTCATCTACCCGGGTTTTGATTTGTGGCTCACCTGGTAACTCCTGAAAAGGCGCAAAACCCAGGATCTTGCCAGAAAACCACCATCTTTGACAATTCCGATTTGTGTCGATCCCCCCCATAGTTGAGGGCCCCCAAATTAGGAATCGCCTACATAACGATATGGCTACAGCCCCCCCGCCATGACCATGGTTTGCCGCTGGTTCCTGATGTTGACAACAAATCTCCAATGGCTACGCTGTCTCACTCCCACTGCAAGCTGGCCAGGATTGTCGTTGGGTTTGCCCTTTCCACTTTAGGGAAATTTGTTTTTCGACAGGGTGGTTTCAAAAGGACAAGTGGGCGGCCGCTCCATCGAGCACGTAGTCTTACAAGCAGCTTGCCAGTATGGATGCCACTGGATCGAAAGGACAGTCAGCCCGACACTTGCCCCGGCAACCGCGAGCGAAATCTCCTCTGCTTGTGCGCAGCTCTCCGCTTGCCTAGTTCTTCTGCTGACCTCGCCAAAGACCCCTTTGAGGGCTTCGTCGGCCTTCACCGCTTGGACCCGCCGCTTTTCGCCCAAGAGCTCGCCATTCAAAGGATGTGACTCAGGGAAAATCGACCCCGGCAAGCGGCCGGGCTGGCTTCTGTTCAGAAAACACCATCCAAAAACACCTTCTTGAACAATACCCAGTTGAACGTACAGCTAGGGTCCCCGTGCGAAACGCCCGCTCGACAGTTTGTCCTAAAGAGACCCTTTGATCACTGCCACAAACCTTCGACCGCTTTCGAGGTCGCCTGATTGTCCTCAGACCTGCCAAAAGTTCAACTTTGAGTGGTTTGCATGTTCTTCCCCCACGAAGACCAACTGCAAACAACTGAAAAGCTTGGAACCGGATGGCTGGGAACTCCAAAACCGCCTCCAACACCCGACCCTCCGCCTCCGCCTCCGTGGCGCGCTCTTGGCGCATCAGCGCCGCCAGCAGCTCCTGGCGTTCCTGGGCCAGGGCCTCGAATCAAACGCGGAGTACTCCCATGTTGGTGCGCTCACGCAAAAAAAAACTCACTCTAGACTTGGCCCGTGCCAAAAACCTGCTGCTGCCCACGAAAAAGGAGGGTCCGCCGTGCCCCATATGCAGTGAAAAGACAAGTACTGGTTGAAGTGGTGCAGACGAGAAATACCGTCGAGCCAAAAAACAACGAAACTCGAAGAGTCATGGCAGCTTGTGACAGACCCTTGACATAAAGGAACCCGCTGGATCCAAAGAATTCAAGAAAAGCTCTTGGGGTATGTCTCAAACACGCTCATTACTCCTAACACGAGAGCAAAAAAGCACCCCGGACTAGGACTTCAGACTTTCCTCTGCATTTCGAAGCACCAAACTGCGCAGCTCTCTGCATGACAAATCCAGTGTCTCGCATGTTGAGGGTGACATGTCTCTAAGGCTCGGATAAATATATCTATATATATATATATATGTATGTATCTACATATGTGGATATAGTGATGTGTACATATACATATATGTATGTGTGTGTGTACACATCGCTGTCCAACCTAATTAGCTTCAATCATGCAGCTATCTAGTTCACTAGGAGTTGTTTGGTAACCTGTCGGTTCAAATCTAGGCGTTTCCGCGCCAAAGCATCCTAAACTATCTCTAGAAGCATCCGAAATCGAAGCCACTCATTCACAGGAATGTCTTACAAAATCACTCACCCTTTCCTTCGTTTGCCCAAATGTTGCTTCGCTTCTGGCTGAAAAGCAAGGAAAGCAGAGAGTCTGCGCCCCTTCTTGCCAACACTTGACCCTCACCAGAAGTGATCACTTTGGTCGCGCTGCTCATTTTCCTCACCAAAACAATCAGGGGCAAAGCACGAAGTCAGGCCCTGCACACCCCGTAGGTCAAATGAGATACATGCGGGCTGGCAGCCCCACTGGCGCCCGGGGCGCCGGGCCCGCGCCAGGCTCTCGAGCTCCAGCTTGGCCTCGCCGGCTTTGGCCTCCGCCGCCGCCACCCGCGCCTGGCACACCTGGTCCTGGCGCGGGGCCACGGCGCGGGAGAGACGTGGGCGCGGCCCCGGAGAGACGTAGAAAGACGTGGCAAGTGTGGGAAAGCTGAGAGACAATGCAAAGGAAGGGATACCAACCTTAAAACAGCCTTTCTAGGTGAGAGTTGAGGTTGGTCTTAGAAGGTAGGTATCTACATCACAGTTCTTTTTCCGGGCCTTTTGGGTTACATCAAGATGCCGATCCTTTCCACTGAAAAGGACCGGCGACGCCCGTCTCTGCAACAATTTTGCGCGACCCGCGCAGATTTGCCTCGCATCCAGACCAAAAACACGAACTCCTGGGCTAGGCACTCCCGCTCCAGGCTGCAAATGGTGTCCACGTCAGAACCGACCTCGCTGGATCAGGGAAGGCAATGGACGAAGCATGGCCCAAATTGGTTGAAACAAGTTGAATCAAGTCTGAACAAGTTCCGTTGGTCAGTTTCGCAAGCACCCCGCAGTGCGAAGAAATAATTTTGGCAAGGACTCAGAAACATTGTCATGTTTGTCTGCTGCGTACCAACTCTACCCCTGCTTTCTATCTACCTATGGCATGCCCGAAAACATGTTTGGCAAGTAGCATCCGCGAGACTGCCACAGAGTGTGCAAAAAAGACTTTGATATCCAAGACAAGCTAACAACCGTTGCTAAGGCAAGTACCAGCGGACCATGCCGCATTGGCGAGGAATTCAAAAGCCGCGCTGCAAGGCTGCTATGCCAAACTTTGGTCTGAAAGCACTGAAAGGCGTGTCCTTTTCGAAGTTATGCGGTTGGGGTCAAAAACCAGAAAAATTGCCCATACCTTTTGCGCGCGCGACTTCGATTCAAGACATGTGTTCGGTATGTGCATGGCGAGCCACTTCATCGCATCACACCCAAAACCGAGCTGAAACACCATGCTGCAGAGGAAGCCATGAAACCTGCCGTTTGCAGACTTCCAATCACCCAGCACGGCAACTGCAGTGCGCGGCGTAGAGCTTTGCATTTAGGGCCTCATGACAGAGGAAGTTGGACCCAATGGTTGAAAAGAAAAACGAAACGCAAGCATAAGTGGAAGTTGCAGTTAAGGCATGTTGCACTGCTTCTAGCTTGAACCCAAACAAGACCACCCAAAAGAACAATGCAAGTCCCAGGCGGCCGCAGTTCTTTTTACGGGATTGCTGAAAGTAGCACTGCTTCCAGGGCGGATGCGCCTGGAGCAGTCCGTGAAACTACAAGGCAGACAACGCGTGTCCTTGCAGTTGCATGCAGTGCGTGCATGGCGTGGCATGCGTGCCCACGTCTGACCAACAGACCGGGGTCTGTGGTCAGAAAAGGGCAAGCTGCGGCTCTGCCAAACCTGCATGATCCGAACCACGTAGTCCGGAGACCCTAAGCTGTTTGGAGTTCTAGTGGTCCGGAGACCGTGAGCGGTTGGAGACCAAGCGGTCCGGAGACTATGAACGGAAGTGCAGAGCGTCTGCTACTTCTTATTGCAGAGCCTTGCACAAGGCAGTGCAGGGTGGGTGGGTGGGCTTTAAATAAAACAGCAAGTTTGAGTCAAGGCTAGAAGCAAAATGGCCACCGCGTAGGTAGATTTACAACATGCCCTAAACACAAGGAAAAAGAAAACCCTAAACGTTAAGGCATGTTGCACTGCTTCTAGCTTAAACCCAAACAAGACCCCCAAAAGAACAATGCAAGTCCGAGGCGGCCGCAGTTCTTTTACCGGGATCGCAAAAAGTAGCACTGCTTCCAGGGCACGGGTGCGCCTGGAGCAGGAGGTGCGTTGACCCCCCTTCAGTGTTTAGGCAACCCGGTATAAGCAAGCCAGCTGGGCCGCCGGCCTTATCACCCCTTTAGAGTGGGGTTTGCACCTGGCAGGGTAAATGTCAGCATAACATTGCATGCGCTTGGTTGTAAGCATCCTGTCGCCCAGGGTCCGCTCTTTTTTAGTTAAAGCGCCTTGATGTTAAGCTGCTGGCTGACGCAGCCAGGAATTCTAGTTGCCAGGGCAAGGTTGGCTGTCGGGTCGCAATGCATGTTGGGGGCTTGGCTACGCACTGCTGAAGGCAGCAGTAGTAAGGAAAGGCAGCTTATAGGGACCAATTAATTTTCGTTTTTTGGCCAAAAAACCCGCCAAAACTGCATAATTTTCAACCAGCTGAACTCGTCACCAGCGATGTCACCGCTTCGTCACCGCTCCGTTTTTGGTGCAAAAAGCGCTCAAAACGGCCAACTCCGAAAAGTTCGTTTTTCGTGTCAGACGTCAAAAGTGGTGCCTGAGCCTCCAAATTCGCTCGTTTTCCGCCGAAAACCGGTTTGAGACGTTCGCCGTGCTCCGAATTCCGTTTTCTGCCCCGAAAAGCCTGCGAATTCCAGCCCGCCGAGCTCGTCACCGCTTGTCACCGCTTTGTCACCGCTCGCTTTTTGGTCGCAAAAGTGCGCAAAAGCGGCCCCAGTTCCGGGAATTCGTTCTCCGCGGGGTTTTCCGCGGTCCGACAGCCCGCCGAGGACCTGCTCGGAGTCCGGCAGCCCGCCGAGGTGGTCCGTCAGCCCGCCGAGGTGGTCCGTCAGCCCGCCGAGCTTGTCACCAGTGATGTCACCGCTCCGTCCGGCTCCGTTTTTGGTGCAAAAAGCGCTCAAAACGGTCGAGTCCGAAGAGTTCGTTTTTCCGTGTCGGACTGCAAGTGGGATGCCTAAGCCTCCAAATTCGCTCGTTTTCGGTCGAAAGCAGGCTCCAGACGGTCACCTTGCTCAGGATTCCGCTTTCGGCCCGGAAAACCGACGAATTCCAGCCCGCCGAGCTTGTCACCGTTCGTCACCGCTTTGTCACCGCTTCGTCACCGCTCTCTTTGGGGCCGAAAAGTGCGCAAAAGGCTTGGAAAAGCGAGGCGGCTCTGTGGCTTCGGTCTGAGCGAGGCCGGCTCCGCGGCTTCGGTCTAAAAGCAGAAATTCTTTCCACCAAAGTCGGAAAGTTGGAACTGGAAACAGGCACCAACCAATTTTTGGCTGATGCCCGCGTAGAGTTCAGCTACCAGATCCGACCTCGCTCCATACCGAAGTCGGAATTCCGACCTCGCTCCATACCGAAGTTGGGTTTCGTTGGTTTTCAGCCCGAAAAGCCCTGGTGCGGGCCTGGCCTGGTGCGGGCCTGGTGCGGGCCGTCGCCAGCGCAGGATTGCTCCACTCACTGTTCTCAGGATTGCTCCACTCAATCCTGTCGTGAGCACAGGATTGCCCTGATGCAGCACAAGCAGCTCAGGCTTGGGGCTGTTCTTGCCCGAGCACAGCCTTGTGATGGAGCCGGCCCTGCTGTAGAGCTCCCAGGCCTCACGCCGCCGTGATGCCCACGACGGTCCAGTCGGACTCGGGGAAGCGGGAGCGCTCGAGCGCGACCTATGGCCGCCATCATGGTTCCGCGCGGGCCTCACGATCCACGGCGCCAGCCTGAGGAAGTAGAGCGTGAGCTCCACCCTGTCCTCGTCCTCATCGTCAGGATCTGGAAGCTGACCTTGGAGAGAAGGGCAGCCGTATGGCCAGCAGGTCTTGGAGCCGTCCACCAGCAGCCGCGTGGCGTCGAAGACCTGCTGCCCAGGAAGGCGCAGCCGCAGCTCCGCGGGCGCAGTTCTGTCACAGCGGCCTCGGCGCTAGGCGCACGCGGCTCCTCCAGAGCCCCAGGCGGCCCCAGATGCGGTCAGACAGCTCGGAGATCATGGCGCAAATTGGTTTGAGCTGAATAAATTTCTTTTTTTGGAAATCCGGGATTCTGTTCAGTCTGTGCCACGTCACAGCAAGTCGGCGGTGCTGCCCTGCAGGTTCAGCGCAGTGAGGAGCTCTCTGGAGGCCTCGTCCAGCTCCTTGCGCGCCTTCTCAACCCGCTCCAAGGCAGCGAGGGTTGCGCGATTTTCTTGCTGACGAGCTGCTCCTCCACCTCGAGAGAGAGAGAGATCTGCGCCAGCGAGGCGATGTCGCTCGTGCGAATGCGGCGCTGCCTCAGGGCTTCGCGCTTCTCGCGGAGCGTCTCGCAGCTCTCCTCCTGGCGCTCCTCGGCCACCGCGGGAGCGGAGCAGCGGGCTGCGCACTGGTTAAGGCGCTTGCGAAGCTTGAGCCGAAGCTCTTGGGCATGCTTCAGCATGTCCCTCCAGTCCTGCATGTCGACCTCCTCCGCCGGGAACCTGCCGGCGACCCTGTCAGCCAACAGCCGCTCCAGCACGGGCGCTCCGCGAGTAGGCTCGTCATGCAGGCGGCTCACCTCCTCCAAAGAGGCTCCGATGCCGACGACGGCCCTCAGCAGAGGCCTCAGCTGCTCGCGGCGCTCCAGGATAGGATGTGGCTGCGGCATCGGAAGAAACTACAGCGGGCACTTGCGAGACGGTGGCTCCACACGCAGATCCGTGACCTCAAGACTCAAGCCGCGCATGCCGCTCATCAACCACAAGCTGCGCGCTCTCAGCCGAACGCGCGCGGCGCAGTGGGCCAGCACGTGCCGCCGGCGTTCCAGAAGCGCGCGTGGGCCGGCAGCTTGGCCTTCAGCATCCAATCGCCGCCACGCGATTGCCTCACAGAGGGCAGCAGCCGCTGGCGCACGGCCTCGGGCGTGAGCTTCGCGTCGAAGACGCGCTCGGACGCGGCCGCCAGCTGCTCGACCAGATCGGTCTCGGCCCGCTCCCAGAAGAGCCTCGTGCGCTCGTCGGTTGCGAAGCTCACGCTGGGGCGCTGGCCCTCGGAAAAAGCCCTGGGCTCCCATGGGATTTCCAGCGAAGCTTCGCTCTGCCAAAACAGCGGCTCCAGGCACAAGAATTTGCCACCCTTAGCATTGGAGCGCACCTCGCCCAAGTTCCACATGCTAGCCTGGCTCGTCATCCTTTTCTGTCTCCGATTAAAAAAAGATTGGTCCGAGCATGCGAAACTGCTTGAGCCGCGCCCTCGCCTGTGCGTGCTTCGTTGTGCTGGTGGTGGTTATTAAACATGCCGAGACTGCTGGAGCTGTTTTGCGGCACAAAGTCGATTGGCCGAGCCTTCGAGGCGGCAGGGTGGGAGGTCGTCTCCCTGGACATCGTGTCGAAATTTGAGCCCACGATCCTGTGCGACATCCGGAGCTGGGACTACACGCTGTTTCCGCCGGGGCACTTTGACATGGTCTGGGCCAGCCCGGTCTGCACGGAGTACAGCCGAGCTCTGACGATGCGCCCTCGACGACTCAAGGAGGGCGACGTGCTGGTGCTAGAGCCCTTGAGATCATGGCGCACTTCGACCCGCTCATGTGGGTCATCGAGAATCCGGCCACCGGGCTGCTGAAGACCCGACTCATGGAGCCTATTCTGGGTGGACGTTACCTACTGCAAGTACGGGACTCCGTACAGGAAGCAGACCCGGCTGTGGACCAACATGCGCTGGAGGCCGAGCTGAGGGCTGTGCAGGAGCGGCAGCCGGTGCGATGTGTGGGAAGACGGGAGGCATCTGAGGGGCGCCCAAGGGGGGCCTCGACTCATGGGGGGCCAGCGCGAGAGGGTCAGAGGGCAGTCGCGCGAGCTGCTTTACAGCATTCCTACGGCGCTGCGCGAGGAGATTGCGAGCGCGGCGGCAGAGCTTGCGGATCGGCTGAGCACCCCGGACTGAAGCGAGGATCATTTCTTATAAGATTTTTTTATTCTCAGGATCACCGGGTTGGCTCAGACTGGTAGCTGAACTCTACGCGGGCATCAACCAAAAATTGGTTGGTGCCTGTCTCCAGTTCCAAGGCCAAAAAAAACCCGAAAGATCCGTCTCTCGGCGATGATCCGTCTCGGACCAGGATAGTTTTTTTATTCTCAGGAGAGGCGCTCACCGGGCTGGAGGCGGAAAAGATCCGTCTCGGACCTGGGAATAACAGTCTTTTAAGGAGAGGCGCTCACCGGGCTGGAGGCAATAAGCGGCGATGATCCGAGATTTTTTTTATTCTCAGGAGAGGCGCTCACCGGGCTGGAGGCGGAAAGATCCGTCTCGGACCTGGGAATAAAAGTCTTTTAAGGAGAGGCGGAGGCAATAAGATCCGTCTCTCGGCGATGATCCGTCTCGGACCATGATAGATTTTTTTTTCTCAGGAGAGGCGCTCACCGGGCTGGCGGTGGAAAGAACCGTCTCGGACCTGGGAATAAAAGTCTTTTCAGGAGAGGCACTCACCGGGCTGGAGGCAATAAGATCCGTCTCTCGGCGATGATCCGTCTCGGACCATGATAGATTTTTTATTCTCAGGAGAGGCGCTCGCCGGGTTGGTGGTGGAAAGATCCGTCTCTCGGCGATGATCCGTCTCGGGTGGAATCGAGCCCGCGGCCTCCTAGCTTCAGAGCTGCAACGCCTCTTCCAATTGAGCTATGGATCCTTGCTACACTTGGATTTATTCACAGGAGAAGCGCTCACCGGGCTGGAGGTGGAAAGATCCGTCTCGAGGATTTCTTGCTCCCAGGAGAGGCGCTCACCGGGCTGGAGGCGGAAAGATCCGTCTCGGGATTTCTTGCACCCAGGAGAGGCGCTCACCGGGCTGGAAGCTGTCCAACTACAGCACTGTTTTGGTCAGCGCATCGATGCCACCAGCATGAAGGGTGGGGCTTGCCCCCGAAGCCTATTCAGAAACGCCTTCACCTCCTCTCTGGAGATGCTGGGGAGTCGCGCACCTAAGCCTGCTGCAGTGTCTGCGCATGTGCCGAAGCCGGTGCGGAATCCTCGTAGACGGCCTTGAGGTTCGTCTGCGGGCGTCACAGCATGTCCGGGCTGGACACCATGACGAACTCGTCCAGACCCACGTCGCGGGCCACCATGGCTGCCAGGCAACTTGCCAGGGGAGTTTTCCCCTTGCCGCTGTCTCCGTAGAAGATCAGAGTCCTTCGCTCGTCGCGAGCTCGCCCGTAGGCCTCGAAAAAGTCCAGTGGCTGCTTCTGGTGGACCTCGGGGTTGTACCACCAGCAGTTCACGGTGCTCTCGTTGATGACGAAGTCGGTCATCAGAAGTTGGCGATGGCGCGACACCAGCAGGCTCTCCGTTTGCAACTGGTCGTCCTGGAGTTGCTTGCGGAGCTGCAAGAGGGCCCTGCTCTGCAAGTGCACGAACTCGTCCTCACTGTTCGGCGGGCGCTTGCCGGTGTTCAAGGCCTTGTCGCCTCGGAAGGTCGTGTCGAGCTTGATGAGATGGCTCTGGAACTCGGACGTCGTCATATCGCCGTAGTTCTTCAAAACCCGTCGTGGGGAGAACTCTGGCGCCGGAGGTTCGTTTGCTGCAACAAGGCCGTCGTACTCGCCCCGACTCATGGCCCGCATGGTCCCCTTCTGCTCCAAGCAGTTGGCCATCAGCTTCACGACATCGTGAAGCTTCCCCTTGCCAAGCTTGTAGAGCTGGGTGGACGCCGGAGGATGGGGCAGCAGCTTCATGGTGGGCTTGTGGAAGAAGACCCACAAGTTTGCCCCTCTTTCGGGTCGAAGCACGACGTGGTGGCCGACGTCAGGAGGCTGAGCTTGGCCCACGAGGCGCCACGCCATCCAAGCGCAACCTTTGCCCTGGTACTTGTCGTCCCCCACCCTGTAAAGGCACTCCAGCAGTTCTGCTTCGGACACACCCGGGCCTGTGTGGCGGAACTCGCAGGGAACCAGAACGTGGTTGCTGCTGTGGAAGACGGGAGCGGCCTTGTTCCTCATGAAATCCTCCTCTCGCGGCTCGGCGGCCCTTGGCAGCAAGAAGGTGGTTACCTCCGGCTCCGGCTTCTCCGGCTCGCTCTCCTCGCTCGCCTCGCTCGCCTTCCTCTTCAAGTTCAGGTAAATGGGCTGGCGCGGAGACTGAGGCTTCACGGGCGGAGTGTCAGGGGCGGCTTCGCGGCGATCCAACCACTCCACCAGGCGATGCTCCAAGTTCGTCGCCGGGTAGTCTTCACCCGCGGGCTCCTGGCCGGCCTTGACGAGTTCTTCAAAGATGGGCAGAGCCTGCTTGCAGCCGACGCTGTGGTAGGACAGTATGTCCCGCATGTCGTCCAGGGTCTCGAGCACGCGAGTCCCCATTCTCACGGAGTGCGGAAGGACGGTAGACAGCACCAGGTTCGCTGCCGCCTCGCGCGCCTCGCGCTCGCACTCGGATCGTGTCGCCATCGCAGAGCTTGCTTCTCGAGCAAATAGTGACTTTGTTGAAAGCCAGCTGTGTTTAAACCCTACAGGCACCACCCCGCCCGCTGTGAAAACGCTCTGACGGCCTGATAACCCGTTTGAACGCACCCCCGACTTGGCTGCGCCGAGCAAAAAAAAAACTGGGCCCGTAAAAAAAGAATGGCAAGTTGGGCGAGACAACGACAGCAGATCACGGAGGCCGCGGACGGCGGCGCCCGGGCTCGCACGGGGGCGGATGGTGCCGTCGTGCTGAACCTGCGGCGCGGCCCGGGGGCCTACGCGCTGCTCTCGCGCGCGGACGGGCAGCTGACCCGGGCGGGCCAGCACTACTACTCCCACCTGGGCCTGCGGCCTCCCAGCAAGGACTTCGACTACAACCAGCCCCTCATCCGCGAGGGGCCCAACGACTACATCCTGCTGCGCAACGGGCAGAAGAAGCTCGTGCGCTCCCTGCAGGGCGGAGAGCACCGGCTGACCAAGCTGGGCAAGGGCTTCTTCCGCGACAAGTACTACGAGTACCTGGTCCACGTGCCGGTGATCATCCGGGGCAGGCGGCGCAGCGGGCGGAACTACGAGCGCAGGGACTGGCTGCCGGTGAATGAGCTGGGCGGGGCCACGAGGCACCCGGCGCACCTCACGGAGGAGCAGGTGGCGCAGCGGGTCAGGCAACAGGTGGAGGCCTCGCTGGACGGCCCCATCCTGCAGCTCTCGCACCCAGAGCACGCACTACAGGAACTCCAGGACCGAGGTGGAGACGCTCCTGCGCCAGCGCATGAGGGGCCTGAGGAGCGTGAGCTTCCAGCTGCCCTGCGAGGAGGACGTGCTGCCGAGCGCCTTCGAGGACAAGCCGCTCTGCGTGCCCCGGCAGCTGGCCGAGCTGCTGCAGCTGAGCGTGGAGGAGGTGTGCGCCGACTTCGACGCCATGCTGCGCCACGACTGGAGGCGCCTCGGCATCTCCGCCGAGGAGGTGCGAGAGTTCTGCGTGTGGCGCAACGCCCCCATGCGCGTGCTGAGCTCGCAGGGCGACCTCGTGGACAGCTACGACCCGGCGCTGAAGGAGCACCGCACCGTTTGTTTTTTGGCCTTCGACGGGCACTGCTACATGTACAGGGCCGTGAAGCGGGTGCTGGAGCGGCAGGCGCGCGTGCTCTACCGGGGCGAGGCGAGGCAGACCCTGCCGCCCATCCAAGAGTGGAGGCGCTTCGACGCCGCGGACGTGCAGCCGGGCCTGTTCTGGTGCGAGGACCTGCGGGAGGCGCGGCGCCAGCTCATGGCCGCCGGCGAGAGCCCCAAGGTGGCCATCAGCAGCCCGGCGCAGTACTGCGGGCTGAGGCTGAGGCGGGGCACCAGGATCGAGAGCTGCCGGAGGAGCACAAGGTGCTGCGGAGGTGGTGCGAGGCGCTCAACCAGGAGTACAGGGGCCAGCGCCTGGCCGGCTTGGCGCACGAGATTTTTTTGAAGCTGCTGAAGGCGAAACGGGAGGTGCCCGGCGCGGCGGAGAGGCAGCAGACCTTGGCCGCGCAGGGCGGCAAGTGCGCGCTGTGCGGATGCGGGCTGACGGCCGGCACCTGCGAGCTGGACCACGTGGTGCCGGTGAGGCAGGCCTTTGCGGGCAGCGTGCAAACTTTGCAGGCGCTGTGCGGCGACTGCCACAGCGAGAAGACGCTGAGGGAGAGCGCGCAGCCCACGAGTTTGGAGAGCCGCGTGGCGCCCGGCGTCATGGAGTACGCCCGGAGCCCCAAGCTGCCCCCTCTGGTTTTTGAGGCGCAGACGTGCGCAAAGGACGCACTGTACGTCGGCGTGGACGTGGTGCGCTGCAGGCGCAACGGGCTGGCCAACGCCCCCTTCCCCCTGCCCATCCTGTGCCCGGCGGACGGCGTTGAGCCCGTGGACGGCGTGCTGCCGGACCTGGGCTTTGTGGAGGGCTGCTGCGACGCGAGGCAGTCCTGCCTGAACCTGTTGCCGTACGTGGGGCCCGGCTGGTACCCGAAGGTTTCGCTGGCCGCGATGCTGGACCTGGGCGTCTGCCGCTGGGACCACATCGTGTTGGGCATCTCCGCGCGGAGCCACGTGGACGCGGCGACGCTGCGGCGCGCGCTGGAGCGCATGGACGCGCGTGGCCAGGGCGAGGAGCACATGGCCAAGCTCAGCGTGAACGCGATGATAGGCCTGTGGGCGCGCAGCACGGAGGTGGTGTACAGCGTGCGCAGCAGCAGCGAGCTGGACGGCGCGGGCGCGGACTTCTCTCAGGCCTTCGCCTACGAGGGGGGCATGGTGTGGGACTTCGTCTACGCCAGGAGGCTGCTGAGCAACGGCACCTACCGCCCCATCCACGACGCGGTCCTGGGCTTCGAGCACTGCATGGTGGCCAAGGCCCGGCGCATCCTGGACGCGCCGCCGCGGTACCTGGCGCAGGTGAAGACGGACTGCCTGCTGACGCAGCGGCTTCCGAAGCGCTTCGCGGAGCGGCTGCGGGCGCTGGAGGCGCTGCGCCACCCGGACGGCACGCCCGTCTACCGCGTGGAAGAGACGAAGCCTTTGCTGGGCGGCAGGGCGCCGCGCATGGAGGCGGAGCGCCCCCAACAGCGGAGGTGGAACGGAGTGGACGACCCCGTGAACCACTGCCTGGCGGGCAACTCCCTGCTGCTCACGGGCCTGCCGGGCACCGGAAAGACGCACCTGGCCCGGACCATTGTGGCGAGGCTGCGAGAGCAGGGCGAGGCGGTGCACCTCGTCTCAAAGACGCACTGCTCCGCGCAGAACCTGGGCCTGGGGGCGCAGACGGCCGACCACTGGGTGCGCAGGTACGTTCGCGGGGGCAGCGCGCAAAAGCTGGACTGGCTGGTGGTGGAGGAGATCACGCAGCTGGACATGGCGCTCTGGGCGGACCTGGCCTGCGTGGGGCTGAACGCCGACGTGAAGGTCCTGCTGCTGGGAGACTTCCGGCAGTTGCCGGCCGTGCTGGACTCCTGGGCCGGGCGGCCCATCAGCGCGCCGTTGGAGCACAGCCAGCTGATCCGCGACCTGGCCGGCGGGCTCAGGCACGAGCTCACGGAGAACATGCGCTCCGACCCCGGCATCTTCGACTTCGTGAAGTGGCTGCGGGTCGGCGAGGAGGCGTGCCCCACGCTGGAGCAGGCCAAGGCGAGGCTGAGGGAGCTCTACCCCACCAAGCCCGGGTGGCCGGACACCACGCTGGTCATCAGCCACAGCAAGCGCATGGCCGTCAACGCAGCGGCGAACCGGGCCCTGGCGCCGCAAATCTCAAAGCTCCTAGAGTTGGAGACACAAGTCATCCACATAGATTTGGGTTGCTACGAGACAGTAACAACCGCAAATTGCCAAACTGCAACACCCCAAAACAGCCCGCAGAGCATGAGGGTTTGGCCGGGGCTGCGCCTCATTGGGGCCGGCGGAAAAATTCCCAAGGGCGTCTTTGTGGCCGTGGCGGAAGTGGAGCCGGACGGAGTGAGGCTGGACAACGGCATGCGGCTGAGGAACCAGGAGCTGCTGCGGGCCACCCGGCCCAGCCACGCAGTTACCTACGCCAGCTGCCAGGGGCTCACCCTCCACAACCGCGTCCGCCTGGACCTGGAGTCCTGCCACCTCACGCTGCGCCACCTGTACGTGGGCGCCTCGCGGGCCACGATAATCTATACCAACCAATGGGTGTGATAAACCTATAACACAAAACAGCCCGCAGAGCATGAGGGTTTGGCCGGGGCTGCGCCTCATCGGGGCCGGCGGAAAAATTTCCAAGGGCGTCTTTGTGGCCGTGGCGGAAGTGGAGCCGGACGGAGTGAGGCTGGACAACGGCATGCGGCTGAAGAACCAGGAGCTGCTGCGGGCCACCCGGCCCAGCCACGCAGTTACCTACGCCAGCTGCCAGGGGCTCACCCACCACAACCGCGTCCGCCTGGACCTGGAGTCCTGCCACCTCACGCTGCGCCACCTGTACGTGGGCGCCTCGCGGGCCACGAGCTCCGAGCTGCTGGAGGCCA
>CAUJNA010002392.1:0-35332 GCA_963377175.1 Effrenium voratum | reverse complement strand
AGGAAGAAGGAGAAAAGGGAGAGGACACTGTCGGCGGACTGAGCCGGAGGCTCTAAAGTTGACCATAGACTATTGGATATGACATGTCTGGCCAATCCGATGTGCTTTTGCTCCCATGTTTTGTGCTGAGGCCGCTGCCGCTTCCACAGCAGCCGGGAGGTTTCCCAATCGCAGCAACACCTTCGCTCTCCCGAAGCCCAGGAATGGCAAAGATTGGCATGGATGTCACGGCAACGCGCATCTGTCACCAATGCTTCCATGAATATCAAGCCATCATGCCACGTTGGGCGGCAGTGCAACTGCATGCTCATCCACACGCCTTGCTTTTGCAGAGGCGGGCATAAAATAGTCGAGGATTGATCCTCAAGTAAGAGCAAACAGCTGCATCATTGCTGACCTGTGTTGTGTTTTTCTTGGTCCCCAGGAAGGAGTATGGGAACGACCCCCTTCTACCATGAAGTCCTTGTGGGCGATGGCTGATGGAGTCGTTCCCATATTCCCTGCTCAGAACAAGCAAGTCGTTTGAGAACCTTGCTCAAGAACGTCGGCTTAAGCCCTCCACAGCCAGGAGTCTTATCCACTTTTGCAAAGATGACTGAGGCTCCCGCTGTAGCGCTTTCTCTAGAAGTTGGAGTGCCCGAAGGTCATCCTGACCAAATTGAATGTGTCCAAGAGAAAGGACCTGTTTTGCATGGTGTAACCAGCCACGAAAGCAAGGCAATGTCTGCCTGCCCGAAGAGCTCAGCCCCCAAATTCGCCAAGGCATAGGGGTTCCTGGCACGGGGCCGCGAACCGCTCAGGCGTCAGCTCCATGTCTTACAGCACATGACCCATTTTCATTAACAGCCCCACGCCTCTACTCTGTGGAGAAATGTGACTGATGAGCTCATTGGAGTGTCCGAGCCCTCAAAAAACTAAACAGCGCCGTGGAGACTCATCGTCCAGCTTGATGGCGCGCTCTAGGAGCTCTATCTTCTCCGTCCTATCAAGAGAAGCAGTCAGCTTTACACAGTATAGTGTGACAGACTGCGCACACTGTGTTTTCCGATTCAATGGAGCAAGAACAACAAAAACAAACCTCTGGTTCTGGGCACAAGCATCAAGCTCTCTGCCTCATGTTCACAAAGAGGGTGAGGCCATTCACCTACCAAGAAAAGAGAAACACACCAAGCTCCGCATAAGCTGAGAAGTCAGAAACGCTTCTCGCTGAGCCATGGGCTGCATAGGAGCACTGGGGGCACTCTCGGTACGCTTGCTCATAGAGGTCCTTTGCCTGAACTAACCCCCCAGCCAACAGCAAACAAAACCAGTCGGGCGCCAACAAACAACCAGGACCTTGCAATGAACAAGGACGACACACCTTGCCATGTGGTTGTGGCAAACAGGAGCTGCGCCCCTTTTCGAGGGATGGCTTCAGAGAACCAAACGGCAACTCGGGACCTACTTATGACACACAAGGACCTGGCCTCTGAGAGCAGCCTCTCACGCAGCGCCTCGATCTTGGGAGCACTTTCCTCTGCCTCGCGCACACGCGCACAGCCCCAATGACCCAAAGCGAGCACAAGACCGCCTCCTCGATCGGCGAATGCCTCCAAGCAGAGCCACAAGTCATGTTTGCACGCACATTAGTCGTCCACAAAAGACAGAGAGACAGAGGCTAGGGAATTCTTTTGGGACTTGTTTTCGCTGTTGGTTCTTCCGTTTTTCACTCTGGGTGCAGAGATGCTGTATTTTACAGCATTGTCAAGCAACATGCACTTGCTGGTGCACAGTCACCATCGCCGGCACTGTTTTAACATCCATGGCATCGTTTCAACATCCTCAGCATCACCAGGTGGTAGGCTGGGTTTAGGGTGGGTTCAGGGCTTGTTTAGGGCAAGTTTGGGGTGTGGGTTTAGGGTTTGGTTCAGGCAGGTTCGGTTGGCCCCTTGGGTTTGTAGGTGGGCAGACTTGCTTGGTTTGGCTGCGCTTTTACTGGAATCAGGCTTGGTTTAGAGTGAGGTCTGGTCTAGGGTGCGCTTAGAGTTGGTTTAGGCTGTGGTTGTGTTTAGGTGGGCTTTGGGTGGATAGGTTTAGGGTGGCTTAGGGATGGTTTAGTGTTGGTTTGGTTTGTTTGGGGGTGTGGCCCGGTGTGGCATGTTAGTTTAGGATTGGTTTAGGATTGGTTTAGGGTGGGTTTAGCGGGGGTGGGTATAGGGCTTGCTTAGGGATTGTTTAGGGTTGGCCCCTTTATTCGGGATGGTTTAGTGCTTGTTTAGTGGGGGTTTAGGGTTGGTTTCGGGTGGGTTCCAGGATTGGCTTAGGGTGGTTTTAGAGTGGGTGGGTGTTTGGGGTTGGCTAGGATAGGTTTAGAGTCGGTTTAGAAATATTTATTGCTGGTTTAGAGTGGGGTTAAATCGGTCGTCGTTCAGGCGGGTTCTTTAGGTTTTCTTTAGGGTCGGCCTAGGTGTGAGGTTGGTTCTGGATTCTGGTTTTAGTGGTGCTTTAGGGTGGATTTAGTGGTGGCTTAGGGTCCGGAAACGTGGGCTTAGGTGGTCGTTCAGGGTTTGGGCTTGCCATTTAAGAAAGCCCCCTAAACAAGCAAGGCAAAAAGGCACACCAAGCTAAGAATCTAAAAAGCAAAGGAGTCAAAACGACAGGAACCTGGGAGCCAAGAAGCCACCAAACCAAAAGGACAAAAGTCCAAACAGCCAGAAAATGCCAAAAGGCCACAAGGCCAAAAGGCCACAAGGCCACCAGAGCAAAAAAAACAAAGACAAATCTACCCTCCTAAGACAGATGTAGCCTATACCTCCGAGCTCACTGTGCATCGAGATGGCATCGAACAAGCCAGTGGGCAAGGAAAGCAAGTCTCTAGGCTTGCATTGATACGTTGAAATTAAGGAACATCATTGAAGGCTGGCGCGAGCAATCAGTGGGCTTCCGCAACTGCTCATGTGAGCTTGATCGGCGGGGACTTGGCACACAGAAAGAACTATGACGATTAGAACGGACGATTACACCAGAAGCCAAGCCACAAGCAATTGTAATCGTCCTTTGGTTCCAGTGCTGGCTTGAGAATATCTTTGAGCCTTCCATGAGGATTGACTGAATATGCGCTCGCTTATGAGCCTGAACACTTCGTCAGGCACATCCTCCTCACCCTCGTTGTAGCTGGTGGCCCTGCCAAAGCAAAGCTCATTGATTCACCTTTCATGGGAGCTGGCTAAGGGTATTCAAACAAAAAGCGGCCTTCAAAATGGGATGGGGGAGCCGTTGCAGGATGGAGCTCCGGGGAGGGCAGACAAAGTCGCAAAACAAACGTCAAATGCTCCAAGATCCACACCGGCGCTTTGGCCTCCGAGCCTCGCAAGCAGTGTGTCCTGCTCGTCGGCGGCCACAGTGTCCTGGAGCTCTGCCGCAACATCGCCACTAATCAGCAAATACGCATAGGAGCACCACACATAGTAATAGTTGCCCCTTCAAAAAGCTGCATTTGTCATCCTTGCAGGAAACGTCAACAGGTCATCGAGCATTTTCTCAATAAACAGTAAACTGTTGGCGCTTCTTCACCGTGGGGAATTGACGGCATTGTGCATAAGCCTCCCATCACTCCATCCACAGCCAAACTATTGACATTCCCCTGGCAGCAGACTCACCATCGGCTGTTTCCACTGTAAGCGAAACTCTTTCTCGTTCGAATCACAGTGAACATGTCCGCATCAATGACTAACGTGCTCGAAAAAACAGTGAACATGTTGAACTCGAAGCTGCAAACAGCAATCTCATGCATGGCTACTGTAGCATGCTGAATTTCGGAATTTCTGAATTTTGCTACTGTAACGTCCCCGTTTTGCCTACAGAACGTGGGAAGTCAACGTGTTGGCATCTAGCCACTAGATGGGTCGACCTCACCCAGTTTAACAGCGTTAACTGCTGCCCGGCGTCTTCCTTGACTCAAACACTTCATGGTCGCGTTCCGCCCCCGATTTGGAACACATTAACATGCGCACATGCTCAATCCTCAAGCAGAACAAAAGCTTGTTCCAGCCTTCAGCTCCAGGCTGGAGGAAAAAAAGACAAACTCTTTGGGTCGAGATTTAATTTGGGATTTTTTTTTGTTTTATTTTGGGATTTTTTTTTGTTTTCCGTCCTGGCTACTAAAATGCTGTAATTTACAGCATTTTCTCGCGAAATGTACGTATTTTACGCTAGTCCGTCAACATCATCAGCATCGTTTTCAACATCCCCCGCATGTCCAGCCAACATCCCCAGCATCACCAGCAAATTGGCTTCCCGCATCTCATGGTAAAAGTGAGGATTCAAATACGGGCAAACTAATCCCTGTAAAACACCTAAAACGTGGCGGCAGCCCCCCCCAAGATGATTGAAAAAGTGACGACGGCAGCCCCCCCCATGATGATTGAAGAAGTGATGATTCAAAAAGGGCCAAAACAAATATTAATCCCTGTAAAACACCTAAAACGTAGTTGGGGCCAAACAAATATTAAAAAAAAGCAGCAGGGGGGTGAACAGTTCCACTACGGCAAGGCCTCATGGTACAAGTGAGGATTCAAATACGGGCAAACTAATCCCTGTAGATCGAAAAAGTGATGATTCAATCAGGGGCAAAAAGTCTAAAAAATAGCGGGGGGGTTGGGGGGGCGGCAGCCCCCCCCATGATGATCGAAAAATTAAGGGCAAAGAATCTAAAAAGGAGCGGTCGCATGATGATCGAAAAAGTGATGATTCAATTAGGGGCAAAAAGTCCAACAAATAGCGGGGGGGTTGGGGGGGGCGGCAGCCCCCCCATGATGATTGAAGAAGTGATGATTCAAAAAGGGCCAAAAAAAAAAAATACAGCCGGGGGTCATCAGTTCCTCTGCGGCAAGGCCTCATGGTACAAGTGAGGATTCAACACGGGCAAACTAATCCCTGTAAAACACCTAAAACGTAGCGGGGGGGGGGGGGGGGGGGCAATTCCCTCCATGATGATTGAAAAAGTGATGATTCAATTTCGCGTGCGGGGGGGGTTGGGGGTTGGCTGCCGCCCCCCCCATGATGATCGAAAAAGTGATGATTCAATCAGGGGCAAAAAGTCTAAAAAATTGCGGGGGGGTTGGGGGGGGCGGCAGCCCCCCCCGTGATGATCGAAAAATTCGGGGCAAAGAATCTAAAAAGTAGCGGTCGCATGATGATCGAAAAAAGTGATGATTCAATTAGGGGCAAAAAGTCCAACAAATAGCAGGGGGGTGGGGGGGGCGGCAGCCCCCCCCCATGATGATCGAAGAAGTGATGATTCAATCAGGGGCAAAAAGTGTAAAAAATTGCGGGGGGGTTGGGGGGGGCGGCAGCCCCCCCCATGATGATTGAAAAAGTGATGATTCAATTAGGGCCAAACAAATATAAGAAAAAGCAGGGGGGTCATCAGTTCCTCTGCGGCAAGGCCTCATGGTACAAGTGAGGATTCAAATACGGGCAAACTAATCCCTGTATAACGGCACCCCCTCCCCATGATGATCGAAAAAATAGGGGCAAAGAATCTGAAAAGTAGCTGTCGCATGATGATCGAAAAAGTGATGATTCAAATAGGCGTGCATTTTAATCGAAAGGGGGGTGGCGGGGGGCCCAGAGAGGAACTTGCGATGCTGAGGATGCTGGAAGCCAACTGGGAAAGCATCAGGATGCGAAAAGCCAAAGTCAGAAAGCCGCCAAAAGCCAAAAAGCCAAAAAGCCAAAAAGCCAAAAAAGCCAAAAAGCCAAAAAGCCAAAAAGCCAAAAAGCCAAAACGCCAAAAAGCCAAAAAGCCAAAAAGCCGAAAAGCCAAAAAGCCAAAAAGCCAAAAAGCCAAAAAGCCAAAAAGCCAAAAAGCCAAAAGCCACCTGCCGCAGCGGAACTGGCAATGCAGAGGATGCGAAAAGAGAGGAACTGTGAATGCAGATGATGCGAAATGAAAAGACACGAAAGCCACAGAAACCCACGTAAAAGCCACAAAAGCCAAAAAGCCGAAAAGCCACCGACCCTGAAAAACAAAAATGATTCCTAAAAAAAAACGAAAAAAATCCTAAAAAAAATGGCCCTCCAAACTCTTTTGCCGGGGCGGAAGTGCATCCATTTTGACCCGCGTGGAGGACCTCAAAAAGCGCTCCTGCGTAGGCTCCGTGCCTTCATCCACTTCCAAAGGGGGCGTCCAGTTGTTCCAAGGCTGCTGAGGAGTCTGAGGCGTCTCGGAGGCTGAAACTGTCACGGTGGAGCTGGTGCGTTCCTCCGTCGCAGGGTCAGCTTCTGCCTTCCCAGGGTGCTCTTTCGTCTGTTTGAATACAAGTTTGTCACCCCCAAAGGGGTTCCCGCACTTGCAAAGCAAATCCACACATTTGCCCAACATTCTGGAAAAAGGACAACCCGTGCCTCCCTGCGGCTCTGCCAGCGGGCAACAGCGTTTTCCCGAAGCCGCAGCGGCTCCATGGAGGACTCCGAGGACACATGTTCCACCCGCACCGGTGACATGGGCGAGCGCGCCCACGCTGGCACGGGGGCCTCTGGCTCCACCTCCTCCTCCTCCTCCTCCTCCACTTCCCCCTCTGGAGCCTCCTCCGGCTCTGGCGCCTCTGCCTCCTACATCTGGACTTGCGCTTCAAAGTTGAGCCATTGGGCAATGAAACTGCCACTTCCGTTTCACGAAAACCGTAAAACTTGAGGAAAAATGAACAAAGCCCTCTCCTCCGGCTCCGACTGCCAATTTCCCGCGCTCGCAGAGCTCTGGGAGCTACGCTCGGCGCGGCTCGCGGCCACGGTTCCAGCAGTCAGCGACACCGCACGCCCGTAGAGCGTGTCCGCAAGGCGGCACATCACGAAGGGGTGAGGCAGAATGCTCAACAGCGCCCGCAGCTCGTCCTCCGCCTCCTCAAAGTAAGACAGTGAATACAAAAACGACAAAAACCAGATGCCAACCTGTCAAACTGGCACCTTCCTCGGATTGCAGCTTCTCGTGAATCGATGCTGGCTAGGTTTGCGCTTGTTGTACGCTGCTGTGTGGTCCAGAGTGGTTGCTGCTGCTTGCCATGCGTGCTGCTGCAGAATATGTTTCGCAGTTTCGCGCTGTTGCGTTTATCAACGTGCCTTTCGCAGCGTGCCGTGCCCAAACGCTTACAATCGGACGGATGCAAACTTAGGCCCTAATGACAATCGCGCAAAGTCCCTGGCCTCAAAAGTACAAAGCAACCAGGCACGTTAACATGCATCTTGTACCCTCTTCTTCAACACTCTGGCAACACAAAAGGCAATTTTGAATGGGGTTCAACAGCGTAGGTTTCCCTTCTGAAGGGATTCATTGTCTGCCGGCTTAAGCCAAGCTTTTCACCTGGGCTTGCGGCTCTCGCTGGGCAAGTCTTCAAGCGCGGCACATGTGTATCCGTTTGCCTTCAAGTTCCCCTTTCAGTCCGAGTCTCTTTTGGGAATGATCATGATCCAAGCCTGGTGTTAAAGGGATCTACCCAACGCGTAAAGAATCAAAAGGGCAGCGGCAAGTCTTTGAGGCTGCTCCGAAACTATCATGGCAGAATAGACAGAGAAACCATGTCGGCCCAATGCAAGTTCCCACCCTCCTTTGGGGCTTTGCCGTCTTTGTGGCTGAGGGCTTCAGCTCCTTGAAGCGCTTCTGCTCGTAGAGGCGCACGCCACAGCCCAGGCGCCACACCGCGCAGGCCCGGCGCGTGCCGGACAGCGCCTCCTTGGGCCAGCGCACGTGCGAGGGCAAACGCCCCTCCAGGCTGCGCATGCGCCAGGACCGCCCATCCCAAGCCACCTAACTCCGGTCGAGGATGAAGGCAAGTCGATTGCAAAGGGTTGATCAAACTCGTGATGTGCGCGCGTGCCTGTGTGCGAGTGCGTGCGAGCAAAAGCGCGAAACATGCGAGCGCGTGCGTGTGCGGGCATGTGTGCGCACCGGCTCCCTCCAGCCCTTGCCTTGGCATGCTGCAGCAGGTGCTGGGAACAGGCCAAGTAGGCCCCAAGCTCCGGAAAGTCCAGGAAATCCACGCAGCCCAGCAGGCTGTCGCTCCCGTCGCCCTCAAGCATGGCCAGTCGCCACGCACCCAATTGCTCCCGTCTGAAATGTCCAAGAGCCCAGGCTGGAGGCATGCACTTCGATGCTAGGCTCGGGTTGACTCTCACTTGCAAAAAGGCTGGACTCTTGCTTCACTGGTTTCTCCACCACTCTGCTTCAACAATGGCTGCAGGAGATTGGGCAACAGCAGCTCACGAGTAAGACAGCATCGCCACAGAAATCAGCGCAGCTATCGCATCCTATCGCATGCTATGACGACCACACTGGACAAAGCGTCCCCTTGCCTGACCCCGACCAGCTGGAGCAGTCCCAACCTGCGCCCGACCCGCGGCGCGACAGCTTGGAACATCAGCCGTGACCTTCCCAAGTCGCGGCCGTCCAGGAGGGATCTTGCCAGCCTCACTGCATCGAAACCAACGGAGGAGTAGAAATGGGAGACGAAACAAGCCTGGCACCCACACGCCGTCGTACGCCATGCCATGACTTGCACCTAGCACAACACTGATGGCATGAATTGGAGAGAGGCAGCAAATGCAAAGTGCTACACGACAAAACCAGATCCATCAACAGGTCAATTGGCAAGTTCATCACATCGAAACTGCTGTTTCTCGGTGCATTGTTTGAAACTAGTGTGTTCATTGTATGTAACTCTGCAACCGGGGCTGGCACTATCATCTGCTCCCGGCACAAGCCGCGTCATTGGCAAAATGGAAGTTTGCGACTTGTGAAGTGCTTGGGTTAGAACATGTCAGGAAAGACCTGGCTGCTCAACAAGCTTCAATGATGCAAGTCTGAGGAATGGAATGGCAACTGCCATCAAGAGTCGGCTCTGAGCTCCTTATTGACTGCAGCTCACGCAAACACCTCTTGTGACCTGACCTTGCAGGAAATCATTGCACAGAAGGAACGCCAGGAATGCAAAGGTCGACCCTCTAGCAGCATGCGCGGGACACTCAACGTTCCTCCAGATTGCACCTTGTTACAATGATCGCAAAGCAACCTATTCAAAAGTTTAACCCTGTATTGAAGCTGCAACATGTCTTTGCTGCGAAAGACGCAAGACAATACACAATCGGGCTCAGCTGCCACCACGACGAAAAGCTGAGACAATCAGACTTGTCCACGGCCGGCAAACCTATGTACATCATGTCAACCAATGCTAGGAGCTTCTCGCTAAAGCAAGTCATCGTCCTGTTGCAGAACAACATTCCCGGTTGCAAGGCCAGTGCTGCTCGTGACTGTCAGGCACTAAGTATTCTAGTCTTGACATGTGGGCTGTGCACAGAGGTCCTCGAAAGGATTCTTCCACACCTGCAGCAGCAATACAAGCTCTCACGTCTAATTGTCAACAAACACTCCCTTGAAACTTCGCAAGTGCATTGACAATATCAGCCAATCTGAAACTTTGCCCATCCAAAAATGCCCTGGCTATATTTGGTGCTGTGGGTCTGACTATGATTCTGAATTGCAATTGGCAGTAGACCCTAAACGGTATTACCAAACTGGCCAGAAGGGAGTTTTGAGCGCTGTTCAAGCCAACGTAGAAACGAGTCAGGGCGTGCTGGCCTGCCGCCGCTCCGGTTCTTCGCGCAGTGCCAAGGGATCTGTCCAGAGGCAGCACACACTCACGGGTCGCATGCGTGATGATGATGTCCAATGGCACATGACATGTGCCCGACAACCATGTCCGAGGGGCAACTTCTGTATATCCGTAACTGTTGCCATTGCGCCAAAGGTGGTCGATTTCTGGACATCCGAGTACCAATCGCTTCAAAGGCCGGAGAATTCCCTGCATGGGCCGGCCTTCCCAGCTCGGCAGCTCTTCCAGGTAACCAGCTGCAGGCGTGTCACCTGGGTCACTGCTCAGCGAGCTGTGCATTTTGAGAGGCATGTCTCCAAATCTGGGACCCCAAAGGGGGGAAACCCTTCTTTGACACGAGCCAATTTGTGAAGCAAAGCAAACTGCCTGTTGGATAGCCGATGAAGTCTCCAAAGCGCCGCATGTGCACCTCGATGAAGAGCGTCACCTGCACTGTGGGAAGTCCGCTACTAACCTCCCCCCCCCACTGTGCGCTTTCGTGGTGCTGCAGGCATTCAAAGGCCTCCTCTGGCCGCGACAAGTACGGGAAGTCCCCACGGGATTTCAGCTCTGCAAAGCTGGCGCCACCGTATCTGGAGGAGAGAACAACAACTTCGGCCGGTTTCAAGCAAGATCGTGCTACGTGGGCTTGAAGGCGGCACTAGAACAAACCGAAGCGAGACATGAAGCGGGCCGTGCTTGGCAACCTCCACATGTGCCATGATCAAAGCTCTTTGGGCCATGGTGTGCCATAGTGTGCCATGGTGTGCCATGGTGTGCCATGGTGTCTAAAATGCCTATTGTGGGCTGATTACAATACCTGCAAACCCCACCAATACGCGGTACACATGTTTAGCTTTCTGGCCCGGGGCACTGGATTCTCAATTGACGCCGCAGTTCGTCCGGCACCATGGTCTCTCCGTTGGACTCCAAGATGGTGATCTGCGCCGTGGACTTTCAAGCCGGAACTCCAACACGAGTCGAAGTAGGCAGGGGCTCTCGGGTGTCTTGGAGGACACTGGGAGTTGCTGTTTCGGTTTGCGTCCAAATGGATGGCTTCCTTAGGGGCTTCCCTTCAAAACAGCGGCAAAAGAATACCCTCAGGACAGGCGCAGGCCATGAACACCCACGGTGTTCGTGGCACAAGTTGTCAGCAAGCTAGTAGGTGTATGGGCATGTCAACGAGGCCTGGCGATTCTCAAGCTGCAGCGATGGAACTTGGCTGCCAGTACAGTTGAGGCTCAACCTGTCACGAGCACGGCATGCAACATGATATCCAATCACATCATGCGGCTCGTCAAACAATCCGTTCTGGAACAAGTTAAGTTGAGGTGGAATGAATCTCTGCAAGCTGTTGTTCAGGGCCAAAGCCACCCAGCTTGTCTGCCAAGTTGGAACAACCTGCAGTGCCCTCTGATTCGTCACACGGCCACAAGAACCGACGAACTGCCCAGAAGCTTTCCGCCTGCTGGCCAAATCCTCGCCGCTCAGGTCATTCATCTGCGGGTCGAAAGAGTAAAAGTCCCAGAATTGCGAATATGTCTGGCGCCTGCTGGCCCACCCAGTCGATGGCCTGCTTGGCCGACATCTCCATGAAGCCTCCCTGCACTGAAATTGCGGACGTGTATCAAAATGAGATAGTTGCAAGTTGTGTGCCTTTTTTGTTGCATCGTGTCTTCCATCACAAGGATTCCAGAATGCTTTCATTCTTTAGACAAACCCATGTTGAAAATAACGCGGCTGTGACAAGAAGCATACCAGAGCAAACGAGCATGCCTACATGCATCAAGTAGAGCACGCTTGGCGCTACGTATTTCGTGCCTGCGGCAGGGTGTCTTGCATTGCCTGCTGCCAGATAGCACAAAGATTTTGCAAAGATCCCGCCAACGCCGGTATTTGGCAATGCTGCTTGCCACTGCCTGCCGCAGAAACATACTCGGCATCACTGGGATCAAGCTGCTCCACCTTATCACGCACGGATTGTCGAAAGTCCATAGCGCTCGTCATTTGAGCAGTGACACATTGCTGGAGCCGAATCCTTTCTTGCAACTGGGCCCACAACGTGCCGGCTCTTGCGGCGAAGGCGTATGTAGATGCGAAGGAATTGCACAACACCAGGGACCTGCTCAAAAATGGCGCCCGAACGCCAGCAAGCCCTTGTCAAGCACACACAATGTTCGTGTTTGTTGAAAGGTTTCAAGCACGGCCTTACGCGCGCTGGGTATCTTGCTGCATAGTGCTGCGCCAGAAACCCACCTAAACGTGACAGCGCATCTGGTCAACTGACTGCTTCCTCCTCTGGAAGCTCCGCAAAGCTGAAGATTTTTGGGTAGGCATATGACGCGCCTTGAGCGAAGAAGCCCAGAGTGCGGTGTGACTGTTCACGTGTGGAATGGCTAGTTTGGTTGAACTCAGCTAGCCTTCCCTGCACTCTCTGCCTGCTTGGTCTTGCCCTGATGGTGCTATACTGCGAGTTGTGGTAGTTCAAATGGCTTTGGGCTGTGGTTGACTTGTTCTTGAGCCGGTTTGTGCCTGGACACCAAATAAAAATGTCCTGAAGACCTTGGTCTCTTGTTGCTTCCTCGCTTTCTTGTTATTCTCATTTGTCTGCTACTCTTTGATAGTTTGGACGTTCTTGGCTCAGCTGCGAACCGATTTCAATACTTCGATGTTCTAGCCCAATTGCAGCAAGAATTGCCTGAATCATCCAATTGGAATGATGCAAAAGAACAACTATACTTATAATGTGTGAGGTCCTGGCTCATGCTGCTGATTATTTCGCCGTACTGTGCTTGCTGTGAGATGTGATTTCAGATCCCCGTGTTTTGGCTGTGTAAATTGAGGCAACTGGACGTGCGTGACTAGGCTCTCGACCGAGCCCAGCTCCTACAATGTGAGCAGCCCGGCACCTGACAGGCTCGTACTCGTAACGCAGGAGTGGTCAAGTTTCCTGTAACAAGCCTGTCCGCAGAATCAAAACGTCCAGACTGAAGATAGTGAAGAATCGTGCTGCATGGAACAGCCACGTTGCACCAACCGTCCAACAAAGCTGCAACTGGGTGGCTTCATCGCGTCCAGAAAGCGGTCGAAGCCCTGACAGATTGGCAGGTCTCTCAAAGGCCCCTGAAATTTGTCTTGTGCCGGGCAGCTGCGAATTTGCAGCCAGCCTTGCAC
Organism: Effrenium voratum; assembly: GCA_963377175.1. NCBI lineage: Eukaryota > Dinophyceae > Suessiales > Symbiodiniaceae > Effrenium > Effrenium voratum. Next base: position 22,535 of record CAUJNA010002392.1, on the reverse strand, counting down.
CACTCCTCTGGGCTGGAGAAGGCAGGGTACTGCGCACTGATGACCTTTCTGAATGCAGTCACGGGACAGTCGCGACCCCGCAGCAGCATGTTCACAGTTACAAAGAACTGACCGAGAGAGGCTGGCTCACTGCGTCCAATCTGGAGGTGACCAAGCGTGCAAATCATGCATGAGCGTGTCCTACAGATCGCCAAACATCTTTGGTCTTCTGGATTCTAATTTGAATAGCAAAAGAAGGAAGATAGTCCAAAGAGGTTGCCTTTTACACGCATGTGGCCCATAGCACATGTCCGAGCGTTCGGCATAGTAGCCCTTCCTGCTCAGCGACTGCACCTGCCCACGCTGTGACACATATTCTAAATGCTTGGCAGCTTGAAAGGTCAGAAGCTCAGCTTGCCTGGTAGAAGAATGCGGCAGCAGTGCTGCTAGTCCCATGAAGAAACCTCAGATGGTGCCTATGGCGATGAAGGGCGCCGTAAGGACACAGGACTGGTGCCTCCAGGATTGGGGATCCCCGCCCATTTTAGAAAGGCCCACACTGGCAAAAGGGCGACACTTCATGGTTGACCAACTCCCTGCTGCGACATGTCCACTTTGCCCACAATCAATCGGGTATGGTTCTTCAATTCGCGACCCTTTGGTGGATGGAGATTCATATCGACCAAAAATTTTGAGGGTGGCCCCCATTCAAATCCAAGCGCCAGGCACCAAAGGAGTGGCATCGCCGGGACCGGCCTGGCAAAGCTTCGTCCCTTTCAAGATGTCCACTCGGCAGGCAGTGATTCCAAGAATAGCAACTCCGGTGCATTTACCGTTGTTTCCCTTGAGCCAAAGAGATCCGGCAAACACAATTTTGGGAAGCACGCGAACGATCCGCAACGGCGGCAAGCCACAGACACAATCAGCGAGCCTGAAAGTACGTCCATTCCAAGTGAGAGTGGGGTTGCGCGAACCTGTCACAAGCACTCATAACTTTGAGGGTTCGAACAGGTGCGCGCAGAAGAAAACACTTTACACACGTTGGCATTTATTTTACCTGGGGTCCTTTTGGTGGCCATCATGTACATTGGGACCACCAACCATGTTTGAGGTGACACGCCCCACCGGACCCGTGGAGGCGTTTCTTTTTGGAGGGTGGGGGGGGGGGGGGATGACAGCGACCATGTCCATGTGGAGGCGTTTCTTTTTTGAGGGGTGGGGGGGGAGGGGGGGGGGATGACAGCGACCATGACCATGTTGCCAGACCCGGCAGGCGCGGCTTTGGTGTCTTCTGCGTGTGGCGGGGGGGGAAGAGGCGGGCGAACTGCGCCCCCGCAGGCACGAGTTTGGCTGGAGCAGGGCATGTGGCATGTGGCAAGCGGAGTGATGGGCACTTCAAAAGCAAACCGCATGAATACACACACAAACATCCCATCCAACAACAACAACAACGTCAACAACAACAACACACGCACGTCCTTACTTTCGCACTTCGTTGGGCACCCATGGAGTCGGTCTTGGAGCCAGTCGCACTGCTTATTCTGCTACGCCTGGCACGGGTGTCGTTGCCTCCTGGTTTGGATGGCTGGCGGGCACGCAGCAGATTGATCGCTGCTGGCATCACTTGAAAAATATCATGCCCAGTGAGATGAAGAGCCGCGGTCCCAGCGGCCTGATCAACAGTCGCCTGTGGACGAGAGCATACCAATTCTTGTATAGACGGTCTTTGTGTGCCTGACATATTAAACATGTGGTCTCTGTGGCAAAGAGATAAAACAAGCAGTGCCCGATGCCAGCATGTCAAAGCATGAAAGCTGCTGTTAGACACAAACGAACTTTTTGGCACCTTGCGGCATGCTCCTTCAGCAGATTTGAATGGTAAACGCGCGTTTTTGCGCGGGTCCTGCTGAGCGTGCGACCATGTTTGAGGGGCATGCATACACCGCAAAGCCGACAAAAGCTCACCCTCCGAGCAGCCGGCTTCTTCAAGGGGCAGTCACTCCGAAAAGCTGCAAAGTCGGAGACGATGCTTGAAGACCTGGGTCACGTGCCCAAATCAGTTGAAAGCGGGGCTCACTCTTTTCCACATCGAGCTCGCAAACTAAGTGGGCGAATCACTTTTTGTTTTTTGTGTAATCCATTTAAGGGCTAGCAACCAACTCCAAGAGCAAAATGTCAAAAGGGTTTAGAGTCAGGTGCTCGAATCACTCTCAAAAACTCAGTCCGGGGCGATGTCACCACCACCTCATTTCGCCCACCTGAGACAGAGCCAGACACGGTAGCCCTGGCTCAAAAGACTGGCCTTCCATCTATCAAATCATTGGATGGATTCGGAAGCTTTACAGTGCAGCTACCTTCGGAAAAGGACCTCACAGTGCTGTGAAATGGCAAAGACCGAGAGGGCAATCAGTAAGATCAATCAGTGGGAGCAATGAGTGGGAGCAATGAGTGGAAACTGCTTGCAGAAGGTTGCAGGTGGCTTCTGTCTGCTTCTTTATAACTGTTCGCTCTTGAGCCGCAAGCTCCGAAGCATTGTGGCTGTCAGGGCTGCCATGGCGACCGGCGCTTCCGCACATCGCAGGTGGAAAATCCTGCTTGGCGAGAACTTTTTCGACGAGCATTGGTCAGGATAGAAGCTTCTCTCCAGGAACGTTGCTGTACACCCAGTAGGTGACATCGCTTTTGGTGGTCCAGGACGTATCTAGGTTCTCCAGAACCTCAAGGCAACGATGAAGCAGGACGTACGATGGCACAACCCATGCCAGGGCAAAAACAAGAATGGTGACAGCTCCTGTAAATCAAGGCTTCGGCTGAATCAATTCAACTGACATCCAAAAAATGGCCACTAGTAGTTCTGCAGCATAGTTGTTGAATTGAAGGGAGCCCCACCCGGTCAGCATCGGCCAATTAAAGCCTTTGAACTGAGTCCCGGCACCCCAAGTGGTCGCAGGCTTGTCTGCGGCAGCTCGCGGGAGGTCACCAAATACCTTGAGCCGCATTTGCCAATGCTGATGCCGCCTTCCTTTGTGGATGTCGACCAAGATGCTTCAGCTTGGAATTCGCTTCAGAGCGGCGCCGCAAACAGTCCTTAGTGAGACTAGCTCAAGGGCACCATGAAGGCAAAAGACAAAAGCTGGAATGTGAGCCATGTGCCGTGTACTTCAGCGCATTGGAACATGTTGCAAGGTTCAAGTAGCAATACGTGAAGGATTTCTTGTGCGTCAACAAAGAGTTCGAAGTCTCCCAATGCCATGGGGTATGGGATGTTCTTACAACCGAACCAAAAGTGAAAACAGCCATTGTACAGGACCCGCGCTTTGAGACACCTTTGGCTAAGGCACCATCGCCCGGTCGTCAAAGCATGTGGAGGATGCGAAAACGATGGTGGAGTCTGACCAGTCCTCCTTGCATCTGCACTCACTAGCCTCCCTCCATGGCATCCCTTGCCGTTGGAGTGTCTCAGACTTTTGGCCCCCAGCACATGCCCCAGCTTCCCAAAATTAAAGAATAACTCAGTTCAAAGACCTGTCATGCTTCCAAGGCCTCTGAAGGGTCGAAGTGCCCTTTATCAAACACTTCAGGGTGGAGCGCGAGGACTCGGTTTGAGTTACCATGGACAGGCATCCTGACATACGTCGCCCTGCACAAGCTCTATCTCTTTGGACTTGGCCATGACCTTGGAGCAGTGTATGCGAACATCTGGGTAAGACATGCGTCGTGTAAGAGGCTTAATGCCAATTGCCATCCAAGCCGCATGTGTACTTTGGAAGTCCTTGATGTGCTGCAAGGCATCTTTGTGCCGCTGCTTCACAAACTCGATCCCGCGTGCTTTTCGCACAGGTGAGTTGGCATACACTTGCAGAACAACATTTCCTGAGAGCCATGGCAATAAAGCCAATATGTAGAATCTCAAACTGTGCTGTGCATCTCACCACCCAAAAGCAGCTGACAGCGGAAGCTCGGGCAAAAGGCTTCCTGACCAAAGATACTCCGCTTGGCTTGTGCTCTACAAATTGATTGTTGAGAATTAGACTTGTAGGAAAATGGATGTGTACTGAGCTTTGTAGTCGAAAGCACTGTGCAAGTGTCCTTTACTTGCGCAGACACACTGTTTGCAGCTAAGTATCCGATTCCTGAACCCAAGTCCGTAAAAACATCAGACTCGTCAATCGAAAGTCGCTGCAGCATCATCCTCACCTGATGAATTCATCTGGACGTAATTGTTGCCAAAAACTAACATGCAATCTAGCAACTACCTGTTTGCAAAGAAATCTTGGTTGCAACACTTTGATTTATCTGTATAGAACCAGATCAAAATGCTTCCAGCCAAGTTCATCAATAGTTCAACGAGCGGATGAAGGATAGTTGGACACCACCTTGCCCACGCCTTACTCTGTGCAAAGCCGTCTGCCAACAAGGCTCCGACTTTGAGGTGATTGTTCCGTAGGCATATGTGATACTCTCTTCACCTTGCAACATCCGGCAGAATGAATGGGTCTGCATGTCATGGGATAGCTCACAAATGTATGTGCACAGCACAACTTCACTTTGGGCATGCATAGAGCAAACCCGTAACCGCACTGCTCCAGCCGTCAGTCACTGTGCCAAGCAACACGTCTGGCACAAAAACTGGCAACGTGCTCGTGCATTGCCCTCGCAAACAAGCCAAGGCACTGAAAGAAAAAAATATGTCTCTTTCCTCCTGCGAGTTGGGGTTGGCAAAGTTTCCTTACATGCCGACTAAAATGGCTGAGCATCTCGCAAATCATAGCACTTGTAGGGAAAAGCCCCTCTCAAGTGTCTCTTTCTAACTACTCAGATCCACAGTGTGATACTATATCACTTTGTAGCCAAGGAGCCAAATATACTTGCCAAGCAGGCATCGTCGCCTTTCCGCTCTGCAATTCAGACACGGGGTCAAGCCCAAATCATTCATGGGCAACAATCGCAGACTACCAGTGCGAAAACGGAGCTTGATGATAAAAGCCTACGGATTCATCTCCAAATGAGGCCACCCGATGGTTGGCTCACCAGTATCCCTTCAAAGTACGACCTAAAAGGTAATCCGCACTATCGGGCCACTGCGCCGTGATTGCTGCAGACAAGCTGCACACCTCTTGTGAAGATGCATATGCTGCATCCTAGGTGCAGCACATGACAGTGTGCAATCTGCAGCCACTGGGCCAGCCCCATACCGAGCGTCTGCAACTGGGCCGAACAGCAGGGCAGAAGACATCAAGTACCGGCGTAGATGTGCCCTGGGCGCTGAAATGCATGTTCCCCTATAACCACAAGACATTCTATGGCTAACCCTGGCATTGGCAACCTGGAGTGCACGTCTATGGCCCATCTCAGGTCAAGTGTGTGGGCAGCTAGCCAATAAATGTCTAATCACTTGGGCACAAGCCAAGCCGCGAATGTGAAGGCGCGGAAAAAGCCCACGCCCAAGATCTTCGCACCATCACCTTTAGCTGGAAATATGAAAGCTGTTCAAGGGCTTGCGGCCCAAGTTACCGGTTCTGTGCTCTGTTAGATGGCTATCTTCTGAAAACGACAAGTCGACCAAGCCAAACTGCCATGTGTGTTTTATGTTTGCGCAGTACACAGCCTGGATTTCATGATTGCAACCCATGTGTTGGTTGCAAAAAGATTGGATTCGTCCCTTTGCAGCAAGGGCCTCGGGGCACACATTCTTCGCAGGAGGAAAGCAAATACCAGAAATGGCTGCATCTCCAAATTGAGTGACAGCAAGTGGAAGCTTCTTTCTTGCCTTGGCAATTGAAACCATACCGAAGAGAGTCCCCAATGATAGGAAGAACGTAAATTAAACAGATGCCTCTACATGTCTAACAGGTGACCATGACATGGATAACCCAGAAAAATACACCTTGGGATCCTTTTCAATTTTGTCAACACGACTTGTCCCTCTGGACTTCGCTGATGTTGCGGTTCGAGTTGCGCAGGCCGCAGCCAGGACCAAAGCCCGCAAGGCTCCTGCTCGAGGGAACTTATGAGGGGTCAAGTGGAACTGGAAACACAAGGAAAAGAGGGGTGAAGTGACACAAGTCCTCCAAACCTGAGATTCAAGGGGTCTACACAAACCCCTGTGCCACACTGGGCCCCAAATCTTCAGCTACCCAGGCTGTTTTGCTTGGTTTTGAACAGTTACAACTACATGGTGAATTGCGGTGTGTTGTCGCTTCAATTTTCAAGCGCAGAAGAGAAGCCAAGTGATCTCTGACAAGCCACAAGAAACCAAATTAGCAGAACCTAAAGAGAATAGTCTGGAGTCTGGTACTGCGGAAAATCGATTCCAATGGCTTATCAGCCCCTGCATGACTTCCCGATTTTGCCAGGCAGGCGTGGGTGTTGCTAATAATGACTCATGTTAGACGAGGGAATGCAAAGAAACACGATCAATCGCACTTCAGCCAGCTTGCAATGAGTCCCTCACGCCCAAAGCATGCAAAAAGGAAGAAGAAATCAGTCTGGCAACTTGCTTCGCCTGAATGTGTGAATTGGGTGTTTTGCAAATGCTCCAAGGCAGCGGCTCCTGCACAGCGCCCAGCCATAACTCCGCACACAATCCTTTGGCTGCGTCACAGCTCGTCACGAAGCAGGAAGGTGGGTTTTATGCTTTGTATGCGGAGCTGGCTCTGCCTTGCCTTTTGCTACTTGCAAATACATGTCTCTCCGTGTGGTTGCACTTTGAGGAAGGAATACAAAACCGCAAGCGTGCAGCTGCGAAGGCCAATGTGAACAGTTTTCTGCAAAGCAGATCTGGTGCACAATAAGGTAAGCTGAGCCGGCATGCAATTAAGCCTTCAAGCCTTTACATATCAAAGGTCATAGCAACAAAACAGAAACAAGAAATCCAACTGATGGGCTGCAACATGCTGGTGCACAATTGCAAAACAGACAGTCAAGGAAGGCAGAGTCAACGTGTCGCCGCCGACGTCTACATGGCATATCATCCAAACAATGCCGGTTGCTCAGCGTGCCCTCGCCAGGCGCAGGGAGTTCTCGCATTTTGTCCAGCTTCATCTTCCCCAGGCTCAAAGCCACGAAACAATTCAGCCTATTGGCTATGATCAGGTGTGTCACCTGCAACCCCACAAAAAGGCATCATGCGAAGAGGTTGCAAATCACTTCGTCAAAACAGGCTAAACGATTGTTCCAACCTTGACCTGAAAGTCTGAGTTTACAACCGCAGAGCCAGATGCCTAGGCCCTAAGGCCAACGACCGGGGTACCCCCTACCCGGAGGCCAGAAACTGATGCCATCTTTCTCCAGCTGACGAAATCTGGCGGTCAGCCCTTGGCTTACGAACTCTTCAACGAAAAAAGATCGCGCAGCTGACGATCGTCCAGGTCTGCAATCCAGCCTTCCTGGCCTCAGCGCACGCACCGCCGAACACACGATGGTGTTCCGTTTGCACACCTTCAAGTGGTTCACTTCACGGAAAGCAAGACAAACATGTGCTGGGCTGCCCCTAGTTAAATACCCCAGGATTGGCTTTCGGGGCAGCACTCTAGTATACTACAGCAAACCAAGGGTTCGCCGAGTTTTCGGAAGAGCCACATCTCAACTGGTATCCCCTGCGAGCTGCAACACGGCATGTGCCCCGGCCTCCTGCCATGGTGAGATCAGAGAGGCGCTGCTTCTGCTCCATGATCTGCCCGAGCCGCTCCTCAAAGGTGTCCTCAAACCGCAGGGGAGTGAGGGAGGGAGAGAGTTGGTTGGGAGTTTCAAAGTTTTAGAAATCCAATGGCTGAAATCAAATTACTCAGATGGGGGAAGCTCGACGTGGTGAATGCTCCTTGCTCACAAGGCGATGCACACACACCGTCTTCTTTTGACCAATGCGGTGAGCTCGATCTGTTGCCTGCCAGGAGCTCCCACATCGCACTTTGTAACCAAACATCGGGACTGTGTGCTGCCTGGTTCTCCTTGGCAGGATTGTACTGCCTGTCAAAGTGGATGACATGCGTCGCTGCCGTGAGGGTTAGGCCCACACCACCGGCCTGGCAGGCAGAGCCCGGCTCAATTGTTTGGGACTGAGCATGCTCTGCTACAAACACAAGCTGCTTATGTTTCCTGAACGTGCTGACGCGTGTGAATTCACAGGCCCGGTTCAAGAGTGTTCAAGTGCAAGCAGTACTTGGCCCGTCATTGAGCGCTTGCACCCGCACCACACATTGAGCCCACAAGCCTGCAGGGAAAGGATGATGAGCGGGCAGGCAGGATTGGTCTGAAAGGCGCTCATCGCAGCCTGACATCAAGCCACTCAAGCCAGACGAGCTCTTGAGAAAAGCGGGGCTCACGCCTCACGCTGCTCCGTGCTCATGCTGCCCACAATTTTCAGCGGCTCGCAATTGAAGCGCCCGCGAATCTGCGCGCAGAGCATGTCGATGGCCACCAGGGAGTTGCTGAAGATCAGCGCCTTCTCGCCAGATTCGAAGATCGTGGTCAACAGCTCCTGCAACTTGGAGCACTTTCCGCTAGCCTCCACCTCCGTCGGCTTCACGTGCACCTGCTCCGGTCGCCGGCTGTCGGCCAGGCAGGCCGGGTGATTGCAAATCTCCCGGAATGCCTGCAGCATCTTCAGGATGTGGCCACATCGCCTGACAGTGGGCCACCTCTTTGAACATGCTTGCTTTGACATACTCTTCATCAAACCTCGTTCGAGTTTCCTTTGAAAGAGCTCCACGGCCAGTTCCCAGGACCAAAACCCGCGGATCGGGTCACCAAGTTTGCCCCCGCCTGAACTTGTCGTCCCGCGACGGAAGGTCCTGAAACGCCTCCTGCGCCTGCAGGTACAGCTTCTGCTGCGCAGTGCTGAGCTCGCACTCGTGCGTCTGCTCGATCTTCGGCGGAAGGTCTCCTGCGAGCATGCACAACGTCCACTGAAGTTCCCAAACCCCAACTTACCGAAACCTGAAAACTCTGAACTCTTAACTGTTGAGCCTGGCAAACACCTGAAACCCTCTGATCTCAACCAAGCCGGTCATCAAATGCAGGATTCGGAGCGAACATCTTCAAAGCTGCTTATTGTGGAACTAAGGTCATGTTGTTCCATGTTGGTACGGTTGATTGAATTTCATTTTGTTGAACCCTGCCTGCGACCTTGGGATCCGTCTTGCTGCGTCGCAGGATGAAGGGCGCGACAATGCGTCGGAGCAGGGTCTGTTGCTCGAAGTAGGCAGGGTGTTGAGCTCCCTTGGCCACAGCCGCAAGCGGCTTCCCGAAATCCTTCTCGAACTCCTGCCGGGAAGAAGCCAGATACCCTGGGAGGATGAACTCAAACTGGCTGTGCAGGTCCGCCATGCGATTCTCTACTGGGGTACCAGTCAATGCCACCCGCACTGGACCGACCTGCTCTGCGACCATCTTCACTGCTTTCGAAATTTGTGAATTGTAATTCTTGATCTGCTGCGCTTCGTCCAGGATCATTCCACCGAATGTGTCGGGGCAGGCCAGCCGCGCAGCATCTGAGCGGCACACCCCGTAGGATGTCAGGAACACATCCGCCGTGGACACGGCCGCTGCCGCCTTGCGCTTCCTTGGCTTTGGCGCTGGCAACTCTGGCTCCGGCTGCTTGCCCCTGGCACGGCGGCGCAAGGGCTCAGGGACAGCAGGCGCCGCCATGTGCGGGAGGCATCGCTTATTTCCGAAATACACGTGCACCGAGAGCTCGTCGCCCGCCCAATGTGCCAGCTCACGCGACCAGGTCGTGAGCACGCCCTTGGGAACCACCACGAGCATGGGCCGCTCCAACAGGCCGTTCTGCTTCATGTAGAGAAGGAGCGAGATGGCCTGCAGAGTCTTGCCCAGGCCCATGTCATCTGCCAAGATGCACCCCAGGCCGTTCCGTGCGTTGTTCACCAGCCAATGGTAGCCTGTGAGCTGGTAGGGTCTCAGGCACCCCGCCAGCCGCTCAGGAGGCGGAACCTCCTTGGCGCGGATGATGCCCATCTCAGGGCCATCGAAGAACTCCTGGATCCGTGCATCCAGTATGACCTTAGAGCACAGCTCCCTTTCATTTCCCCAAAGGCACCCACATCCTCGGCTGAAATTGGCAATTCAACTCGCAACGCTGTGCTGTGCGCGTCTCGCCCTCACTGGGCCTGCGGCTTCCTCCAGGGCGCCAAGCGCTGCTCTCAGCAGGGCCACGCTGGCCAAGGGCCTCGGGGGCTCCGCCTTGATGTGCTTCAGGATGCTCTTGGCCACGCTGCGTGTCACCACCAAGCCACTCTTCCCGTTCTTCCCGTTCTTCCCGTTCTTGGCCTTCCGCTTGGCAGAGATGATGTGAGCACCAGGAAAGCGGTTTTGCACCACAGAGCGCGCCAGGCCTCGGCAGTCTGCCAGTGGCAGTAGGCTGGTGGTCTCCTCCTTGACACCCACTGCCCACTCAAGGTCCACGTGCTTGGCGATGTCGCGCCATGACTTGGGCAACACTTTGCCCTTGAACTTTACACCCTTCACTAGCTGAATCGGAACTGCTCCTTTCGTGGCCTTGGTCAAAGCCTCAGCAACCAATCACAGGTCTCCCGCCCACATCTCTCTGACCTCCCTCTCTGTCTCTCTCCTGCCTCTCTTTCCTCTCACTTCTTTTCGCCCTCTCCCCCCGCGCTCTCTCTCTCTCTCTCTCTCCGCTTGATCTTTGGGCAGCCCAGCAGAGGTGGCGCTCCGAAGTGACTTCTCAAATTGCGGACTTTGCCCCAAGAGCCCAAAGAAGCGCTCGCCGCTGGCAGCTGCAGTGGCCCGCGCCCCATCCAGCGCCGCCTCTGCAGTCGCCAGCGTGCCCCGCACACGCTCGGCCTGCCGCTCCCACCACGCCTGGGCGACAGACAGGTGCGACGTCTGAAAATGGCGCGCTGTGCAGTGGGTTGCTGCTGCGAAGGGAGCATCAGCCCTCTATTTGCAGTTGCCATTACTGCAATGCATGGTTCTTTCCTCCACTGTACAGATGCACTGAAGCAATGGTTTGCCAGTGTTTAGCAGGGCAAGATTTGAGGGCAAAACGCTTTCCTGTTTTCGTAAACCCGACCTGCTCTGAAGTCAAATCAGCTGCAGCCGCGCACTGGGGGGTCTGCTGAAAGTTCGATCCAGTGAACAGCACTTTCAGACCTCCTGGACACTGGGTGCAGAGGCCGTCTACGATGCCTGGCAGGGCTATGTGTACGTGTATTTGCAGGTGTCTGTCCGACAACTGGCATGGCGGACTGTTGCAATCAAAACTGCTGATGCAGCAAATCCAGCTTGCCCGGCAAAGGCTTGAGCTGAATCATCACTGCACGTAGGAGTCCGAACAAAAATGAACACACAGCCACAAGTCTAATGGCAGGAAGGGGCCAAAGTAATCCGAAAGGGTTTAGGCAGGCTGCGCCTGGGCGGCCTTGCTGGTCACGAACTCGCGCTCGGCGCTTGAAGCCCAAAAGCTCTTCAGAACCTTCGTCGGATCCAGCATCTGGCTGGGTTTGGTCCTTGAGCTGAATGCAGTTGTGAGGAATTACGTAGATTCTCCCATCATTGAATCGCACCTGCGAGGAAGTGTTGGATTGCCTTTGAGTGACAACGCCTTCAGCTGGCTGAGGGAGGGGAAGACCAAGAAAGCCACCGACGAGCACCCGGTCGTCTTTCATGGGGCAGGCGCGCAAAGAATCCGCTCGCACCCAAAGTTGAACGTCGTAGCACTTAATTTGGCACTCATCCCCGCTGATGCTCTCAACTTGCCATTCTGAGTCGGCGAAGTGGAACAAATGAACGAGATGGCCTGGCTTAATGAAAACTCGCTGACCAACTCGGAAATGGTGCGACGGCGTCATTGCCTGAGCGACAGAACTCTGATCCACCTCCCATCCCTGGCTGCTTCAGACCGTCCTGCTACCAAATGGCTAAATCACTTTGGGAATCACTGACTCTGTGCGTTCATCATGCCCCAAAGGAGGGAAATGGAACTTTTGACTCGGCACGTCGATGTGAAGCAAAGCCATTGGCCAAGCTTGTCAACAACTCGGGCCAGGCGTCTGTCGGGTGGGCCTGCGCCTGCTGCGCCTGGGCGGGGCTCCCAATGAAACACCAAGCTGTTCTAACAACTTAAAACCATCCCAAAATCGAAAGTACCAATGGCTCCCCTCCGCGCCTTGCCCTCCGCCGAGGACAACTCCGAGCAGGCGACGTCCCGCTGGCGCTGGCTGCTCATCAGCCGAGCATCTGCGTGACACTTGTGCTGCTGCGCCTGAGGGCTTCAGGAACAGGCGAAACGCGCGTAAGCTGCGCAAAAGACTTGGAGTTCCTTTGTGGAATCAGGCCCAAGGAGCGAAACCCTGAGACAGGCTTGGGGGGTCCAACATCCTCCAACATACTCGAAAACCTTAAGAAGGTTCATGTTGGATGCATGCAGGCACCGCACCTGCTCAATTTCTGCATGGTGTTTGCTCAACACCTCTGTCGCTTTGCACTTCTTGGCGGTCAGGTTTGTGACGTCCTGAACAGCATGGCTGGAGCCGAACCTAAATCTGGCAGCATTACGTGACAGCCAGACCTGGAACCACAACGGCAATCGAAAAAAATGTATCACGCTCACTCCATCCACTTTCCTCAAAGTAGCAAATTGGACCTCACAAAGCCACTATAATGATGATTGTAACCGGCCTCAAAATGAATCTCCCACCACCACACGACACCTGAGAACACCCGTGTCACGTCCTTCAACGCAGATCCGCGCTTGGATACATCTTCAGCCTCGCTCTCGGACATGTCAGGTTCGGAAGACTCCTCCTCGCTTTCGAACGGGATTCCGGTCGTGTCATCCTCGCCGAAAAGGTCATCCTCGCCGAAAAGGCCATCTTCCTCCAAAAGGAACATGAGCACCTTCTTGCACCAAATGGGATGACAACTTGCCTAGAAGCCTGCAGAGCCTGAATCTGCTGCGCTACACACACAAACCAGTTGGTTCTACAAACCTGTCAATAGAAATACGCAGATGAACACTATCGTGATTATCACAAGTATCATAATCATCAACAACAATCACAGCCGTCCTCGTCTTCGTCCTCTTCCTTGACCTCGTCCTCGCCTTCGTCATCATCATTGTCATCATTGTCATCATTGTCATCATCATCATCATCATCATCATCATCAGCAGCATTGTTGCCATCGTAATCGTCGTCATCATCATCACCACCATCCTCATCGTCGTCATCAGCATCGTCATCATCATCCTCATACGTCCCTTCAAGATTTCCACTTGTGCATGAATTGATCTTCCCATGCAAAACAACAAGGCTTGCCGGCGCCGACCAATGTTAGCACAAACAACACGTGAACTAGCAAAGTGACCTGCACGCCAGCGATCAACTTGATTTCCTTGAAGCACCCATCAAATCAGAACAAATCTGCAATCACTTGCAGCCACCCAACCTGAGACAGAAGATTTGAAGGTTCCTTGTCCAGGTTCGCGTCCGCTTCCTTATTTTTGGGGCAAACTGCAGCTTGAGTTGTCAAACGTGCAAAAGACGCTGCAGTACCTCCATACAGAAATCTACCACAATCTCTCTTTATACATTCCTTCCTGCTCGCTTTTCTCCTCAAATCTACTGAATCATGCCATCGCTACACGCCACTCCAGGAAAGGAATTAACCGCGGAAAATTTGAGAGCGTTTTGCTGGTTGTTTTGAAGCAAGCGATTGTAACACAGTAGTTTTAATCTGTCGGCAGCAGCAAACGCGGATGCGCTCCTTTCTTCGGTTGCACATGTGTGTCGAGCTGGGTAAATTGCAGGCTTTAGCTCAAAGAAAGCTGTTCACTGGTGCTAAAATCAGATGCTACTGGCATTTGACCCAAACAAGCAAAAAAAAGATAACACTAGATTGCTTCCTTTGGGTTGAAAGTGAAAAACAAAAACAAAAAAGAAAAGTACACCGCAGTTGGCTGTAAGCGTTATTTGCAGCATTCCATTGTTTCGCCAATTGAGCCATGCTGCACCTTCAAAAAAAACGCCATCCACCTGTTGAAATTTGCTTAGGCACCCTTTTTGCCGGTCCGGCTGCATCTTGGTCCAAAAATTGATTTTGCCTTGTCACAAGACTTTGGCCCTACAACCTTCCAAACATTTTGAGCAGCACAAACATGGCGTTGAGCAGAACAAATCCATGTTCAGCATAATTGGCATTTTGAAGTTGCTTTGCTTTTTGTGCATATTCATTGCATACTTTCGCACAATCTGTTTTGGCATGATTGTGACAAGGTAGAAGGGAAAATTCTAGTATCGATTCCAACCATTAAATACCTTTTTGTGCTTTTAGTCGACTATTGACTTGCTAAGGCCCAATAACAAATCCATCAATGGAATTTGCCAAATGCGTTCCAAGTGTTTATAATACGCAAATATGCCGGTTTAAAAGGTTTTTTGTTTCCGCGTGCCTTCTACCGCACAGTCGCCGGTTGACAACTTGGAAAGCGAAGCAAGCAACCCCAGTGAAGGAAGGACCAACGCAAACAAGCAGTCCAAGCTTTATAAAATCAAAGACTTAAACCAGGCAGAAAACGGAAGCTAAGAGAAAAAAACAGGTTTTTAATCTAATCACATTCTGCGGCCGTCCAACAAAGGTGCCGGAGGCAGCGCTAACGTACAGAAGGCTGCCCAGGTACCGACAGCCAAAAGTGGCGCTTAGAGTTACGGAGCCTTCCACCTAAAACCTGGAGCGCACCAAAAAATTGCTTAGCGTGGTAGTGGACTCTAGCAGACCTTACAAACTTCTCCGTGGTGCCTGGGCTTCAAATTCGCTTGTTTTCCGTCGAAATCGGGCTCCAGACGTTCGCCGTGCTCCGGATTCCGCTTTCTGCTTGGAAAAGCCTGCAAATTCCAGCCCGCTGAGCTTGTCACCGTTCGTCTTTTCTTTGTCACCGCTCGCTTTTTGGTCGCAAAAGTGCGCAAAAGCGGCCCCCAGTTCCGGAGTTCTCCGCAGGGTTTTCCGCGGTCCGACAGCCCGCCGAGGACCTGCTCGGAGTCCGGCCGCCGAGGTGGTCCGTCAGCCCGCCGAGGTGGTCCGTCAGCCCGCCGAGCTTGTCACCAATGATGTCACCGCTCCGTCCGGCTCCGTTTTTGGCGCAAAAAGCGCTTAAAACGACCGAGTCCGAAGAGTCCGTTTTTCGTGTCAGACTGTAAGTGGGATGCCTAAGCCTCCAAATTCGCTCGTTTTCGGTCGAAAGCAGGCTCCAGACGGTCACTTTGCTCAGGATTCCGCTTTCGACCCGGAAAACCGGCGAATTCCAGCCCGCCGAGCTTGTCACCGTTCGTCACTGCTTTGTCACCGCCTCGTCACCGCTCTCTTTGGGGCCGAAAAGTGCGCAAAAGCACCCCAGTTCCCGAGAGGACTCGGTTCTTGGCAAGTTTGAGTCATTAATGGAACGCAAGGTTGGCTCATGAATGGGCAAGGTTGGCTCATGAATGGGCAAGGTTGGCTCATGAATGCCCCGCAGGTCATAACCACTGAGACAAGTGTCCTATAAAACTATGCACACAATGCATAGCTTCACCGGTCAATTCGTCATGAGGCCGAGGTGTCCCAAGCGTTTTGACCGACACCATCGGTCACTTCATCAGAGGTCTCATAAGTGAAGGATACTTTCCCTCACTTCATGTACTGGTAGCACGGGGGTGATATATAATTGTACCGCCCAGCGCTACGAAGGCCCCGAATGACCCATAGCGACTCAAGGGAGGGCGTGTTGCGAAAGTACAACACCCCTACGATACAAGTACGTAGCGACTACTCCTAAGAAAACATGTTTGAAGGACCTGTCACGGGCAACATCCCGGAGGTCCTGGACAACGGAGAGGTAACTGACGGCACGCGCGTCACCGCAGGGCAGCTGGCCCTCGCTCTGACGCCCTACGCCCAAGTAACTGACCTGGCGGTGAACACGGCAGCCTCCGGCAACAACGCGGCGGCCATCCAGTCCCTGGACGACCGAGTCACCGCCGAGCTGGCCTCAAAGCTGGACGGCAGCGCGCTGGCGCCGGCAATCGCGCCCCTGGCCACGGCGGCGGCCCTGGCCACCACGGACGGACAGGTGGCCGCGCACGGAAGCAGCATCGCAGCGCTGCAGAGCTCGCTGACCACGGGTCTCTCCAACAAGGCAGACCAGTCGGCCTTCGACGTGCTGGAGGGCGTGGTGGCCACGAAGAGCACCCCGGACGGCGTGGACCTGAAGCTGTCCAACTACAGCACCACGGCGGCCATGAACGGATCCATCGCCTCGGCCAACAACGCCACGCTGGCCACGGTGGCGGCCAACTACGGCCTCAAGACGCACGTCACTAGACATAGCGGCGAATCAACGCCGCTGGTGGGTCGACACCAAGTGGCCAACCCTCGCCTGGAGCCGTCAACTCGCCTCCCGACTTGCGAGTCTAGGACGCCTCCATCCGGGGCTGCAGGCCTCCAGCGGACGCCAGCGCCCGGACCAGCTGACGCTCTGCTCTCAGGAGGTGGTCTCTAAGCTAGCGGCGGCCCTCCTGGAAAGCAGTCCACCCGCTGCCTAGAACATGCTCGGCCAAGGCGACGCAAGCGCGCTGGCCTCATCTTCTGCTCTCCAATGGCGGGTTGGACACGCACGATAGCAAATGTCCTGCTGGATCCCTCACAACCGAGCCTTTCGCCAGCTAGCCGCGACGCCCAGCATAATCATCACGGCGCTCCTGGGGGCAAGGCCGACGCAACGCTGCTGCCTTGTACGCCAACGAAATTGCCGCGCTCCTATCAGCCACGAGATCTCCGCCAGCGAGACGCCCTCGACGCAATCCTCGCGGAGCTCGCCGCCCTGCAGCTTTCCGGCAGCGGCGGAGTTGTTAACACGCCGGCCTGGGCGGGCTTCACAACTTGGGAGCTTGTTCGCGGAAGCAACGTCGTTCGCAACCTGCATCTGGAGAAATCTCTCTCCGCTGCGCTGGCCAACGGCGACACTCGCGGCAGACACCTCCACTCAATCGAATGCGCGGACGCGGCCCCAGCGCTGCGCTGCTGCCAATGACACCTCGCCAGGTAGACGCGCTGTGGGAGACTACCTTCAAGGAAAGGCCGAGGACAACGCAACGCAGAGGCCGCCATCACAGCCGCAAGCCGCGCTGCTGGCCTTACACCTTGGTGGGTAGACGCCCTGTTAGAAGACTAGGTGCGCACGACGATGTCCAGTGGGTTACCGTCCAGGTCAGGGTGTAGCCCTCACAGCCACAGCTCTCCTATGGCGGCCACCACCTCGTCGGCCCCTCCGTCGTCCGGAAAGCGCACGGCTATTTGCAGGGCAGAGGCTGCCTCCGTGACGCCGAGCTTGTCGGCCAACAAACCGTCCACTTGTGCGATGGTGTAGTAGCTGAGCAGCGCGGCTGCGATGCTCGAGGCCGTTGCCGTGTCCTGGTCTGCGGCCAAACGGTACGCCACCAGCGATTTGGTTGGTTGTGAAGACGTCCTGTCCGGCCGTCTTGTAGGCCAGCTGCAGCGCCCGCATGGCGGCGCTCTGCGTGTCCTGCGCGCCTTGCCGTGCAACTTGACGCCAGGCCCTCATCGTTAGGGGGTTTCCCAAATGATTCTATTCTACCTGAAAGGCCCTGGCACGCCGCCGCTAACACACAAACCACCGGCTGCCACGAGAGAGCCCTCTCTCACTCTGAAAAAACCCGGCCTGATGGCTGAGGGACCGCCCTACCTGCCAACGGAGTCTGGCGGACGTCACCGCCTGCCAAGCAAACAAGCACGGGACGATCCGGGTTGCGCCTACCCGCGCCTGTTGGATGCTCTTCCGCTCTCGGGGCAGCCCCGCTTGGAGGCAACGCAATGCCGTGAGAGGACTCCTTCGGGGTGTCCTGGTTGGAGACAACGGGAGCGTCGTTCATTGACCTGAACATCAAGGCAAACGTGCAGTTGTGACCCTAGGAATTTTTTCGAGCCAGCCCCGGCCACTGTGAGCACGGGACGCCTGTGGCTATCGTAGCCAAGGATCTTTTTCCGTCGTCAACCCCAGTCTCCCTGCCCCTTCAAGGCGCGACAATGTCGGCCTGCTGTCAGCAAAATTAGCTTCGAGCTTGGGCATTAGCACATCTCAAACCAACCGAAGCAAAGGGGAAAAGCCGGTGGCCCAGAAAAACTATGCCTCGGGTACATATTTAGTGAGCCTCAAAGCTTCAAAACCTGTTCAATACCCAACTACATTGTGACTCAAAGCCACAGCAGCAAAACAAAAACTGCAGAAAAACCGTGCAAAAAGCCAACCGGCTGAAGGGTGCAATCAGGGTGCACTTAGGGTGCAATTAGGGTGCAATCAGGGTGCAAAAGGGTGCAACCCAAAAAGCCTGCAAAAACACACAAAAACGGGCAAAAGAGAGGGAGAGGATGAGAAAAGGGTGCAATCAAACAAGCAGAAAAACCGTGCAAAAGCCAACCGGCTGAAGGGTGCAATCAGGGTGCAATCAGGGTGCAATTAGGGTGCAATCAGGTGCAAAAGAGCGCTATCCCAAGCGTGCAAAAACACAACGCAAAAAAAAAAAAAAACGGGCAAAAGAGAGGGAGGATGAGAAAAAGGTGCTATCAAACAAGCAAAAAAACGTGCAAAAAGCCAGACCGGCTGAAGGGTGCAATCAGGGTGCAATTAGGGTGCAATTAGGGTGCAATCAGGGTGCAAGAGGGTGCAATCCCAAAAGCGTGCAAAAACACGCAAAAACGGGCAAAAGAGAGGGGGAGGATGAGAAAAGGGCGCAATCAAACAAGCAGAAAAACGTGCAAAAAGCCAACCGGCTGAAGGGTGCAATCAGGGTGCAATTAGGGTGCAATTAGGGTGCAATTAGGGTGCAACAGGGTGCAACCCAAAAATCGTGCAAAAACACACACAAACAGGCTAAAAGATAGAGGGAGATGAGAAAAGGGCGCAATCAAACTAAGCAGAAAAAACGTGCAAAAAGCCAACCCTGAAGGTGCAAGCAGGTGCAAATTATGGTGCAATTAGGGTGCAACAGGGTGCAAAAAGGGTGCAATCCCAAATGCGTGCAAAAACACCGCAAAAACGAGCAAAAGAGAAGGGGGAGGAATGATGAAAAGGTGTCAAACAAAGCAATAAAACGTGCAAAGAGCCAACCGCTGAGGAAAGGGTGCAATCAGGTGCAATCAGGTGCAAATTAGGGTGCAATTAGGGCGCAATCAGGGTGCAAAAGAGTGCAATCCCAAAAGCGTGCAAAAACACTCAAAAACGGGCAAAAGAGAGGGGGAGGATGAGAAAAGGGTGCAATCAAACAAGCAGAAAAACGTGCAAAAAGCCAACCGGCTGAAGGGTGCAATCAGGGTGCAATTGGGGTGCAATTAGGGTGCAATCAGGGTGCAAAAGGGTGCAATCCCAAAAGCGTGCAAAAACACGCAAAAACGGGCAAAAGAGAGGGGGAGGATGAGAAAAGGGTGCAAACAAGCAGAAAAACGTGCAAAAGCCAACCGGCTGAAGGGTGCAATCAGGGTGCAATCAGGGTGCAATTAGGGTGCAATCAGGGTGCAAAAGGGTGCAATCCCAAAAGCGTGCAAAAACACGAAAAAACGGGCCCAGTTGGGCGAGCCAGTGTCAACACGAGGTTGGGCGAGCCAGTACCGAGCGCAGGTTGGGCGAACCAGTATCAAACCTGAACGGGTTGGGCGAACCAGTATCAAAAACGGGGTTGGGCGAGCCAGTATCGAGCGCAGGTTGGGCGGCCCAGTATCAAGCCCCAGCGGGTTGGGTGAACCAAGCCCATCCTGTTGGGTGTCAAAAACTCAACAAAAAGGCCCGCTGTCCCTCTTAGCCTTTGACTGCGCCAAAAAAACTGGCAAAAATCTCCACATTTTGTCGGCGCCGGTGCCGGCCCAACCCGCTGAACACCGCCCCCCGGCCCAGGGAGATTCGGCACCTACCTGGCATCGAAGCCTCCTGCCCTGCCGAGAAACACAAGAAAACGGGCACAGTTGGGTGAGCCAGTATCAAGGCCGAGGAGCGAACCACTATGAGTCGTTGGGCGAACCAGTACTATGAGTCGTTGGGCGAACTCGTACTAAGGGGCCGTTGGGCGAACCAGTACTAAGGGGCCGTTGGGCGAGCCTGCGTCACCACCTCCTACCGCTCCTTGCTCAGCACCCCCTACCGGTGCTTGCTCAGCACCTTCTACCGGTGCCTGCTCGGCACTCCTAAGTGCCTGCTCGGCACTCCTAAGTGCCTGCTCGGCACTCTAAGTGCCTGCTCGGCACTCCTAAGTGCCTTCGTGTGCTCGGCACTCCTAAGTGCCCCCAGCCCCAGCGCGACCCTCGTAGTGCTTCGCCAGGATGTTCCACCTCACACGCACGGCAGCCTGACTCCGGGGTTTGGGGGGGGTACACGCCAAGCACAATCAAGCAAAATCATGCAAAATCATGTCATGCCAAAATCACGCAAAAATCATGTCATGCCATGCAAAAAATCGTGCAAAACAAGCTGTTCTTCTCGTCCGTATATAGACATACGGACAAGAAGGACAGCATTTTTCAGCGCAAAACCGTGTAAAAAAAGCTATTCTCCCCGGCCATACGTGCATGGCCGGGGAGAATGCGCGGCCGAGCAAAAAAAACTGGCCCCGCAAAAAAGAATGGCAAGTTGGGCAAGACAACAACAGCAGATCACAGAGGCCGCGGACGGCGGAGGTCCTCGGCGGGCTGCCGGGCCGCGAAAAACCCTGCGGAGAGAACTGGGCCCGGTTTTGCGCACTTTTGCACCCAAGAAGCGAGCGGTGACGAAGCGGTGACAAGCGGTGACGAGTTCAGCGGGCTGGAATTCGCAGGCTTCGGACCAGAAAACGGATTTCGGAGCACGGCGAACGCAGGAACAGGTTTTCGGAAAACGAGCGAATTTGGAGGCCCAGGCACCACTTTTGACGCCGGACACGAAAAAACGCACTTTTCGGAGTTCGCCGTTTTCAGCGCTTTTTGCACCAAAAACGGAGTGGTGACAAAGACCGGTGACATCGGAAAAACGTTCAGCTGGTTGGAGAATTTGGCTGTTTTGCAGGGTTTGGGGACCAAAATCCGAAAATTAATTGGTTGGTATAGGCCTTCTTTCCTTACTACCGCGCGGGAGGCCGCTGGGCCGCAAGGCGGGAGCGTCATCCTCCACCAACGCGGCGGGCTTCTCCATAAGCCATGCCTGCACGCATCGGAAGGCCGCCGAGGAAGTCATTTTGAGCAGCTGCGGCGGATCGAATCATCGAGAAAGCGAGAAAACGAGAGCTCGGGATGTTTTTTTTTGCTCGCGCGTCCTCGAGCTCATCTGTGCGCTCGCACGAGGATCTAGCTCTTCAACGCGCTCCCTAGCTCGCTCGCGCTCTCTGTCGATGATATTGTTGAGGCCGTCCACCCGCCGGCGGAGATTTCTGTTCTTGCGCTCCCGCTCCACACGGCACAGAGTTTCGCCGAGGAGCTCCCAATCGAGCTGCGAGATGAGATGCCGCTGGTGCAAGCGCTCGGCCTCGAGCAGCGCGTCCTCGCGAGGCCGCTTGCGCTGCATGTCGCAGGGAGGCCGCTGGGCCATCAGAGCAGCCGCAAGGCAGGGAGCGTCCTCGTCCGCCCACGCGGCGGGCTTCTCCAGAAGCCATGCCTGCACGCACCGGAAGGCCGCTGAGGAAGTCATCTTGAGCAGCTGCGGCGGGTCGAATAAGCATTATCGAGAAAGCGAGAAAACGAGAGCTCGGGATCTTTTTTTTCCGGTTCCGACAGTTGCCCAGCAGCGGCTCAGCCGCAGCGGCAGTGTCGGAGCGGGCCCCAGAGGCGGGGGCCCCACGAGGAACTCCATCACGAGGTCGAAGGGCGCGAGCCTGGCGGAGCGTAAGCGCCCAGCATCCGCAGCTGCTCCAGGTTGCGCCAGTGTCCCAGCGGGCGCGAGCTGTGAGCGTCGAGGCCGTAGACCTTGTCGTTGAAGGGCGAGAGCGACTTCTTCTCGACGGTCTCCCCGGCGATCTCGTGCGCGCGGCTGCGCAGCTGCGCGAAGGCCGCCCTGCGCTCGCTGCCTTCCTCCAGCACCTCCCGGTACTCGAGATGCCGGACGTTGGTCACCGCCTTCTTCGGCACGCCCTTGATCTTGCGCTTCTCCTTGCGCGCGCCGTCGGGCTGGACCGTGAGGATGCTGTACATCTTGGAGCGCAGGCCCACGTACTCCAGGATCCTGGCGGGGAAGGTCTCGTCGCCGAGCTTGCCCAGCTGGCCCATCACCTCGATGGCCTTGGCGCGCGCCGCTGCAGAGAGCGCGCTCAGGTCCCTCTCGGGGTCCTTGGACTTGCCGGCCACGTCGAAGAGGGCGGCGCCGTTCAGGTTCGCCTCGGCCATGGCGTGGAGCGGGTCCTGCAGCTCGAAGATCTGCACCATCACGGAGTCGGTGTACGTGAAGAGCAGCCTCATCTTCGGGAAGAGCCTCCTCATGTGGAGGTAGTAGGCCTTCTCCATCATGAGCTTGGAGAGCTGCAGCGTGCGGGCGCCGACTGGGGTGGGCACGCTCATGCAGGCCTTGCTGCGGTCCG
>CAUJNA010002391.1:754760-939119 GCA_963377175.1 Effrenium voratum | reverse complement strand
GGACTCTACCAGCGCAGAGTCCAGGACGACCTGGGAGGCCAGAACTCGGACGTTCTGGATCTCGAAGTCGGTGCTCAGCGTGGCCCCGCCGGGTGCGCCCCGGCGTTCTCGGACCACAGCGCAGTCGTGGCGTCCGCAAACTCAATTTCTATCACCAGGTTCAGCTGCGGCGGCAGCATCTTCCCGCAGCGCAGGATGCCCTCCATGGTGGGGCGCAGCAGCACGTCCGCGTAGCCGCCCTGGTGCACCGCGCGGGCGATGCGCGGGTCGTTCACTTCGTCGAAACCCTCCATGGCCTTGTTGCGGTTGTACTCTCGGCCCTTCAGCAGGTCATGCACGGCCACGGTGCGGCCGTAGTAGTTGATGTGTCGCAGCGCTGGCCGTTGGCGAAGACCTGGACGCGCTGGACGAAGCAGGCGGGGTTGGGCGTGGCCGGGGCCAGCGGGTTGGTGCCGTCCGTGTTCCTGACGCGGAAGGCGATCTTGATGGACTCGGGGTCGATGAAGGACGTGCCGCTGGTCAGCGGGATGCGGCAGACCCGAGAGGTTGTGGGGGAGAAGGAGCTCAGCGAGCTGGGGAAGTACTGTCATGCCGCGCCGTCACGTAGCTGGTGTTGCTTGTTTTCAGCTTGTAGTCCAGGCTCTGCATCAGCTCATCCTGGGCTCGGGGGGTGACTACCTCCATGCTTGGTTATACACACGCATTTTGACTCGTACGGCGAAGGAAAAACTATTCTTCCAGTGCGTATATAGATATACGGACGAGAGGAATAGCGTTTCTCAGCGCAAAAACCGTGCAAAAAAGCTATTCTTGTAGTCCGTATATCTATATACGGACGAGAAGAATAGCTTTTTTCAACGCAAAACCGTGCAAAACGAGCTATTCTTACAGGGCGTATATTGATATACGGCCTGGAGGAATAGCATTTTGTAGCGCAAAACCGTGCAAATTAGGCAGCCTCAATGTCTCGCGCCAGCTGGTCAAAGCTGGGCGGAGGCAGGCTCCGGCGTGACTGCCCGGAACTGGAGCTCGCCCGCGAGCTCGGCTGAGACTGGGGAAGGCCACGGGGTTCAGGCCCCAGGAGAAGGGGCGCGGCGTGTTGTTGGACTGCGCCTGAACGCGGAAGCCAGACTGCGAGGAGGCGCGGCTGCTTGCGGGGCTGCCGGACGTGCTGCTGCCGGTGCGCAGCGAGAAGTGCTGAGGCTGCGTGGCGTCGTTCATGCCGTTGGCGGACCGGACGTCCTGCACGGCCGCGTCCTCGCTGCCCTGCTGGGGCCGGAAGAGCGTGTTCTCCAGCACCCAGCCCGTGCCGCGCGCAAGGCCGTAGGCTGCGCCGCCCGCAATGCCCACGGCCAGCCCCGCCGTTGCCGCCGCACCGACTCCCGCCGCGCCAGCCAGCGTTCCAGCAACCTCGCCCGCGGTGGGCGCCAGGGCTGCGGCCCCCTCGGCCAGGCCCCCCAGGTACCCAAAGGCTCCGCCCACGCCCTCGGCGGCAACGGCCACCTCGCCCTCCTCCGCAGCCACGGCCGCCGTCTCCTCGATGGCCTGCGCTGCGCCGCGCTCCACCTCCTGCGCGCGCTGCCCCGCCTCGTCCAGGAGGCGCTCCACGTCACTGGGCCGGCCTATGATCTGCGGAGGCGGCTGCGCCTGGCCCGGACGGGGCAGCACGTTCAGGCGCACGTACTCAGCTGCGTCCTGGGGCAGCTGAGCGGAAGGCCTGTGCGGCTGCGAGCCCCGCGCCCCTGCGCCTATGAGGTCCGCTGCCGCCTGCGCGCCGTCTGCAGTGCTGCGCAGACGTTCCGTGATGGAGGGCGGCCCCTGCCCGTTGCTGGCCAGGGCGCCGGCCTCGGGGTCTCCTGCCAGGTCATCCTCAACAAAGCGGGTTCCGCCGTAGCCCTGGTACCTCCGCGCCAGCCGCACGTCCTCGTCCGTGGCCTCTGCGGGAGTGCGGAAGCCGTCCTCGGGAATTGCCTGCAGAGGCGTGTGCTGCAGGGGCCGAGGGTTGGGGTCCTCGCTGGACTGTACAAAATCGTCCAAGTAGAAGTGGCTTGTGACGAACGAGGTGGCCTTGCGGTCCGGCTGGTCCAGGGGCAGCGGCTCATTCCGCTCAAGGTAGCCCACCACCTGCTCAAAGCGCGGGCGCTGGTTGAAGCCGTGCGCCCGAAGCGTCTTCATTTACTGTTGCGCAACTTCGCCCGTTCCACACCCCGGCGCTCGGCGCGCGCGTAGCGCAGCTGGGGTACCTGGCGGTGCACGGCCTCCGTCAGCCGGCTCACGTCGTCCAGGTGCCGCTGCCCCTCCTGGCCTGCCTGCGCTCGCCTAGCCAGAGTTGAAGGCCCGCGCCTCCTCCAGTTCTCGGTAGCGCTTCAGCAGCAGCGGCTGCAAGTTGTAACTGGGGTACGTCCTGCGGAACCACCGGAGCATCCGCGGCTCGTTGCGGGGTTCAATGGACATCATGCTTTTACACTAGTACGCTTGCGCCTGTGGTCAGCCGGTCATAAGCGGACTGCCTCTCCAGCATGCGCAGGGCGCGCTGCTGCTCTCTTGTGAGCTGAGGCGCCTCCGGTTCAGCCGGCGCCGGTGCCTCAGCCGGTGCCTCAGCCGGCGCCTCAACCGGCGCTGGTGCCTCCGCCTGCGCCGTCTCAAGCGGGGGCGGCTTTGGCTTGCGCTTTGGAGCAGCCGGTTCAGTAGGCACGTCCTGCTTCGGTTTGTTCTTGCTGCCAGGGGGCCTGCCCCGCCGTTTCGGTTCCGGCGCAGCGTCCTGCGCAGCGTGTGGTGCCTCTGGTGCCTCTGGCGCCTCCGCCTCTTGCGCCTCCGGCGCCCTGTCGTGTTCGGTCGGCTCCATCCTTTTTAATTATACGTGGTCAAGATATACCACGAACGACAAAGACGACCCGCGAAGCCGGACGACGTTGCCGTCCAGGTCGGTCAGGCGGAAGCGCATGTGCCTCAGGGTAACCGGGCCCCTGAGGGCCATGAAGTGCCCGTCGTCTGAGCCCGTCTCCACAATGGTACCCACTCCGCTCTTCAGCGTGATCTTGGAGAGGATGTCGTCGCCCAGGTTGCCCAGCACTCTGCTGGCGTTGGCCAGCTGGGCGCAGCGCAGGTAGACCTCGTTGTGCGCCATCATGCGGACGAACTCAAAGACCTGCTGCCCGCCGGAGACGAAGCTCGGGCCCAGCATGTGGTCCACGCTGAAGGGCTTGGTGGGAGAGGCGGGCGGCGCAGCAGGGTAGTCCGCTGCGTTAGGAAATTGCTGGCGCAGCTCCAGGTCGTTCAGGATAAGCCGGTTGCCGTCGTAGGCTACGCTCAGGCTGTTCGTGGTCTCGCTATAGGTGGCGGTGGCAAAGTTGGAGCTGATCCAGGCGGCCAACCGGGCACCAGTGTACGCGCCCTCGGGCAACAACGCCCAGTTCAGCGTGCCCAGCGCGGCGTCAACCTGGGGTCTTGTTAGCGCAATTAAGTTAATTTGGCGCAAACGCGTTTAGCCCTTGCGTTTGTCTCGCACGCAACGGTTTTTGAAAACCTGGGACGCAGAACGGCGGTGCTTTGTGGCTTAGAATGTTGCAGCAATCGGCGGCGCGCCTGACAGCCCTTCCGAACCCACTTTGGTCCCCATAACTCCTTACACAAACGCGGGCTTGCCAGCTGGCGCGTCTGCGCAGCTCAGCTAAAGTGGCAGTTCGTGAAGTAAAAAATGTTCACAGATGCAACGGCAGGCTGGTCTGCGAGTTAAAACTGCTTGGCAAGGGCTTGGCAAGCGCTGTCCGACTCAGTTCAATGTTCGTGCCTCCTACAAGCTAACAGCCAAAGATTTTTGTTAAGCAAGTTTGCCCGAACCAGCTTAATTTTTTCGACCCTTGTGGCGATGGGTTCAGAAGTTTGGAGAGTCCAACATGTTTGGAGTTGGTTCGGGTTTTGTTGAACTTCTGACTGAACGCTAAGCTTGAGTCAAAAGATTGCTGGAAGCGGTGAAGAAAATCGCACATTTTGGGTCCAGGTCCACGTGCCCAGCAAAATGAAAAGGAGTAGCCAAAGATTACCTCCGCCCGCTGGTCGGCGGAACAACAAGTCTTCGTGCCCCAAAAACGGGGTTTGCGTGTCACAGGGTTGCGCCCAGGAGCTTGCAAAGTTAGCGCCTGCGACCTCGTGCGGGGAGAAATTCAATGTTGAAAAGGGTACGCGAGCGCGCGTCAAAAAGACATCGCGAAGACCCGGCTAAAAGCGCAGCTGGCGCTACTTTGCGGGGATTGGGCCCCGACTTGCCGCGTGGCAACGAAGAGGCCCAAGGCCTGGCCCATCCGCAGAGCGCGGGCGCGGCGGGCGCTGCTCAGCGTCAGGGCGGGTGAACAGGCTCAAAGCTTCTTGAAGCACCATGCAGCTGACCGCCAGAGCTCCGAAGCGTTTGCGCTTCTTGCGCGGCGCAGAAGGGAGTGACGCCAGGCAACGATTTTACGGCTTCAGACAGCCTATGGCTGAATCTGAAGCGCGCTGGGCGCCGATGAGAGCCTGTGAGGTGTGAGGGCTGTTTTCCGACCCTTTCCTGTAAATTAAATTAATTGCTGGCGCTGAGAACCCGAGTTTGGGCAGGGATTCCCCTCACACTTCCGGACCGGTCCGGAGGTGTGAGGGGCTGTTCCTGGACCCTTTCCAGCGTGTCTGAAACAATGAGCAAACGCCGGGCCCTTGTCTCAGACACGCCGGAAAGGGTCCAGGGACAGCCCCTCACACTTCCGGACCGGTCCGGAAGTGTGAGGGGAATCCCTGCCCAAACTCGCGCGCTCAGCGCTAGCGTGAGATAAGCGCAATTAATTTAATTTGCAGGAAGGGGTTCGGGGACAGCCGGAGCTATGAGGGGAAACCCTGCCCTGATTTAACTGCGCGATTCAGCTTCAGCTCAGCTGTCTGAGGGCTGAAAGCTTGTTGCCTAGCGCCCATGCAAGAAGCGCCAGACCTTCGCCCTTCTCGGCGCACGGCAAGTTGGGCTTGGGAGGCGTTGCGCCTGACAAATCGGGGGGTGGCTGTCCAGCGTGTGCCAACAGGCCCAGCAAGTGCCGCGAGAGCAGCGAGCGCTGCACAAGCAGCATCAGGACCGGTGAACAAGCGTGGCAGGAGAAGCCTCGTTGACCGCTGTGCCATTGACCTACCCAATCCGAGCAAAGCTGCAGATATGTTATAATTGTAATATATTTATCGTTTGTAAAGATTGAATTATTATAATTTGCTTATCTCTTTCAAAGTGCGTTGTTTAGACTTGGCATGCTTCTTCAATTTTTTCGTGCTTTGGCTGTTTGTTTTTGTTTTGTTTGATGCTCTTGTGATATTTTTTGTTGGTATGTTGCTTTGTTTTTTGTTGATGTGTGTTTTTGAGTTTGGGTTCTTTGATGATTTTGAGTGTTGCTGTTTTGTTGGTATGCTTGTTTGAATTATTTAATGTTGCATGCTGTGATTAAATATTTTTGTTGCTGGTTGTGATTATTTATTTTGTTTGCTTGTTGTTCTGGATTTTGTTTTCTGTTTGTTGTGTTGCTGTTGGAGAAAAAATAGTAGAAAGAATAATTCTTTGAATTCTCCTTTTACTATTTTTTTGTGCACCACCTTTTCCGGCCACCCCTCCAAACCCTGTAGGAGCCCCTGCTTTCGATCGGCTTAACCCTGATCCGAACCATATCCCCGACCTTGATTTCCGGGCGGGTCACCTTGTGCTTGGCCCTGCGCTCGATGTTGCGCAGAGCAATCTCAGCCATTTCGGGGTCAGAGTAGGCGAGGTTCGGCGCCACCTGCGTGGAGCGTGCTTCCTTCCGTTGATTTGGCTCAAGATGTCGGCCAGCATGAGGTGCCACTGCCCCCGCCGGCCCGCTCCGGCTGCTATGCGGCGCAACATGGCCTCCTTGATGGTGCGGATGGTGCGCTCCGCGAAGTAGGCGTGGCCCCTGGTCACCTGCTTCTCGATGTCCCAGAAATCCATCAGCTCCTTGAACTCCCTCTTGAACTCGGAGCCGTCGTCGGAGTACACGTTGGCCGGCACCCCCAGGGCTTGGAACACCTTCTTCATGCCCGCATGTGATAATCATAGTATGATTAAACCTATGTTCAGTGTTTCCAGTCTCCTATGTTGTTCCAAGAACTGCTCAAAATATTTCTGATATTATACCAGATTAAGCTAACGTCATAATCTTTCATTGGTGCTCTTTGTTGTATTAAATAACGCAACACTGATACCAAAGTATAATAATTAAAATGCATTGTTGTCATTCCTCCTCTTTCATTAATACTATTACCATTATGTTTAACGAGTTCTTCTTTCATTATGTTTTCGTAAATCTCTTTTATCCATTGATGATTTTGTTCTCCATACTCAGCGAACATATCTGGATATATATCTTTCATTGTTTTATCGTTTTTAATTATTTCAATGACTTGTTTATACGATGGATAGGGATTATCCTTAATGAAACTCAATATTATCTTTCTATCCTGTTCCAGCTCTTTTTCTGTCACTCCTATCATTGGCATTTTTCTCTTATTATATTAAGTCTTTATTCCTTTAAGTCATTTTACATTATAATTATAACATATAAGGGTATAAATGTTATAATCATTCCCCGATTTTATCAAAATCATTCCCCGATTTTATCAAAATCATTCCCCGATTTTATCAAAATCATTCCCCGATTTTATCAAAATCATTCCCCGATTTTATCAAAATCATTCCCCGATTTTATCAAAATCATTCCCCGATTTTATCAAAATCATTCCCCGATTTTATCAAAATAGGTGGTGGTTTGGTTCATTGCAATTGCATGTGCTCAAGTTGCAAGCCCAACCCCAAACTCAAAATCCTTAATCCGTCAAACTCACTAAGATTTCGCAAATTAATTCGCTAGGTATTTTATATAGGTCTTCTTGCTAAATAATTCTAATAAATTCATATTATTAGAATTACTTAGATATTAATTATTCAAATAATACATATACTCCATCATCATTTTTTGAAATTTTGTAAAATTCTAAAGTGGTGCTTTTAGGTTGTTTGATTTTTCCTGTATTCAACATATCACAGTATTTCTTTTGCTTTGTCGGGTAGTCGCCCGATGGTCTTCCTATAGATTTTGCTTGAAATATCTTTTCGATTTTTTCTTTATCTTCATTGCGTTCAACTGGTTTCATTTTGTCATCAATGGATTTAATCATATCATTTAAGGTTTTAATATTTTTACCAATTAATGTTATCTTCTTCATTAAATCATTAATACTATAATTCTCATTTTCAGACATTACTATATATTTATTTAGATAATTATTTATTTAATTATACGTTTTATTATATAATTTACCTGAATAATTTAATTTTATATATGTAAATAAATTATATTCTAAGAGTCTTTCACCAATTTTATTTTTCAATTGTATTAAACCTTCATCGTTACCTGTAATTTCAAAAAACTTCAACATTTTATCAAATTTATCTGGTTTAGTTATACCTTTCATAAAATATTTATTATTGAATTTAGCATCTAACCAATAAAAATATTCTATACTCAATTGTCTAGCAAAGTTTTTATCACCATCGAATATATCATTAATTTCTTCATCATCAAAAGTTATAATTCTATGGTCTTGTCCATTCACAGTTGGCGTTATGATTATATAAATAATTAGATATTTATTTAAATATTTATTTATTTATATTTATAAAGTGCAATTATGTTAAATCTACTCTTTAAATACTAATTTTTCATGATTTGTTTAACAGTTTCCTGAGTTTCATTTTCATTATTATCGGTTGGTGTTGCTTGCCTACCAAATTTAAAAGTTATACTATGGACATCAGTTTCTAAGTTTATACTGTCTTTAGTTTTATCAATATTCATTTTCTTATCATTTTTACTTATTTTGAAACTTGTTGGAATACATGAACATTTGCAACTTTTATTATTTTTTATTTGTAATTCATTCTTAAGTTCTAACATTCTTTTGCATGTGGGACAAACAACCTCAATAACTGATGTTTCTTTAACAATTTCTTCATCTGTTGAAGAAACACTTAATCCTACCCTATTCTTTTTGGTTTTCTTTTTTGGCATTTATATTAATATTTATATTTTTAATATATTGTATCAAAAACTTAATTAATTCTAAAATAAAATAACATATTTTTTACATCTATTATCAGTTATTAGTACTTGTTCTATATTCTCCATTTCATCTATTATATTAATATAATCTGTATAACTCCTTTTCATATTAAATAATAAGATAAATTATTTTTCATTTCTGTCTTTCTTTTCCTGTAAAGTTTTTTCATTTTATCGTCTTTATTCCATCTGAATTTTACAAATTTCTGATGATGTTTTGAATTTAGATGTTTAAATAAATATTTGTCATCATAAGTTTTACAACAATTGCAATGGATAACAGTCATATAATAATAAGATAAAATAATTATTTAGATTATTTAATCTTATTATTTTCATGCATGATAGAATATTCGAGGGCTCAGCACTTGGGGTTTTCATTGCACGCGAGAGAGATACAAACTAATTAGCTTCAATACTTATTGATTGTAGCAATGGAAACCTGTTCCATTTTATGATATTCGCCACCAGCATATCATAAAACGATGCTCCATTAATATTAAATAGAATATTTATTTAAATTATTTTCTTTAGCTTTAGTAAGTTTTAATGCAGTTAGCATATCAACATCTAGAATATTATTATTAATAACTTCTTGTACACTATTTATCATTTCATTTGTATATGTATTAGAATAATCTTTCATAAAATTTACTAACTTTCTAAAATTAAAATCTAGGTTATTGTCATTTTCAATTGCGGACTTGGATACTACGATATTATGATTTTTAATTGCAGATAAAAAGTATAACATCGTATCATAATATATTTGTTCAGTATCTGGAACTAAGATATCACCAAATTTATATATCCTCCGAATACTAGCCACTTCACTTAAATTAATAGATTCTATAGCCATTATGATATAATTATATTATATATTTTTTTATTTATAAGTATTTATAATATTATTTTTAGTATGCCTGATGTAAAACCAATTGATGAAATCAAATATGACTTTAAGCAAAGTAAGCATGAGGTCGTCCCTAAATTGCCAATGAGAGCTATGATTGTCGGTCCATCTGGAAGTGGAAAATCAACTTTACTTGTATCAATGATACTTGATATTTATAGAGGAGCATTTGAAAGAATTTTTATCTGGTCTCCATCTGTAAATTTAGATAGTATTTGGTTGCCTGTTAAAAAATACATTAAAGAAGGTTTGAAAGTAGATAATGATAAAGAACCGTGTTGGTGGGATGAGTTCAATGTTGAAGATTTAGAAAGAGTTATAGAAACTCAAAATAAAATAATTGAATACCAGAAAAAACAAGGAACGAAGAAATTATTTAATATTTTGGTAATTTTGGATGATGTATCTGATAATCCAGCAATAACAAGAAATAACAAATTGTTAAATTCTTTATTTTGTAGAGGTCGTCATAGTGGAATATCAACACTTGTAAGTCTTCAAAAATCATCAACCGTACCACCAATTATTAGAGTAAATATAAGTCATTTGTTTTATTATAAAGTTAGAAATTTTAAAGAGATAGAAATATTGCAAGATGAATTATCAGCAATTGTTAGAAGCGATAATTTACATGAAAGCAAGAAACTAATTTATAAAATATATGAGACTGCCACTGATGAACCGCATAGTTTTTTTATATATTAACCTTTTAGAAAAGAACCCAGATAAAATGTTTATGAAAAAGTTTTCTCAATATTTGAAAATTACTAATTAAATAATTAAATAATTAAAAAATTAAATATATATTAATATTATATGATATTTTATGATTTACCAATAGAAATTAAAGACATAGTATTATCTTATAGTTTAGGTGATGTTAAATTATAAACCAGTATATAAGTCTTACAAATTAAATAACATAGATTGTTTTGAAATTGATAATATCAATATTAATAATGGATTATCATATATTTTTAATTTAAGTGAGTTAGATAAACTCCATAAAACATATAAACCTTTAAATTTATTAATCGATTATGGGTTAATTATTACATCTACATCATCTAAAAGTTTGAATCAAGATCGTTTTCGTACTATAACATCAAATAATTTATTTGATATTTATTATTATCTTAATAAATATCTTTATGAAATAAAATTAGTGTATAATGATACTATGGTTAATTTTATTTCATTACAAGTAAAAAAAATAACTATTAAAGTCATCAATGATGACTTTTATAAATATTTTTAAATTAATAATATTAATATATTTTTTGTAATATTATTAATTTAAAATTCAAAATAATGAATACGAACAGAGATTGAGAGCAGGTAATTTATATATTAATTTGTCACATTTAGTTGCCTCTAGTTTTTCTAATCGTTCACTCACTTGCTTAATTGCTTTCAACTGTAATTTATCAATATTACTTAAATCTAATTGTTCTATATCAATATCATTAATTTTATCAATACTTGAAGTTTCAACATTACTATTTGAATTACCCATTATATATTATTATTTTAGATTATAATATAATACAATAATAAATATTCAAAGATATGCCATACAATAATAAATATTCAAAGAGATATGCAAAGGAAGTAGGATAGGCCAACAAACCGCCCACGCAATAGGAGCACATATTTTATCACACTTCACCACTCGTCTGTCAAATTCCTCTTCTCTTCTTTGTTTTTTTAATTCTTTAATATATTCATCAAATTTAGAATGACTAAAATTACATTCTTTATTATTACATTTATCTAATGCAAGTTCATCTTTATTTAACTTAGTAATTTTACAACCGCAATAACAAGTTTTTTCTCTCATACTATCATTCTTAAATAATACTTTTATTTTAACTTTTCTGTCAGTGTCCATATATATATCTAGATATATTAATTATTTATTTATTTATATATTTATATATTTATATATTTATATATTTAAATTATTTATTTTTTTTTCTTTTTTAAATTCCTTAATTTCTTTTTCAAGTTTATCTACTTTATCATTTAATTCTAATACTGCTTTATGAACTAACACGGGTAAAACTAAATAATTTAATCCTAAATACTCTCTGTCCTGACTAACAACATTTTCAAATTCTTTCGGGATTGCTTTTAATACTTCATCTGCTATATATCCTATATGAGTTTTACCGCCATCATTTCTATCGTGTCTTTTAAACTTCTTCGGTTTAAATTTCTTAATAACATTCATACAATTAGATTTAATATTGTCTATATCATATTTCAATCTTGAGTCGCTTGAATCCACAAACGTTCCATTTATGGTTACTGTTGATGCTGTTAAATCTATATTAGTTCCTGTTGATGGTTCAATTAAATTACACAACATTTTTTTCGTTCCTGCAACTGTTACATTTTCATTAAAAGTCGATGGAGCATTATTTGTAAAACTTCCAGTATTTACTGTAGTTCCAAATGTCTTATCAATAGATAATAAAACTGAAGGTGTACTTGAAGCATCTGAAACTCTAAAAG
The DNA here is from genome assembly GCA_963377175.1 of Effrenium voratum. Classification (NCBI taxonomy): domain Eukaryota; class Dinophyceae; order Suessiales; family Symbiodiniaceae; genus Effrenium; species Effrenium voratum. Next base: position 927,551 of record CAUJNA010002391.1, on the reverse strand, counting down.
CTGTGTTTGATGTTCTGAATATTACATCAATTGTAGATAAATTAGTTCCATCATGATAAGTTGATATTTCACTTGTTCCCATTTTAATATCAGTTCCAGTAGTCATTGAAATATTATTCAAAAATGAAACCGTTGTCAGATCAAATGATTGAATGGTATTAGTTGCTAAATATGCATTTTGAACTGCTAAGTTAGTATCAACAGTTACTAATGTTCCACCATTAGGTGCTATATGATTACTTCTTAATGCTCCATTGGTTTTAACATAAACATCATCAGCAAATAAATTACCCATTACATCAACAGTGCTTGTGTTGAAAGTCCATCCGGTAGAAATATTAACTGCCCCGACTATGTTAGACTGAACAGCGGGGTCTCCACAGATAAACCTAATTGAAGAATTAGCATCACTATTCCTCATATCAAAAGATGAAAAAGCACTAACATATCTATATAGATGACAATTTGTGTCAATTGTTAATTTACCATCAGTATCAATATTAACATTATCACAATTAACATCAGCATTTGTATAAATATTACCTAACACGTCAATAGGTTTACTAAAAATAGTTTTATTAACTAATCCATCACACATCATATATTGGTTACTGGCATTTGTAACATCACCAACACTAATGGCTACAAAATCATCATGAGACATATATAAGCCTTCAATAGAACTGGGAGTATATCTTCGTATTGAACCATTATTATTAAAATTCAAATATGAACCATTGTTAAGATTTACTGCCTTGTCAGTCCCTATAAAATCAACTGCGTCAGTAAATCTCGATTTTCCGGCACAGTTTAAAACATAACCATTAACACCAACAGCACCTAAACCAAACCTATCTTTTACCCACACTCTTCCAACATTAGCATCTCCTATCTGTGTTTCCCATTGTCCTCCAGAGCTACTCATCCACATTCTGCCATCTCTATTAATATTGAACTCTCTATTAAACATTTGAAAAGTCATTTGCAATCCAACATTAGGCGACGATGTAGTACTAAACTTATTACATATTATAGAACCAGTAGTCAACATATTTAAATTACTGTGTAAAGTTGTATTATCACTAAAATTAATAGCACCTGCTACTGATTGAGCGTTAGTATCTATTTTATCTAACTTTTGTCCTAATGATGTATCCTGTGAATTATTAGTAGTAATTATTGAATTAATTGTATTTGTATTTCCTGTTATTAATCCTGCTAAATTATCTGACTGTAAAACATATCTAGCTATCAGAACCTGTTATATCTAAAATAGATGAACAAGAAAATAAACCTGATACTTGTAAATTAGATAATATTGTAGTATTATGATTTAATAATATTTTATCATTTTGAAAAGTTGAAGAATTATTAATTTCTACATCTCCAAAACCTCTTTGATTTAAAAACATTGTTGAACCAGTCAAACTTCCATAAACATAACTATCAAAATAATTATTATACATTTCAAAGAAATTATTATAATTTCCAAAATTTGCTATTTTGAAAATTGAAGTAGTTGTTATATTATGAATTAATGTATTATTTAATACTGATGTATTTAATTTATCTGTTAATAAATTATTAGTTGTTATTTTATTGTAATATAAATTACTATCAAATGAACCTGTTTGTAATTGAGATATTAAATGAGAATTTGATGAAATATTATTAAAATTAGTTGATACAGTAGAATTTAAATTATTTATTAAATTTGTATTTGATGAAATATTATTAAAATTTGTATTAATTACATTAGTATTAGAACTAATATTATTAAAATTAGTTGTCATAGTAGAATTCAAATTATTTATTAAACTTGTATTTAATGAAATATTATTAAAATTTGTATTAATTAAATTAGTATTTGAAGAAACATTATTAAAATTAGTTGTCATAGTAGAATTCAAATTATTTATTAAACTTGTATTTAATGAAATATTATTAAAATTTGTATTTGAAGTTATTGTCAGATTACCTATTAAAAAAGAATTTGAACTAATATTATTTGATAATACATTAATTTCTGTTTTGTCATATGTTTCAGTTATATCATAAAAATTAGCGTTTATCTGTTCCTTTGTGTAAGTATCTGCTTGGTCTGCTTTACTATCTAATACTGTTTGAATGTCAGATTTACTCGCGTAAAGGTCTTCTATATCATTGACTGCTCCATCTTTTACTTGCCTAATTCTATTTGCTGTAATATCAAAGATATTCATTAAGTTTTTGCTCATAATATTATATTATTAATTAGAAAATTAATAATATCATATTTTTTATTTTAATCATAAAATGATACAGAATTTGAGCGGATTTCAAGAATGCACTCATGAACCAAGAGCATATAAATTCTCTCGGCCATTTTACCAGGAGCGCTATATAATGTTGAACCCTCCAACGCTTTTATTTTAACAACCATATTTGAATTATTTTTAAGGTTCATACCAGTATAATTTGCACTTTCTAATTTTTGTAAATTAAAACCATACATAAAAGCGTGAGACCTGTAATCTTCTGCACTAACTAACATTGGTTTATCAGCACAATGCATAAGATGGGCATATGCTTCACGAACACCTTGAATTTCTTGACTTGGAATAACTTGATTACCGATTATCAAAGAAGCAGATAAATCATGCTCTGGGTCATAACGTCCTTTATCACCTGTTACATGTGCCAGTGGATGATACATAAAGTTATATGGTTTCAATAATTCACCGTATCCGCCTACATAACCCTTTTGAGTCGCATTTGAAAAAGAAATAAACAGTTTATTTAATTTAGACACATTACGGACAATAGTTGTGAATATTTCAGTTGTTGTTGATGCTGTTTGTTCTTGTAGGGTTTCAGTTTCAAAAGTAATAGGAAGAGAACCAGTTTCTAATAATTTAGCATACTCTGCATATAAGCTATCGTCAAGAGTATAGACATTTCCTTTGAATAAAGGTTTTGTAACAGACCACTGTATACTTGTATTTGTAGCAGTAAAAAGTCCTGTTCTATTAACAATTGGTTTTAATACATCAGTTGTTAAATATAATTCAACTGTTATTGGACAATAAGATAAAGGTATCCAGTTTTCACAAGTCTTGAAACATTTTAAATTTAAATCGAAATAGACATTAGCACTTTTACCTTCTTTAATTCCTTTATAATTACCATCGGTTACATTTCTAATTACTGCTTGAGTACTGGAAGTTCCAGTAGCATCACAAACTAAAAACCGTCCATCATGATTGAGTAGACTATTTCCAAAACCCAATGCTTCATCAATTCTTTTTTCTTCTGATGATTTTAATACATCTTTCATAGCACTTGCACGAGAAAGAGAATTTAAATCACATACAATGACATCGCCCATTAACACACGCACTCTATCAAAGAAACCGGCTGTGTCAATTGGTCGAAGTTCGTTAAATTCTGTGTTATCAGTGTTGTTTAGAGTAAATCCTAATAATAGTGAAGGTAAGGACAACCATTGATTAGGTGGCCCAGTAATGTTAAATCTAATTACAGAGTTGGTATCAGCGGTATATGTTGAAACCGACGAAGGATAAAAGTTTTTACTTTCTTTTGACCGAACATAAGAACCGCCATCTTTTAATTTAAATCTTAAATTCTTCTCTACAAGGACATCTTCAATATCTAATGTTTCCATAACTTATATATTTAATAATAGAAAAATATTAATTATTCTATTATTAAATTATTTTATTTTAAAGTGTGAATAATCTATAACTTCTTTTTTAGATTTTTTATTTAATAGTTTTTTAGATTTATTTTTAATATTATTATGTTCAACCTTATAATTAGGTTCATCCTCTACTATTTTCTTAATGTCATCATAACTGACTTTCTTTTTAGGATTTATAGTATTTTTTATATCATTATTAGGCATTATATATAAGACTACAAAATTTCCTTTACAGGTTCAATGCTTCTTGATACGTCCTTGCCAGTATCACCATATAATGAGTGTTGATGATTTGTTAATGGGTTAAAACCTCCTCTATTTGATGTTATACTGCCTCTATCTAAAATACTGACTATATCTCCAAAATTTCGTATGCTTGTGTAGTTGTCATTGTTTTTGTTTGACATTGAAATAAAAGGAGCACCGTAAGTAGTTAATCTAATATTTCTATCAGGATTTTCTTTTAAATATTTAGCACTCGCACTACTACCCAATGAATGTGAAATAACTTCACTAATATTATGGTTTTCATCAAGTATATCGCTAATATCTCTATACCTTTCACTGAATGAACTTAAACCAAATGGAATTGTAATATCACTTAAAATATCATTAATATTTGATATAATATTAGACTTACCAAATGTTCCAGCAACATATAGTTTATTATTATCTAAATAATAACCTTTACCATTTGTATATGCTTTGTTTAATCCTTCTGTGTCAGATAAATTATTATTATATTTAGGTTTGAATAATGATTTTTCTTGTTGAATTTCATTAATTATTTTCCTATACATCTCACTATGACCTTGATGAAGAGGATTGTATGATTTTAATTTTCCTTCTTTTAAATAATATTTATATTTATTTTTCATATATAATTAAATTATAAAATTTCTAATTAATTAATATAATGAGATTTCGTAAAATATATATCAACAGTGCTTATCGCGATTTAAATGACAGTCAATCTACATCAGATTTTGTTATTAATTTAAGAGAGCAACAAGAATGCGGACCAAATACTAAAATGATTTGTCACGAAGTATCTATCGCTAATTCATTTTATCCAATTGAAGATAATTTAAATAACAGATTATATTTAACATTAGGAGGGATATTAATAGGAGCACCAGTATATTATTTTATTGTAGCACCTGATAAAGGTAGTTATGTAGGTAGTGAATTAGCAACCGAATTACAAAACAAATTGAATACTGCTACTAATGGAACTGATGGAAACAGTAATTTTTTTACTTGTAGTTATTCATTGAAAACAAATAATATAACTATAAGTTGTAATTACATTTCTTACTTTTTTATAATCCATACAGATAAAGAATTACAAACTAATTATAGTTTTAGTATTGATTATGATAGAAATTATCCTAATAGTATTAATGACATTTTAGGAAATACTACTGAAAAAGTAAATAGTACAGCAGACCCGTTTGTTAGTGGATTTATATCATTTTTACCTGTTAAAAATATTTATATTCATTGTAATGAATTAAGTAACGGAAACCAGTTATGTAGTTTTGGTACTTCATCAATAATAAAGAAAGTACCAGTTTTAACATCATTCGGCAACCTCATATATGATAATGAACTAATTTTAAATGATGCTAATGATGTTAGTATGCGTTCATTAAGAAGATTACATTTTAGATTTACTGATGCATCGGGTAGAGTTTTAAATATGAATGGAACAACAAGTAGTTTTAGTTTAACATTTTTTGAAGGTTAGAAAAGCATATATTAAATATTTTAATATAAATATTTGTTATATACTAATTATATTAAAATATTTTAATATAAATATTTATTATATACTAATTATATGGTTAAAAATATTGAAATAGTAGATGTAGGCATTGAAAATAATGAAGCACCTAAAGAAGTAGAAGACAGTAAAGAAGAACCTATTATTAATGAAGAAAGTAAAGAAGTAGAAACTAATAATATTATAAATGAAGAAAATAATAAAGACAATACACCAGATAATAATATAGACGAACGCGAATGCTTCGCGTTGCTACGCGAACCACCAAAACAAGAATTAAAATCTAAAACGTACTCAACTGAAAAAGTGGAATGTCCAAAATGTAAAAAATATTTAACAAAATACACTTTCAAATATCGTCATAACTGTAATGGAATACCAGTTAAAAAAGAACCAGACCCTAACAAAGTTGTTCGAAGAAAAATTATGCATCCACAACAAGCAGAAGAGTTTAAAGATGATGTCTGTAATAGAGTGAAGGATAATTTACCAAAAGTTGATGAACAAGAAATAGAAAGACGCGTTGAAGAAAGATTGAAAAAACATTTAGAAACAACAGCTAACAAAGTGTTTGAAACTGCAAAAGATAGATATATTAATATGAAGGTAGAGAGAGATAATAAAAATAAACAGAAAATTATTAATTTAGCAAATAAAATTATTTAATCTAATTATTATTATATAATGATTATTGATAAAAAACAATTGCTTATGCACCGTAGAGAAATTTATGACAATGTTGTAAATAGAATAACAGAACCACAAAATAAAGACAAACCGAATATCAGTGATGTTATTGATAGAAAAGCAGTTTTTGAAACAAACAAACCAAAAAAGAAGAATAAATATAAATCAACTCAACATTACTATTATGAAGGAGACAACAAGGCACACCAACCTAATTACACATATTTGAAAGAATTACAAGAACAATTAGAACGTCATAGCGCTAAAAAAGATTATGCTGTATTTCAAAATAAAAGAAGATATCAAGAAGAAGCACAGGCTTATTTTAATGAAATCCAAAGGTTGGAAAGTGAAAAATTGAGACATCATCCATCAAGTGAAACAGGTAAATCCTATTCAGAAATGATTAAGAAGAAGAAAGGAATAATCAATCAATTAAGACAAGATTTTAATTTTGATTAAATTAATTAAATTAATTAATTAGATTAATAAATATAATCTAATTAATTTAATATACTAATGAGATTAGACAATGCACAGATGAAAACATTAAAATCACAGTTGAGATTAAGACCGTCTTATAATGAACTGATAAAGGAAATTACAAAGGAAGAATTTAAAAATAAGAATATAAGAGATGTAATAGACAGAAACGCTTATTATTTTCGTGATAGTCCATTAGGAACAGTGTATGATAATAATACAGTAGATTTGAGACAGCAACACTTTAAAAAAATGGTAGATGTAGAAAATCAAGCAAAATATTTTGATATATCGAAGGATGATGAAATGGATGATTTAAGAGACGGTTCAATACAAACACTAAGTGCCACAATGGATGATGCAGAGGAACAACACGAACGACAAATCAGTCAAATTTCAAAAAGACTTAGTAGTGAACAAATAGCAGACCTACACCAACGAGCACAACGAGCAAGACAATTAGATGAAGATGACTGGCAGTCAGTAGCAACCGCAAAGTCAAGTGATGATTTACCGCCATTGGAAGATTTACAACCAAAAAGAGTTTCAAATTTACAAAAAGCAAGAGCAAGATTGCAATTGAAACGATTTATTGATGAAGATAAAGACAGTCCTGAACCAAAAAGAGTTTCAAATTTACAAAAAGCAAGAGTAAGATTGAAACTTAAGCGATTTATTGATGAAGATAAAGACAGTCCTGAACCAATAGAAATAAAAGAAGCAGAAAAAAGAATAGAGCAGAAAATGGACACTGCTAGCAGTTCATCCACATTACCAGCAAGACAAACAAGAACACATAAGGAAACTATTGACTATTCAACTGATATAAACCATTGGAAGGGAAGCACAGTAAAAGAAGAAGACATATTATTTCAATTATATTTAAGAGGAGCAGGACTTACTGAAGAACAGGAACAACAATATTCAAACACAAAGAAAAAGGGCAAAGGAAAAAAGGAAACTGGTAGAACTTATTTAGTTGGACTGGTGGATAAACTTATAAACAGCGGAAAATGGACAACAGAAGTAAATGATGAATTGTTAAGAAAAAGAATGAATGATTGGAAAGATATGAAAGGAAAAGGCAAGGCAACAAAGAAAAATAATTCATTTTACATAATTTATCAATAATTATATAAAATGATTAACAACCACAAGCAAGAGTTAAGGAAACGCCCTACATATGATGAAATGCTTAAACAAGCAATCACAAGCAAAATGAAAACAACAGTTATATTGAAGAAATACAAAAAATATATGTTATTGAATAATTTTGATTTTGATAAAATGGATTTAATGAATTATAAAAATAAAGAAAGATATATGAACGCTCAAGTTATGATGGCAGACAAGGCAACACAAACGCTTAACAAAGAAAACAAGGCAACACAAACAGACCTACCAAATGATAAAGCGACACAAACTTATAATTTTGATGATATGACAAAAATATTAGGCGGTTCTTCAAAGAGTTTCAAAAGCAAACTGATAACCAAGGCTGAAGCAGAAGCAATAGCATTTACATATGACCCTGATTTATATGATGATGACGATGATGATGATGATAAAAAAGATGATGATATTGATAAATATAGAAAGAAATTATTTATTTTGATGAGGATTATAGAATTTATGATGAGGTCAGGTTTTAGTATAGGACAAATAGTAGCACATTTAACATATCACACTACATTAACTACAATTCAAGGTTCTGAGTTATTAGTTAATCTGACAATGAATTCATTAGTAACATCATATGATATAGCAACTGCTATAATGAATTTGTTGAATACAAATGTTAGTGAGGAAGTTGAGTTAAACACTTCCCCGCCTATTAGCGTTAATAGTTCTCCACCTATTACTGTTAATAGTTCTTCAACACATACTGTTAATTCATCGTCGCGAAGCTCGCGAGCCTCTGGCGAGGCGTCATCAGAAGAAAATTCTAATTATGAAATAGCACCACCAACAGAAATACCTATTCCTACAGATGCTGAAAGTGAAAATGAAGATAAGGATAAAGATAAGAATAAAGAAAAACAATAATAATAATAATAATAAAATATAAAAATTAAAATACCAGAATTTGTAAAAATGCCTTAAAGAAATAGCGACTTTATTCTATAAGATAAATGCCATTCTATAGCAGACACTCAGATGATGGAAGAGATAGATTTTTAGGAGGAATACATGATGAAGATGATTATAATGACTTTATGAATATGTTATTTATGAATAGTAGTTTTGCTGATGACATTGAAAGACATTATAAAAGTTCAGATGCTGATGTGTTGCCAAGTCCTACTGATAGCGAAGAAACAAAAGAAAATAAAGAGAAACAATATCAAAAGGATTATCATAAAAAATACTTTCAAGAAAAACTTAATAAACCTTATACATGTAATATTTGTGGAAAATCAATGGCCAACAGTTCTAACAAATCAAGACATGAAAAAAGTAGAAAGTGCCAGAGTATTAAAAGTAAAGTCTAATTGGATAATATTAATTTAATTTTAATTAATATAATCCAATTTCAATATATGAGTAAACTAAGTAATGAGGAGATAATGAGCAATATCTACTATGATTTAGAAACAGGTTATGGTTCTAAACAAAGCTTATACAATCAAGCAAAAGAGAAAGGAGCAAGTGTAACATTAGAAGAAGTGGCAAAGTGGTTGAAGAAGCAACCTAACAAGCAAATAAAACCGTATCAGAATTATAACAGTTTCTTAGTGCCTTATGCCAGAGCAGAATTTCAAATAGATATTATGGATATGAAAATATTTAAGAAAGAAGATGAAGAACGCTATGCATTGATTGTAATAGATGCTTTCAGTAAATTAGGTTTTGTATATCCAATGTTTCAAAGAGACAGTCCAAATGTTTTGAAAGGTTTGAAAGAAGCATTTAAAGTTATGGGTGAGCCTGTGGAAATCTTTTCTGATGATGATGGAGCATTTAAAGCAGAAGTAAAGAAATATTTAGATGATTTAGGTATAATACATAAAACAACGCTAACACATGCTAATATTGTGGAGAGATTTATTAGAACGATGAAAAAAGGAATAGGAGACAGAATACACTTTACTAAAGGTAGATGGACTGATATGTTGAAACCTACATTAAAGAAATATAATAGCGCTATTCACTCATCAACTGGAATGAAACCAAATGAAGCGCATGATGATGACAACAGAGCAAATGTAAAAGCAAACCTTACACTGAAGCAAAAGCATATGAGGAAATATCCTAAATTATCAGTTTCAGACACAGTGAAAATATACCAAAAAGGAAAAGGTAATTATACATCAAGGAAAGAAACCAACTCAAAGTGGACAGAAAGGAAATACAAAATAGAAAAGATAGAAAAAGATATAACATTACAAACATACTATGTCTTGGAAGGATTGAAAAAGCATTATTTGCGCCATGAATTATTATTAATTGAAAATTAAAATAATAAATTAGATTAAATCTATGATTTAATCTTCATGAATTATTATTAATTGAAAATTAAAATAATTTAGACTAATAATTAGTTATTTAGTTCTTAGAAATTTATGACTTTAAAAAGACTTAAAGAGAAAAACACTAATTAAATTATATAGATAATAATATGAATAGAGATTTACCGCCAGATGAAAACACTAAAATAGTTAAGTATCTTCTTAAAGAAAATTTAGGAGAATACAAAGTAAATAATAAAGGTAAAAAACTTAAAACCATAATTATAGGAAACAATCAGTATAGATATAATCCAGAAAAACCAATAAGCAATAGATTGAGTAAGAGACTTGAAGCAGTAAAGAAAACTAATGACTACAAAGCAAATCAAATCAGAGAAAGAGTAGGAGCAAGAACGGTTTTAAAACATGCTATTAAGAAAAAAGCAGTAATAACAGAAGAAAGAAGCGCCTTTAGAGCATATGCTAACGCCTACACAATTTCAAACATTCATTTAAAAGAGTTGAACGGATTGACTTATTTTAATTATCAATTTGACAAACTTAATGAATACTTGAAAGAGAATAGAGGAATGAAACTTAATGCTACAATAAATATGAAAGTTATGAACTTATTTGATGAGGAGAGAAACGTAACAGTTAGGACAAGGTCGTACACTATTGTAAATGAAGAGGATTTAAGGAATGCTTTGAAAAGAATGAGACCTGATGTTGAAACAAGAATTTTAGATATGGCTTTGTATCAGTCAGGATTAATAATTAGCAATATTAATAATATTCATATCATGTATAATAAATATAATCCGACTAGAGCTGGCAAATATATTGAACTTCCAGAATGGATTAAAAAGAAAAAGGCATGTATCAATATTAAAAATCAAGATGACAAGTGTTTTAAATATTCTATTGAGTGTGGATATTGTAAAATTTGTGATAAAGCACACCCTGAAAAGATGTTTCATTACAAGAAGATAGCAAGTGATTTGATTTTTGATGGTGTGAGTTTTCCTGCTAATAATAATGATATAGATATATTTGAAGAAAATAATAAATCAATATCCATTAATGTTTATGAAATTGATGATAATGAACAAATTGTTATTAGTAGAAAATTGAAAAATAAAGATGCTTCTTGTCATCTTGATTTGTTGAGAGTTGATGAGGAGGATTGCAGTCATTATGTGTATATAAAAAGTTTGAGCAGACTTATTAATAATCAAAAAAGCAATCATAATGGTAAGTCCTATTTTTGTAAATATTGTAATCATGGATTTAGAAATGAAGAATTATTAAATAAACATTATGATAGTGGATGTATGGAAGTTGAAGGACAACAAATAGTAATGCCTAAGCCTTATGAGAAAGTTAGTTTTAAGCATCACTTCAAAAAGTTAAGGTGTCCTTTTGTTGTATATGCTGATTTTGAATGTTTGACAGAGGAACTGAAAAAACCTGATGAAGATGAAGATAAAAACACTTTTTCTTATCAAGAGCATAAGCCATGTGGTTTTATGCTTAATATGGTTAATGCTGTTGATAATACAAATTATGAATTTATGTATCGTGGTAAAGATGCTGTTGATGTGTTTTGTCAAAAACTTAATGACATTAGGGCAGAAGTAAAGGAGAAGATGGGAGAAAACGAAAAAATAGACATGACTGATGAAGACAAAGAAGATTTTAAAAATGCTAAAAACTGCTTTATTTGTGGGGATAAGTTTAGAATGAACTATAAGAATGCCAAGGAAGCAGAGAAATATAGAAAAGTTAGAGACCATTGTCATTTTACAGGTAAGTATAGAGGTTGTGCTCATAATGTTTGCAATCTTAATTTTTGTAATAGATATTTTAAGATTCCTGTATTCTTTCATAACATGAAAAATTATGATGGACATTTAATTATTCAAAATGCGGATAAATTAAGTAACAACAATAAAATAGGTGTCATCGCTCAGAACAGTGAAAAATTTATTAATATCAGTTTTGAAAGTTTGAGTGTTAAAGACACTTTCGGGTTTTTAACTGCTTCATTAGATAAGTTAGTTTCAATGAGTAAGTATGATAATACAGATGAAGAAGATAAAAGTAAATGGTTATTGCGTCATAACTGGCAAGATAATTTCAGATATAGCAGTAAAAACGATATGATTAAGAGTGAGAAATGTTTAGATTTATTAACTGACAAAGGCGTTTATCCTTATGACTACATGAATTCATTTGATAAATTTGATGATGAGCAATTACCGAGTAAGGATGATTTTTATAGTCAGTTGAGTGAAGAAGGTATAAGTGTTAACGACTATGAAAGGGCAAAAATTATATGGAAGCATTTCGACATTAAGAATATGGGTGAATACCATGATTTATATTTGAAAACTGATGTATTATTATTGACTGACATTTTCGAAAATTTTAGAGATGTATGTATGAAATATTATGGATTGGACCCTGCTTATTATTATACATTGCCTAACTTTGCTTTTGATGCTATGCTTAAAATGACTGGTGTAGAGATTGATTTAATATATGACCAAGAAATGTATGAAATGATAGAAGCGGGACTTAGAGGCGGGATGTGTATGGTTTCTACTAAAAAAGTTGAAGCAAATAATAAATACATGGGAGAAGAATATGATAAAAATAAAGAAAGTAGTTATATTAACTATTTTGATGCTAATAATTTGTATGGGTTAAGCATGATACAAAAACTGCCATATAAAAATCTAAAATGGGATGATACATTAAAAGAAGAAGACATTATTAATTACAAAAATAATAATATTGGATATATTCTAGAAGTGGATTTAGAATATCCTAAAGAATTACACGATTTACACAATGACTATCCAATGGCACCTGAGGTTATGAATGTTAAAGCCGACATGCTGTCAGATAAACAAATTGAAATTTATGAATTTTTAAATCATAAAAAACCTACGGATGAGAAAACAAATAAATTAGTATTGAATTTAAATGATAAAGAAAAATATGTAATCCATATAAGAACCTTACAATTTTATTTGAAGCAAGGCTTAAAACTTAAGAAAATTCATAGAGCAATTAAATTTGAACAAAAAGAAGTTTTAAAACCTTACATTGAGTTTAACACTGAGAAACGAAAGAATGCTAGAAATGATTTTGAGAAAGATGTTTACAAATTGATGAACAATGCCATATTTGGAAAAACAATGGAGGATAAGCGAAAACATTTAGATTTTGAAGTTGTGAGTGATGAAACTAGATATATGAAGTGTGTAAGTAATCCTAACTTCAAACATAGTCATATCATTAATGAAAATTTGGTTGGAGTTGAAAAGCAAAAAACAAAGTTGAAACTAGACAAACCTATATTTATTGGGATGAGTATTTTAGATTTGAGTAAGCAACACATGTATAAATTTTATTATGATGTTATGAAGCCTAAATATGGAGATAATATTAAAATGGTATATACTGATACTGATAGTTTTGTATTTCATACTAAAACCAATGACATTTATGAAGACCTTAATACAATTAAAAAAGACTTAGATTTTTCAGATTATCCTAAGGAACATAAATGTTATGATGATAATAACAAGAAAGTATTAGGTAAATTTAAGGATGAATTAAAAAGTAAAATAATAACAGGGTTTATAGCTCTTCGTCCTAAATGCTATGCTTACTCAGTTTATGGTGATGATAAAAAATATAAGAAATGTAAGGGCATAGCAAAAGGCACAGTAAGACGTCAAATGAAATATGAAGAGTTTGAGACGGTTTTAAAAACTAATGAGGTTATACATAAGTCATTTAATAGTATTAGAAGTAAAAACCACAGAATTTTTAGTATAACAACTAAAAAAATTGCTCTTAGTAGTTATGAAAACAAAAAATATTGGATAGATAGTGTAAACTCACTTGCTTACGGCCATTATAAAATAAATTCTTTGAAAACGACTTAAAGAAATATTGACTTAATATATTATAATAGAAATGGTTGAATTTACTAAAAAAGAGCAAGAAGAAATTATTAATGACTTTTTGAATAAAATAAAAGTTAATGACATTATCAGTAGTTGTAAATGTAAACTAATAAATGAAAAAACTAGACTAACTAAGTTAAATTTACCTATTCCGATTGTTAAACACATTTGTGATTTTAATTATGTTGAATGCGAGAAATGTTTTTTATTAAGAAATGCAAAGCAAGTTTTACATAAAAGTAATTTACATTCAACATTGAGACAATGTATTTATGATAAATACAAATTGAAATTTGAAGAAAATACATTTCTAAATGATGACTCATCATTAAGAACATATTGTTTTATAAAGTTAAATACATTTCCTACATATGAAAAAGTGAAAAAATATATACTGCAAGATAACGAAACATATATTTTAAAATTTTATAATGATATTAGATATTACTACGAACAATCATATGAAGTTAGTTATGGTGGCAAAACTGGAACAACAAGACCAATTGAAGAATTTAATAATAAAATGATATTTAAATTTATTGATGAGTATGATTTATCAAATAATAAAATTGAAAATGATTGCAAGGAAACATTTTTAAACTACATAAAACAAAGAAACCAAGAATTGAAAATCATAATTGATAAAATATGTGATTATATTCAGGATGAACAGAAGAACAATATAATAGGTAAATTAATGTATGGTGATGTGATAAATGATATTAAAAGTGTTTTAGGAAACTGGAGCATAGGTTTTTGCATTTATGATTTTGCTGATAGAAAATATCCATTTAAAAATAATAAACAGAACTTTAAACAAATACCAAAGATTACAAAGGAATATTTAAATACTAATGACTTTGATTAAAACCATACTATGATTATCACATGTAAAATATTATATGTTATAATTGTAATATATTTATCGTTTGTAAAGATTGAATTATTATAATTTGCTTATCTCTTTCAAAGTGCGTTGTTTAGACTTGGCATGCTTCTTCAATTTTTTCGTGCTTTGGCTGTTTGTTTTTGTTTTGTTTGATACTCTTGTGATATTTTTTGTTGGTATGTTGCTTTGTTTTTTGTTGATGTGTGTTTTTGAGTTTGGGTTCTTTGATGATTTAGAGTGTTGCTGTTTTGTTGGTATGCTTGTTTGAATTATTTAATGTTGCATGCTGTGATTAAATATTTTTGTTGCTGGTTGTGATTATTTATTTTGTTTGCTCTTCCTTGATGGTCAGGACAGGCTCCGAGACATTTGGGCACACCTCCTAGACGTTGAATGCGCCTGCAAATGCAAAACGCATCTACTAGGTTCTAGCAATGCCACCAGCCACGACATCAGTGTCGCTGACGCTGCCCGCATTCTTGCTTCTGGTGCTACCATGCTGGGCCTGCCCCTACACGGACACGGTCAAGACCTTGGCCCCCCTCGTATCGCAGCAGCCTTTGCTGCTAAGGCACACGCCACTTGCACAGACAGACTGCGCGTCTTTAGGCACCTAAATCTGTCCGTGCGGGAACGCGGTATGTTTTGTGCTTTCTACCTGCAGTCCACGTACTTATATGCGTACAGTGTGCATTGGCCATCTGCGAAGGAATTTACTAACCACCGCCGCCTCCTTGCCCGTGCGCTTTATCCTTCGCGTGCATGGATTGACATGAACGCCTTGCCGGAAGTACTGCGCTATTTGCGCATTGCGCCTGTGCTCGCTCCAGATTGCTTGGTACTCAAGGCAGTTATCGGGCTGGCCAGTCGGTTGTTGGCTCCGAACCTCCTGAGTTGGGAATCCGCGTTGACGGTTCTCCCCCAGGCTCTGGGACGTGTGCTTAGCAGGCTGCTCTACGCCTTCCCGCGCATTCGTGAAGTTTGGAATTCATGTCCTGGAAGCGGACAGCCGGCCGCGGCTATGAAGACCCATCTTGCCAAATATATTGGTCTGATTGAGGAAGAGCGTGCTATTGCCTTCCTAACTCGCCGTATGGCCACTGCCGCCTGGAAGGATCGATCGGACATTTCTTTCTTAACTCTCCTTCATGCATTGCCACATAAGACTGTTGCGCCTACTGTTCGGCAGGCTGTCCTCAAGTGGGCTTTTGACGAGGAAAGCGACACTTGGTTCCTCATTAGGCGCCATTGGACAAGACAGTCGGTGTGTGTCTGTGGATGTGGTGCTGACAGCAAACTCTTTCCTCGTGGCTTTTTCGCGGGTGCCCTCTCACAGGCACATCTAAACCTGGAAATTGAGTGGATGCGACATGTACCCATAGAGGCTGCTGCCCTTGGGGTCCATACTAGCTCATTGCCTTCGCTGCCCGTCATGTTGCCTTCACCGCCTGCGCTTCGACATGACGGGCACCTTGATTCCGCTACCACGCTGCTCCGGCAATCGGCCCCTTGGTTGCAACGTGCCTGTGTCCTATGTGGCCATGGTGATAACAGTGTTCAAGCCACTCGGCCCAAGCCGGCGCGTGCTAGTGTGTGCCACCCCAAAACGGGACGGGGTGCCAATTTGGGCACGGTGCTTAGCCCGCCATGGTTTATGACTGGCCCAACAACACGCTCCGGAACGCTTGGTTTGATGCCAATGCCCATGAGACTCTTTCTTTTGGCATACAGAAGCAACTGATGGATGTTTTCTTTTGGGATGGAGTCCACAAGCTCCCCTCGGCGCAACCGCGATCCTTTTCGAAGCATACGATGAGTGTTGGCATGATACAAATCAGACTATGATGAAGATCAACCTCTTGCAGTATCGAGATGGCCATCGGCTTCACACGTGCGATTCTTTTGACCTTTTGACGCCGAACCATTTGATCTCTGCCACTCTGGAGTACCCTTTCAGGGCTACAGCTTGTGATGTCGTTCTTCAACAGGACGCAAATGCCATTTTTTTGAGGACTCTGCCATCCGGTGGAATTTTTCCACGACCTTGTTTGTCTCAAACAGGCACAATGGTGGACCTTTTCTCGGGAATGGGAGGCTGGCATTTTGGTTTGTTGCTTGCTGAGAACAGTATGAACCTTGATCTCCCTCCAATGAGATTTGCAATAGATATCAACATGCTTGCAAATCAGACATTTGCCCGCATTTTTGATGCTACAGTTTGGACAGAGCAACAGCTAAATGATCTCATTTTGGAGCAGATTTCCGTCGGAAAACATGCTTTCACTTCGAGTATTGACAGCATACAGCTCTTGAGACAAATCGCCCTTTGCAACTTGACCTTTGTCACCGCATCCCCCTCTTGTCAATCATGGAGTCTCGCTGGAAACCAAAAAGGATTGGCCGCTGAAACCGGAATGAATATGGTACAGTTGACCCGATTCCTGGCGTTAGTGCAACCGGTCGCTGTTTTCATTGAGAACGTGGTCGGGCCGATGCAACACCCACACTATCGGCTCATCACACAAGTGTGGAATCAGCTGGGTCTCAGGGCGGTTATGCGCCACAGGGGACAAATGGTCATCTCCCGACCGATCGGCCACGGTACTTGGGTGTGTTGCTTCGAGTTGATACCCATGTGCCGCATGAAGTGTTACGTGCAATGCAGCAGATAAGAATACCTCAGGCCACGGAAAATGAGAAGGCCAGGCCAATGAATTTCATTCTGCCCGAGCTGCCCGCAAACTGGAGAGCTTTGCAGCCCACGCCCTCAGAGATTCTGCGTTTGTCAGACCCAGAGTTGAGTGCTGGAGGTACAAGCTTGACACCGGCGGCAGTTTTGGATAGGCGAATGATTAACCCGTCAAGCAAGCAGGTAACCATCATGGCGTCTTACAGGCAGTCAGTCCACTATGATTACCAGTACCTCAGGAATCGCAAACTTCTGGTCAGCTTGGTCACTGTCTCAGGCATTGTAAGATTCCTGCACCCAGTTGAAATTGCTGCATGCCTGGGAATCCCAATCGCACTTGGCAGAACATCCTTTCAGCTACCCGTGGACATGAACGCGGCCTACCGGCTTCTGGGTAATATGTTTGTTCCTTGCCAGTCGATGCTCGCCTTTCTGATGATGGGACTCCTATATACCTTCTTGCGGAACAATTCAATTGAGAATTTTGACATGCGACACGCTCTGCAATTTTGGAAACAGCAGCTCATCGACATTGGCCAGGTCTGGACACTTGCCAAGGCTGACACGGACTTCCTGATCATCTCCTGTGTTCCAGATTTCTGGTCTCAGACTCAGAGTTTTCTGCCAATCGCAACTGAATCATTGGTTTTTGGCAAAACCGTGTTGCGGATCGTCCATGATGCCGACTTGGATACAGACATTCTACGCCTCTGTTTGTGCGACAATGAGCATCAGGACAATGCGGAATGCTTTTCAATTCTTGAGTTTCAGCCTTCAGGTCAGGCCCGGGATCTGCTCCTGGTCATGCACCCCTCAGGAATTTTGATCCTGCGACATGCAACTCTTCCGCCGTGCAAGGAGACTGCAACCGCAATGTTGAGCACATGGATCAATCACCTTACAAACGCCACCCCGGATCAATGCCTGTCTTACTTCAATGTTTTTGGTCACCCTCGCATTTGGACCGCCCAAGGAAATGAACATCTGATCTTCGCTTTGCAGGGCAATCCCTTGACAGGGCATTTGTGCGAGCAGTGGAATTTTTCAGTTCATGACCAAGTCCTTCAAATCTCGAACACAGCCACGAGCTCAGATGGATTTATTGACAACTTGCGTGCCTCAGGAGTCATTTCTTTGGTGCAGTGCTGTGGATGGCAAATTTCGGACCTCAAAACCCCATGCAACGGGCCTGCTTCGGCAGTGACATTCGTGCCAAACGAATCCAGGACATGTCTGGATCACACTGAGCTTGAGTACCTCCTCCAGGTTTGGTCTTTTGGATCAGGGATCTCAGCACTCGCAAGCCCTCGTGGACTTCAAGATCGACCTTTCGTTTTTGGAGGACAGCAACATGGTTGGACAGATGTTACAGAACCTGAAATGCAGAATGCAGTTGAGCGCCTCAACAAGAATTGGCCTGAGGAAACCTGGACACTCACCGCAGGTACAATCTCAATGGGACCATCCGGTCAACTTGCAGATAGTTTGGAGCCGGCGCAGACCCGCACAGCCACCCACATCGTTAGGACAATTGCGAGTCACATGCGATGGACCCTGATTGAACCAATCGGCCAATTCTGCCCTAAATCCCTTGGCATTTCTTGCTGTCCTCCTGGACCTTTTTTTCGGGTATACAAGTGTGAGCTGCGTGCAACTCTGCAACATGACGCTGCGTTTCATTTTGTTCAGCAACTCGAGCAAGGCCAAGTAATTCACCTCCTCCAGCAGTCAGGACTCCAGCTACAGTGGTCGGAAACTCAGACAGGTGCAGTGCGATTGAAGGTTCAGTACAAGTCATCCTGCAACGGTACATACTTGGAAGATGATTTTTTGGCATGCCTTTTTCAAGCGTATTGCTGTGAGTCGTCTCGACAATGGACAATCGCGCATCCGGGACCTCTTGTACCTGCCAGCATCAGATTGGTGAACAAATGCAAGGTGAACTTCGAGATGCCTCGCACAATTCACGTCTCGGATTTGCAAAGTCTGTGGGAGATGGCTTGCAGATGGGTTGGAAGATCCCCTGAAATCAGATGGATTTGCGGTGCCAGAAACCGCACCCTGACGTGCCCCATTGGCGACTGCATTCACCAGGGCAAGATCATGTTTTACCATGTTGTGCGTTTACACGGAGGAGGACACAAACAGGACAAAGTTGTTGAGACAAAGACTCAGCTAGCGTCATGGATGGCTCTCGAGGGAATCAAGGTCGACGATACTATGAGGATCATCGAGACTCTCCACTCAAAGGCGGGGCTGCCTCAGCTTCAACATATTCTGGGAATCCAGGTCGCCGACAGATGGAACGCCCTGGAGTTGTTGTGTCGAAAAGTGGATGAGCCTTTGCCGGTACCACATAAAGGTCCACCGATCCCGAAGACCAAGCCGAGCAAGATTGTGTCGAGCGCACCAGACTCAATCCAGGCCGCTGCAATCTTTCTCAGGCCCGGTTACTTCATCACGCCAGATGAACAGCCAGCTCAGGTCTTGAGATCGGTAGCTCCAAGGGCCACCGGTGTAGTGCTCGCTGATTTTGCAGATGTACAATCATGGCTTCAGAACCAAACCAAGATTTCAGCAGATGCTTTGGGCCTTATCATTCCGGGTAAGCACTCTGCAAACACTGTGCGACAGGGTGTAGAGGTCAAGGTGCCAGTTGCAGATGCTCAGCAGCGCCAATTTCTCATCTCAGCCACAATGTACCAGCTTGGTGAACACGAAATAGGCACCGCCTCGAGCTCAGGAGACAAGGTAGACACAGACGGGGAAATCCACGTTTCTTTTTACCTGTACAAGGAGGATTTTGCTGAAAACATTTGGTCGGAGCTGCTCCTGAACCCGGTTCGCATCACGAGGCGCCTTCTGACAGAGGCAGGATGGAATGCAGGACTATCCAAGGTATGGGGTCGTGCTTTCCTCAGTAACCACGTGAAGGTCCAATCCGAGAAATGCGATGTCATTGCTTTTCAAGCAACAATCAATTCAGAGGACGAGGGCGAACTGCTTACCCATTCCGGAGTTGCAGGACCGTACATCACATCCCGTGACCCTCACGGCCGGCCCTGCAACAAATACAGGGTGCTTTGGCTGCCAGACTCGAAATCAGACTTGCAGGTCAAGGCCGCGTCCATGAACGCTTTCGGACTCGTCAAGAGCAAGACAGGCCTGGGAATCCGAGTTTTGGCCGACGAATATGTGAAGCGGTACGAAGCTCTACACCCGGGAAAATCGGCACCTGCTCACGTTCCAGTGCGGTTCAGATACAGACTTGAGCAAATTCCCCAGGGAATCCAGACCACCGGACTTCAGTCGCGGGCGACATCCTTGAACTGGGCAATCAAGATTCAAAAATGGAACGGGCCGCGCACAGCAATCATCGGTGCTGAACATCCTCCTCCTCCAGGTGTCTTGGCGATAAATGGAGAGCCGGTAATCCTGCATGAGTTGCATTTCACGCGAAAAGAGCCTGAGAGAGCCCCTCAGATACCACAGACGGTCAGTAAAGACGCTGCAATTGCCACAGATATTTTGCAGACAAACGACCCATGGCGAAAATCGGACTCGGTTGACACAAGACCACCTTTGCCACGGCGACCCCAGCCTACACCTTGTGCAGGTCCTTTTGAAGCCAAGTTGAAAGAACAGGAAAATGAGATTGTTAGCATGAAGAAATCGATTGCAGCGATGTCGCAATCCCACACTCAGTTTGCTGGCCGGTGTGAAACTGAATTCAGCCGGCTACAAACGGGTCAGGACAACATGCGAAAGGAGCTGAATCTCTCCCTAGAGACAGTCATGGCTAGGAGCCAATCATCATTTGATGAGCTCAAGATGCTTTTGCAGGCCAACATTGGAGCTCAGCAGCACCACCGCCCTGCGAAAAAGGCTAAAGACTGCCACCCGGGAGAAACGGAGAGAATGGAGATCGAGTCTTGACTAGGGCCCGAGTCAACACTTCCAATCTACCTGGTGCATGCGCACAAACTTCAAGAACGTGATGGTGCTAGTCCAGCAGATAAATCACCATTGAGTTCAAGGAGACAATTCGGGGAGGTGATCCAGGAGCCCTGCAACCGCAGTTTTGCTCAGGGATCCCACATTTCATTTTCTAGATTTGATCTTTCAGATCTATTGCAATGGAACAGGTTTGCATGCGCAAACCAGGGGTATGCTTGCAGCCGGGACGATTGGGGATACACTTTCCTCAGCGCTTGTGATCTCTATCAGAACGGCCAGACGAGCTCATTATGCAATGGTTTTTTCTCCAGATTGGCGTGGCGCAAACCCTACCGGCTGGAAATTCAATGGCGAAGGAATGGCCCATCCACTCCACTATTGCCCAATCTATCATTTTCACTGGCGTCCTCAAGTGGTCTTTGCGAGAAATGCTGTGAAGCACCACTACTACGCCATACATGAAATCAGTGCCAAGGGCCGAGGGGATCGGCCCAAGGCATTGTATACGAGTTACCGTGAAAGAGAAAACAAGTCCGCTGCCTTGCAATCATTTATTGTTCCGCAGATTTGTCATTTTAGTTCATTTTTATTTGTGATATTGCCCTGCTCCCTCTTTTGCCGGAATCCCGATTGGCAGATTTCGTACACTGGAATGCGAGTTGGGGAAGCCAATCATCCGGGCCCCCCGGCCCCAGACATTTTACCTTGCACTTTTGCATGTATCAACCCAACGGCGGTTCATGGAAAAATCCGCCAAATCACGAATTGCGGCGATGTAGTTATTCTTGCCGAAACAAGTGCAACCCCAGCAGCACAACGGGCCGCCAGTAAGGAGGCACTCTCTCGAGGATTCCGGACGGTATGGGGTTCACCAGTTGCAACCATGAAGCAGGTTGAACATGATTTGAATCTGCGTGGTGTTAGTGGTGGAGTTGCTTGTATAAGCAGGTATCCGATTCGCGAGACACGAGACCCCTTTCCTGAATCCTGGAAGGCCACCACCCGTATTATGGAGTCGTATGTGCAGATTGGCGGAATCACCATACGGATTATCCCCATCTATGCCCCCCCTCACGCAGGAGATACCTCAAGGGCACTCGCGGTGGCAAATTATTTGCTTGAAATGGCCAGCCAAAGGCTGAATATGAATGCAACCCCAACAATCATTGCAGGAGATTTTAACCGTGCAATCCATACGCTCGAGGCTTGGAGCGTGCTACGGAAACGAGGTTTTGTTGATCTCCAATCTCACGCACACCACATCCATGGAACTCCTTTGCCACCTACATGTATTCCACGAAATTGCAAGAACGGAGGCACAAGGAACGACACTTTCCTGGTGGGCCCTCGTTCGATGCCTTTCTTGCAAAAGGTTGATGTTCTCCAAACCGATGATTTCAATATCCACAGACCCATTCGAGCTCATTTTGCATTTCCAGCGGTACAATTGCTGCAACCCAAATGGAAACTTCCGCGAAGTTTTGCCGACCTCCATGTCGACCCGGCGCGACTTGCGGATGCCTATGCAGCAACTGCACCCGGCACCATTGTGACCAACGCAGACAATGCAGAACAGCATTTACGAGACTGGAGTTCCTGTGTTGAGAAATCCGTTGACAAAGCAATTGCAGACCACCACTCAGATGATCCCTTGCGCCAACCGAGATCCTCTTTACCTGGCTGCTATCAAGGCCGATGTGTGCCAGTTGAAGTCCGACAGAAACCAACGGCAAACCCAATTCGACCCGGCCGCCATAACGACTACCAGCCCCCGGGCGAGGCCATGACAATGCGATCTCGTCATCGGGTACGACAACTCCGACGAATACAATCTCTCCTGAAAAGAATCCAATCACAGCGGGAGCAATCTATTGCGGATTTGAGTGCGGAATGGCAGGCGATTTGCAAAGCCAAAGGATAAGCCATTTCTTTCGTGGACTGGTTGCTAAATTGGCCGGACATGATCGCAGTTCCTTTCCATGTGCCCACCTATGAGCAGCTTTTTCATATTGAGCAAATTGTGCGCTTTGACACTGACGCCACAGTGCTGCAGGAAGTTCAGGCCCGCAATCAGCTCAGAAAATATGCAAACACCCTGGACGAGACGGTTGCCTTTCGCCGAAACCAAATCCGGAAAGTTCGGGGGCCACAGACACCGATGATCACGTGCTTGACTGAGGAGCATATACTGGATGTCCACCTTTCACGCAGGAGGCAAGCCAAAGGCCCGCCATCATATTCCTTCAGCTCGCCAGGCCATTATGATCCTCAGAAAACCACTTACTGTGGAGAGCACTGCGTTGTCATTGAATTCTTGCCCAACGGCACTTTTCAAGTTTTGCCAGCCTTGCTCACATGTGCAGATTGAACACCCAATCTCGAGATTGACTCAGCGCACAGAGCATGTGAGTCCGGCCGCAATCCAGGACAACGTTGCGAAATATTGGAACCAATTTTGGCAGAGAGACAAGGCTGAAGAGCAACAAGCCGACTCAGCCTGGAGGGACTTCTGGACATTGCAGACCGTGCCCCACCAATTGATGTTCAACACCATGTTGAAGTCACCAGCTTGTCAGTGTGGAAAGACGGAATCAGAAGGCTCAAGAATGACTCAGCTCGTGGTGTCTGCGGATGGGGCCCCGCTGAACTAAAACTTCTTCCTGACCTTGCGATTCAGCACTTGAGTCAGATTCTCAACTCCTTCACTACAGGCTGGCCATCCTGGCTCCTTGTATCAAGGGTCGTGTTACTCGCCAAAGAAGCTACTGTTCAGACGGCCGCCGCGGTCCGTCCCATTACCATTTATTCCGTTTTATGGAGACTTTGGGCGGGTATCGTTGCCAGACAACTATTGCAGGCATGGGCGCGTGTCAAAATCCCGGGGGTGCATGGCGCCCTACCAGGCTGGTCAGTCTCAGATGCGTGCATGCGAATCCAACTTGCCATTGAAGCTGCCCATGAAACAAACACTCCAATTGCCGGATTCACACTGGATCTCATCAAAGCTTTCAACGGTTTGCCCAGACGTCCTGCATTGCACCTGTTGAAGAAACTGGGTTGCCCACCTGCCCTTGCGGATTCGTGGTACGCCAGTTTGCTCCGCATGAAGAGAGTTTTCTGTGTCGGCACTGACATCTCCGCAGCACACAGTGCCACCACTGGGGTTGCGGAAGGTTGCCCCATCTCGGTCTTGATTATGAATTGCTTTTCGTACCTTGCATCCTTTTTAATCAAGTCGGTTGGGGCCACGCCCACGACTTATTTCGATAACTGGGGGTGGTTTTCTGACACAATGAGCTCCAACCGGGCAGCGCTCCAAACCGTGCTTCGCATGTGCAACTCCGCAGGTATCGATATTTCTTACCCCAAGAGCTGGGCTTGGGGTACATCCAAGGTCCTTAGAGAGAAATGGCCG
The DNA here is from genome assembly GCA_963377175.1 of Effrenium voratum. Classification (NCBI taxonomy): domain Eukaryota; class Dinophyceae; order Suessiales; family Symbiodiniaceae; genus Effrenium; species Effrenium voratum. The sequence continues at coordinate 902,513 of CAUJNA010002391.1, read as the reverse complement.
GACATTTTGAACGATATCATCGGTCACAAATCGGTACCCGTTTTGAACGAAGCTGCAGAGCTCGGCGTAGTTTTTCACTACGCAAAGCAACATGGTCTACTGTCTCAATCAGCACGACTTGATCAGGTTCACGCCATCCTTAACAGGATGACTGCGCTAGACACCGGAATCCAGCAAACTGGGACGCTGGTGCAATCGATCGCCTGGCCCCGCGCTCTTTTCGGAGTCGAATTCCTTCCTCTGGGCTGGAAACATTTCGAGCAACTCAGAGCTAAGGTGACACAATTGATGCTTCCTCGCGCAGCATCTACTACTTCTCCTTGGCTTACTTGTAATGTGCTGGCCCCAGGCCTTCAAGATCCGGAGGAATACGCCCACCTATCTGTGCTTAGGAACTTGAAGCGTTATGTCGCGCGTTCCGACCCCGAGCAGCTGACCATTTTGTACAGCCGAATCAGTAACCACTCTGGCCTGTTTTTGAAGACACATGGTCCAGCAGGTGTAATCAAACGGACACTCCAGAGAATCAAATGGTCCATGGACGAATCAGGTAACATCGTTACCAATACCATGATCAGTTTCCAACTTGCAAGCACTCCATGGAGGAGAATTTGCGAGTTCATGCGTGATTCCTGGATGATGTTCGTTTCGACGCAAGTTGCACACAGGAAGGAATGTCAGAATATTTCTTCTCTTTCACGCAGGGCAACGTCTACTGCTTTCGGACGCCTAGAAACCAGCCTGCAACGCACCGCAGCACTGCAGATTTGTGGTGGTTACTCCTCTGCAGCCAGAACCACCCTCTGGAAGCCAGATGAGGACGGAGGCTGCCCCCTGTGTGGACAACTTGCAGACGCAAAGCACATTACACTGCACTGTCCGGCACTTGCTGCAGAACGTGAGACAGGTGGTTTCTCAAAAATCACCCGATCTGTCGATGATGCAATTTGGAGAGTTCCAGTAATCCAGAGACACACAGACGCCCCGGCTTATGTGTTTATCAGCGAGCACCTCAGTCCAGGCGTAATTCCTGAACCAGGAACGGCTTGGATCGAAAATGCAGGTTCTACTCCTTTCTTCTTCATCGACGGCAGCGGCCACAACCAGAAAGTCCCGGAAGCACGCTTATCCACTTGGTGCATAATTGGATGCAATGCGGAGGAGGCCGAATTTCAATCTGCGCATTCCAACTATAAGCGAACCAAGAGGATGCCTCCGTGTTTTACCATCCTTGCCGCAGGACAAACACAAGGAAGCCAGACAGTTGCCCGGGCAGAGCTCACAGCCCTGACGGTCACTGTTGAGTCAGTCGACCACGCCTCCATTTATACGGACTGTCAAGCTAATGTCGATATTTGGAACTGGCTGGAAACCAACCCTACTGATGGCAAACGAAGATCTTGTCCTCAGATTGGCACGGCGGCACTCTGTTGTGCAAATCCGGGTCCTCAAGGTCAAGGCTCACATCGACCCCCTTGGTATTCCGGACTCCCCGCAGGGCTTCATTCACCTTGGGAACATGTGTGCCGATGAAGGGGCCAAGCAGGCCATGAATCATATCGACCCGCAAATTCTGCAGGCTTCAAACCGAATTGCAGCAGGAAACGCTCGAGCGACCACCGAGCTGACGGAAATATTGACCTTTGCTGCGAGGATGGTTATCCAGTACTTTCGAAAGGTTGCAGAAAAGCAGAAGGAAGATGGACTGCGACATACTCCAGCGGAAAAAATGCGCCTTGTGACTAATTGGAATCCAGATGCGGCACCTATATCGCAACCGGTTTTTGACGAAGATTTCTGTAATGCTTTCATGTGGGGAACTGCTTATCTGCAATCGGTGCAACTCTGGTTAGCTCAGATCAAATGGCCTGCAACGCATACAGAGGCTGATCCTGGAATTAGCCTTCTTGAGCTCCTCGTGAACTGGATGGTCAGCAGTGGAATGGAGGTCCCCATCGTGATTCCCCCAGACAAAAGACCCAAGCACCCTCGTTTTTGTGATGCATACACTATTCGGGTCGGCGCTCAGGATCCCATTGTATACGCCTTGCCATGGTCTTGGAAACAGGCCATCAATAACTTTGACAATGCACTTCGTGTTTTGCAAAGGCGATCAAATGTTCCAATGTTACCGTGGCATCATAAGGCGAGACGAACAGGCTGTCTCACTTTGTTCGGGGCATCGCAACCGGGAGCTGGCTTCAGAATCAGGCCCGTCCTTCCACAACTGATGGACACGCTGAGGGCTATGCAGACTGGCTACAAGGACAGCAAGGAGTTCACACTTCCGCGTGATTGGCATGTTCACTCGGTCAAACACCATACTTGCCATGTCATCATGAGTGAATTGGAGCTCCACGAAGGTCCTTTCCAACGCTTTGAGAGATGGAGAACTCTGCAGATGAGTGAAAAAAAGCAGAGAGGCCGACGTCCGTGACCGTGTAATACACTTCTTATTTTGCCTCTGACCACGTTTTCTTGCACGGTCCAGTGGAACATCGCGACGGATCATTTTTTATTTATTACATTTCTTGTTGAGCCTGGTACTAAATTCCCGGCATGCGCCACGCTGCCAGGGTATATCCAGCTGCCTTATCCGCTCGAGCATCCAACCAGGCACCTTTTGTCTGTGAACCTGGAGAATGTTTCTTTCGCTTTTGCAGATGACTTGAGATGATCTCCGCCGCGCCCTGGCAGGCTTGACTTGCCATCTCACTGGACTAACTGGGGTTTTTCCCCTTTCTATGCAATGCTTTCAGGAGCAATTTCTTGCCTTATTGTGGTCGTATGCAATCCCGGATTTCTCAGTCCGGCTAGCAGGGGATGCGACCCGGTACGAGCGAGTGATGTCGATTGCTTTGCGGACACTTTGTACAGTCTCTTTCATGTTTGATTTCCACGGTGGCCTGAGAATCAGTCTCACCGCAGCACCAATAGCCTCGGCTCGATGATTTCGCTTTCAAGGCGATCGCTGCTTTTGTCTTCTTCCGGCCTTCGGGCATTTGATTTTGTTTTCCTCGGCCGGCAAAGCCCGGACGAGATGAAGAATAGCCTGACGAACTGGTCGCCTCTCGCTCTCGCTGGGGGGCGGCCACAAAGAAGGGGGGTGATAACAGTGTTCAACACTGGATGTCTTCTTGCGCGTGTCTAGGTGTAGCCGGTTCGCTGCTGCTCGGTTGCTCTTGGCGCTTTTCTCATTGGTTTCCGCAGGCGCACTGGCCCAGAACCCAATCTGCCAGATGCTATGCCTTATATGCCGGAGCCCGCGCCATAATCAGGCAGAGAGGGGGCCTCGTAGCTAAGCACGGCGACCCGCCTGCTGCTGCTCCCCTTGATCTTTTGCACATTGCCTGCTTGGTCGCCACTTGTGCCTTCGAACTGCTGCCCAGCGATGTCAGAATGGGGGTGCGCCCTGCCTGGTTAGTTGGACCCTCCGCACACCGTAGCTGTGTCTGGCTTGATCATGTTCGCTTTGCTGCTGGTGCGCCTCTCCATGCACTCTCACCTAAGATACCACATTTCACCTACCAGGGCGATTCGTCGGCCTTGCCTGGGTCGTTGCTTGCGGTTGTCATGGAGCACGGCCGTGAGCGACACCTTCTTCAGGCTTATCACCACGGCACGCCTAACATTACACTCGAAGCAAGGGTGTGCGAGTGCGGGGCGGCCCATATCTACGTACTTGCCGTACAGGTAGTGAGGCCTGGCGATCCCCTTATTTGCGCTTCTCGCGTGTGGAGGTGGACCGCCCTGGTAGCGCACTTTGACGGCAGCTGTCATCGGGCTGACGCGGCTGGAGGTGCTGGGGTCATTGTGCGGAAGTTTGCGGGGGATGACTACGAGGTCCTTGCCCAAACGGCCTACCCCCTTCCTGACTGCCCGGACTCCTACCACGCCAAGGGTTTTGCGAGTGCATACGCGGTCCAGGCCCTTGCGAGCCCTTACCCCAATCATTCCGATGTACAGGAATGTCTCATCATTGGGGATAACTCCTCCATCTTAAGTTATTGGAGGCGCACCGCTCGGGTGCGACGCCCGGCCCTAGTCACAGTCCTGCACCAGGCTCAGCTCATTGCAGCTACAGAGCTTCCCCGGATCTCTTGGACTGGACCGTCATGGGCATCACGGCGGCGTATCTGCTGACCGCGCCCTCGCAGCAGCTGGCCGACATGCCCGCGCCCCCGCCGCCCAACGAGGCGGGAGGCTGCTGGAAGGAGCTGCCCGAGACCCTGGCCAAGAAGAAGGCCATCTGGAACCCTCAGAACGAGGACCACCGCTGCTTCATGTGGTGCGTCCTCGCGCACTGCCTCGGGCTCGAAGGGCTCAACAAGCACCAGCGGTCAAAGGCCACAAGCTGCTCGGGCTCCTTCTTCTACCCCGAGCTGGCCGGCCGCCGAGGACCGCGCCCCCCGGGCTGGCAGCCCGCTCTGGCCGACGCGGGGGTGGACTTCTCTGGCCTGCCGACGGACCGCCCCGTGAACTTCGACGACATCGAGGCCTTCGAGCTCCGCAACGCCGGGCGGGTGGAGTGTGGCAGCAGACCCTGTGGACGGACGGGCGTACCACTCCTGCGGCACGGGCGTCGTCCGGCACACCGTGCTGCTTCTCCTGCACAGCGGCCACTACAGCCTGATCCACAACTTCCAGGCGCTGGCCGGCAGGCAGGGGCTGACCCTGGGAGCCACGCCCACCAACACCGGCGGCTGCGCGGAGTACAAGTGCCCGAGGTGCATGGCCCGCTTCGCCACGAAGGCCTCGTGGCAGCGGCACCGCGCCACCCAGTGCTATCGAGAGATAGCCGAGCGCACTCGGAAAGTGCCGCTGCCCGGGCCCGAGAAGAGCCTGCTGCGCTACCGGGGCAAGGCCTCCGCAGAGCTCGCGCCCCTGACGTGCTACGCGGACCTCGAGGTCTACAGCACGCCCGCCCCGACGGTCCACGTAGCGCAGCAGCAGCCGGCGCGCCAGACCGTCGCGGCTTCTTCCTGCTACGTCGCCGTCGGGCGCTGCGGCTACGTGCCGCCGGTGACAGAGTCCCCGCAATCACCTACGAGGAGGACGCAAGATTTAGCAGCCGGCGCGGTTTGCTCCATTGTCGCAACCAGAGACTAATTCCAGCAAGATTGGGTGAGTCGGGGTCGCATATGCCTAGGGTGTCAAGGAGGCTGAGCAGCCCGAGCTGTGAAAAGATAGGCTCTTCACCTGCACATAAGGACCGAAGGGTGTGGTCAGTATGCGGGGAGCACTGGGCATGCGCAGAATGCTAGGGTCACGGGAAAAGTACGCAAGGACAGAGCGGGGCTCAGTCAAGACAGGCATGGGGTCAGCATAAATTGCAGAGGGCGCGGGAGCAGTGCCGAGAATTTTAGGCCTGACCAAAGGCAGGGCACGCAACACATGCCAGTAGTCTTCACTGCTAAATGGGAGCCCAGCGGGAAAGGGATCAGCGCAGCAATACCCCAACAGACTCTTGTCGATGGAACCTATGACCTGTTGCCTAATACCCGCGTATTTAGATAGGAGGATGGATGGAGAGCATGGCCGCCAGATTTGCGGTTCGACCTCTCCGCTCTTGAGACGACCGAGGTAGTGTTTTCCTCCCAAGGCAGTAACCACAGCACTGGGCTTGAAGTAGTTTCCTATAAGGTCATGCATGAGCCGATCAGGGATATTGACATCATGCATAGAATCTTCACCGAAACTAGTGAGCTCAGCATCGACAACCTTTTCGGCAAGCAAGGGAAGCCTGAAAGGAAGTGCGAGTCTCGGGTGGTCAAGATAGTCAGCAAGAATCTCGGCAGCAGCCTCTTGCTCTTTGTTTGGGAGCTGCGCGACTGGAGCCCCCCATTGAATGATAGCCTGAAGAGCACGAACGGCATTAGATGGAAGAAATTCAGCCCACGGGAGATCAGGCCAGCCCTGTTCACCACATTGCTCATGAAAGGCCTCAACACTTCCAAAATACGCAATATGGTAAAGGAGGTGTGATATGTCCACATGGCGTAATCCCCCTGGTTCTCAGCCATGGTGGCATGGGAGGAGTAGCTGGCTTGTGTCTAGGCTTGGGCAACATCCATGCTGCCACGGATCGGCTTGCCTAGACGGCAAGATGAAGGAGGTATTACTGACAAAGAAGTACCTATTCCTCGAAACTGCAGACCAAGTGGCAGTATTGATACGGTGGATACACGAGTCAGGCACACCGGAAGTATCCTGTATGTATTGCCGAAAGTGAGATGCCATGCTGCCGGCATTTTCAAGCATAGGGACAACACGATGCGCAACGCCAAGCTCCTGGAATGCATACATCACAATGTATACAACATGGTAATGAACGCTCCGAGTGCCGGTGATGCCGAGTTTACCACCGCCACGTCCGATCCTGGTATTGTCCTGACAGGGTGATCCCGCGCCAAAGAAAATGAGCGCATCTTCAGGGAGCAGGGCGAGAAAGTGTTGATGGGCAACCTCCCACACGTCAGCGAGGTGTCGCACAGGAATCTTATTCCTAGCCTTAACCCACACTTTGGGATCTTGATGGTAACCATGAACCGCAGAAATGACAGCGCGAATGTCAGGATCAAGCTCGGCGATCAATGATGCAGTTGGAGGTCCAATTTCGGCTGCAAGGGTGTCAGCGAAGCTCCACTACTGTCGAAGAAGCTTATGATACCATAGGGTCGCGAGGGCCCACTCACACTATGCCTAAGCCAAGTGCGTCGTCGCCCCTGTAAGCATTCAATGCCAATGGTGTCAGGGTTGCAAAAGACCGCACCGACAATATAGGGCAAGAGGTTTTCGACCTCACTGCTGCTGATGCGCGTGATACCACGATTTGGATGATATACAACACCTAGGGTGCCTTCAATGGCTTCAAGGAGAAGCGGATTATCATCGTGCGCAACAATGAGCCCAGTAAGGCGGAGCCGGACACGAGCAACAGGAGCATGAAGATCAAGACACTTACCAAGAGCTGCAACGAGTGCTTTGGCGATAGCTGGGTCAGAGGAAACAGCGACGGGGGATCAGGCAGGCCGAGCCAGGTAGTGTCAACGAGCGGATTCACAGGGGCTCTCTTTGGATAAATGCGCTGTTTGCCAATCCCGAGGCCAGTGAGTTGGCGCGCACACCCTAACGGAAGGAGTGAAATAAGGGTAACGAGCATGTCAAACACACTTTGGTCAGCGAGGTGGGGGATACTATGAGTGGCTTCAGCTACAACTTTTGGAGTGAGCGATGCATCACAGTAGCCAACAGCAACCTCAGCAGCAACAGCCTCGAGAAGGACTTGCCTAGGATGATCACTGCTGTCAGTGAGCCGCCAAGCGCCGAAAGCAAGGATGCGAAGGGCGACATACAGCGTTCGCAGGTCAAGCTGTTCTTTCCCTCAATTGCATGGGACATCAAGAGCTGGAATAGCGGTATCAAGTGTGACAATGTCGTCGAGGAGGCGGGCTGGTGCGCTGTCGTTAGCAGCAGGTACACATTCCGAGTTGATTTTGTTTTCAAGGAAGGTGATGTCAATATCCTGCGTTGCGAAGGCAGGAAGCAATTCCTGAATTAGACCAATACTGCCATAGACATAGAGCATACCACCTTCATGCCAACCAATGTGAACGGTGGATGAGTCATGAAAGAGAGCAACGCGATCAGACCCTTCAACCGAAATGCGGCACATTATTAGCTGGTCAGGGAGGATATCGTCTACTGAATACAGTGTGCGTCGTGTCCAGCGCATTTCTGTGTCATAGGGGACGTGCGTTTGCACAAAGATTTCTTCCTGAATTCCCTCAGCGCTGCATGGCAGCGCAAGGACTTGACATGGAGATTCAAGGAGGAGAGCTTGAACATTAATGCGATGAGTACCACGTAGGTTGACACATCGAGCATTGAGACACAGCCTCTGAAACTGGGAGATGTTCTCGGGATCGGGAACCACAACGACAGGCATTCGTGACCCAGAGATAGAGCCATCAAGTTGCCTGAATCGTTCCCAATGTCCAGTGGGAGTCTCAAGCGTGCTGCGCTTGGTTTTTCGCATTCCGAGGTCACTGAGCGATTGAGGCCAGCGGAGAGTGCCTCAGAGCCGTTAATATCGACCGGTCCCTTGGCAAGTAAGTCTTCAGCATATGCACGTGGGACATCAAACCATAATGCTGTGTAGTGATGCTGTGAGGATGCATCTTGCACAGTAACGGTACGATAACGCCGGCCGCCTGTGTAAGTACGATTCAACTCACTCGTGAGTGATAGAACCTTATTTGTCTCCTGTTGTTTGGTTTGTTGAACAAACCGGAACAGGTCATGAGCTTGAGTTTTCTTTCAGTTGATCAAAGACCTGTCACACTCCCTTTTGGCTCAGGGTAGAGGAGGGTGGGAGCCCCTTCGTTTGTGTGACCGGGTATTTTTGGCGTTCGCCATGGGGTGGGTTTGGTGAGATTTCTCTGACACGCCTTATGGCTGAGTGCTTTTGAGAGGAAGAGCTGGACTTGACCTCCGGCGGAAACCTGCAGGAAGAGACAAAGGTCACATCAAACAGAGGGACAAAGAGGCCTGCGCCAGCTTCTAACGACGCGCTGTCAAAGGCGCTGGACGAGGCCAAATGGAGAACTGTCAAAAGATGCAACATCACCCTGCCGTGGGAAACTGGGGTGTTTGCTGACATTTTCCGCAACAGCCGACGCGAGGATCAACGTGCAATTTTGCCCCAGGACCTCGGAGAGGCACCAGTGTGCGCCGCGAACGTGGTTGATGAAGTTGCAAAGGCAAGCAGCCTTTCTGATCCGGGTGCCAAGTTCAGATTTGCTTTGTCGAGTTCAAGAACCTGGCAAAGCAGCAAAGCAGCAGTCAATCAGATCATGGGTTTTCCGGAGACTGTGATCAAACGTTGGCTCTGTATAATTTGGCATGCTTGTCTTGCTTCAACCGCTGGCCGCAAACTATTTGAGCTTGACGAAACAGACAGGTGCAAGATGCTTGGAAAAATCCTTGGCGGAAAAAGTGTGTCAACCGTGAAAAAACGTGCCTTGGCCATCGGACGCATTTTGAATTGGTGGCGGAAAGATGACCGAGGTGGCGATACATTTTTCCCTTTGTCTGGAAGCAAGTTTGAACAGCACATGGCGTTTGAGCATGAGAACGATGCGCCCTATTCACGCATGGCGAGTGCACTCGAAGCTTTGCGGTTTTGCGAACATGTTCTTGGGTTCGATGTGGACGATCCTTATGATACAGTTGTCACCAAAGGCATCCTGAGAGGTTCAGCAAAAGCGAGGCGAGTAGGGAAACAGTCCAGACCCCTTACATCGGCAGAGATCCTTTCCCTGGAGAAGTTGCTGGCCGACAAAGAGGAGGACGTCAGAGATCGAGTGTTTTGTGGTTTCTTCTTATTTTGCATTTACAGCAGGTGCAGAGTTTCAGACACTCATGAGATCTCCCATGTGCATATCGATGTGCCTTCTGGAGGTGATTGCGTTCAAGGCTTCATTGAGCTGGCGACGCACACTCATAAAACAGCGGGACAGGCGCATGGTAGAGCACTGCCTTTAGTCGCCCCGAAGCTCTTCGTGAATGCGGTTTGGAACTTGGGAGCCGAGTGGGAGAGCCCCTCATGCCAGCGCCCGGTGACCAAGCTCTTGCATTTATACCTCGGTGGAGGTGAAGGTCGGGCCCTTCCCTTGCTGACCTCGCATGGGATGAAATGCACGCTTTTGTCATGGGCGGCTAAGTACGGACTTCCAGAAGATGTGAGGGCGGTTCTGGGTCAAAGAGTGTGGCGACCTATTCACGAGACCAGCAGTCAGGGCCTCTGAGGAGTCTTCAGGGCCTTATCGCCGCGGTGAGGGACGGAAAGTTCCTTCCAGATTTGAGTCGTTCAGGAATGTTGAGGCACGAACTCGATGCTCGTCGAGTTTTCCGGGTGCAGCTGCGAGTGACCCATACGAGGCTCTCCGGGGTGGCATCACACATTTCGAGTCTGTGGGACCTGTTGAACCGAGCATGGGACCTGGAGATGTTTCCATAGGTTTGGAACCAGCGGATCCTTCTGGTGAGTGCGATGAGCCTGGTTTGGACAAACGCTCCAGGGCAGAAACGGAGGAAGAACTTGCCGTTAGGGAGCGTGGTCCTGACCCTGAAATATCTGCAGGGAGCCCAGGAGGTTCGTCATCGACGTCGAGCAGCTCGTCAGAGGAATCGGCTAGTGACTCGGAAGATCAAGAGATTGAGATGGGAGCCGAGCCTGGATCAGGGCTCTCACCTCCAGTCTGGAAAGCGGGCTGTGATGTATATCAGCACGTGAAAAATCAGACTTTGCATTTGAGAGCTCATGGATCCGATGTGACTGCATTTCTTTGTGGGAGGATGATCACAGATTCGGGACACCGGCCTTTCAAAGGTGTCATATTTTGTGATTCCTGGAAATGCAGTCAGTGTGACAGAGCCAGGAGCATAAGGACGATTGACAATCTGACCGAGGCCCTGGGCAGAGGCCTGGACAGAATTCACTCGGGCCAGAGAGCAGCCTAACAAGTGCGCGTCCTTGGGGAGGAGTGCGTGCTCTGTGCCTGGTGGTTAGTCTTGGGCCGAAATATTATGGTGTTTGCTTCCCTGTGGCCACAGTAGCCACGGCTGATTGGCTGTGCGGCGCAGGTGTGTTCTTGCATGGAATCTGTGGGAGGGGAAGCGAGGGAAGCGTGAACCTGATCGCTTCGAGCCGAGAGATCCGCATGTGTGGGTCCGCAAAGGCAAGTCTCTGATTGCAACCGACTGCCAGAGTGTGCCACGCGAATCAGGAAAGATGCGTCGGTTGTTGGGAGTGTCTCAGATGTTTTCCCAGCGCAGGCTGAGACGTTGGAGCCGAAAGACTTGTGCATGTGTGCGGGTTGTCTTCTTGTTCTCCCCCTGTTTCTCTTTTAAGAGGTTTGGGGAAACATGGGGGGGGGGTCGGAGTCGACCTTCGGAACTGTTTGAGGTGAGGCTCGGTTGAAATGGAAGGGTCGGAGTCGACAAAAGCTTTCCTTCAACCCAGTGTCTCTGCATTCGATGTCGGTAGTCAGCGTGATTTCCGGTTGCTGTGAGTGCAGTGCGGCTGAGCCTAGGAGAGTAGCCAGTGAACCCGCGCAATTCGATGGCGGCCTCGACTGAAGGCGGTGCGGCATTTGAGTCGCGAGCTTCGGAAGTTGGCCTGTCGAGTGACGAGGTGGACATCCTGAGAGCCAAAGGCGTGACAACCCTTTCGAGGTTGGCCTACGCTTTGACGCAGCCAGGCAGTGCGCCTAGTGAAGAGAGCCTGAAAGGCCTCTTGGCCGCCGTCAATGGTGGTGGTGATCCCGCTTCAGTCAGAGCTGTGTCTGCCTTGCGAAGGCTATTTTCCGAAGCTCAAACATTGGCAATGTCGGAAGTCCGAGCATTGGCCGAGGGAGGTGAGGATCACCACAAGGCAGAGTTGCCTAGCGCCGAGCGGCGCGACCGAGTGGTCAAACAAAGAGCCAGGTTGGGGGGTCCCGACCTTGGCGGCGAATTAGCTTGCTCGCACTGTTCGTACAGCACAATGATCCATATGCAAGAGCAAGATCAAGGTGCTGTGCCTGGAAGCTCGAAAGACACCGTGAGGGAGAGTGAGAAGAGACAAGCGCACGACTCCGCACGGAGAGATCCGAAATCGCCGCCAAAGAATGCCAAGGGGATGGGAAAGAATAAGGTCAAGCCTCCCCAAGCAGTGGCAAAAACGGAGACCATGAGCGGCGAGCGGATTTGTTGGGCATTCAACCTTTCTGGTTACAGCGGTGCATCCCCTAACAAACAGTCTTGCTCTAAAGGGCAGCATGTGTGTGCGGAGCCCGGGTGTGGGAAGCCGCACTCGACTCCCCAGCACTGACAATCGCCCGACGACGTGTCACCTCAAAAGTTCTTTAAGAGACTTGATGAGAGAATTCAAAACCGGAACTTGAGTCGCTGTGTGTCTCGAGACTTTCAGTGGCAGAACATCGTTCCGCAGGATAGGCTGCGCTCGAAGCTGTGGAATTGATCATGTCGTGCCTAATGTGTTCAAGCTCCGACGACATGCCTGGACCTTGCATCAGATTCGGGCAGCAGCGCTTGTGGAAATGTTGGAGTGCCGCCTGGTGTGTGTGCATGCGGCACCTCCTTATAGCGCCCGGCTGGGCTCGAAGGCCTACAAGGCGGCTCATTCGCATGTTGCTTGCTAATCGGTTTTACACTGTGAGAGAACTTGTGACTCGCATGTTGTCGTCAAGCATTCTTGGTTCAGTGGAGAATCCCTTTAGGTCGCACTTGTGGAGCACCTGTGGGTGTGAACCTGCACGTTGTCAGCTGCATCTTTGTATGCTTGGAGCCACATGAAAAGTTGACAAAATTGATGTTAGACTTGAGAGAGTCGCTAGTTGCCGCAACGTGCACTTTCGAACATGGCCGTTGCCGTGGGGCCTGTCGTGAACAACAAGCCGGCCACAGCGAAGGTGTTCTTACCCGTGGCCGCTATGCAAAGCTTGGGCCGGAATAGTCACCGACCTTTTCCCTGTCCGAGGGCACTGCGATGCCTCGTGAACTAAACCAGTAGTTTGTCAAGATTGAACCATCCCGGCAGGGATCAGTGCACCTATAGTTTGCGTGTTGTGCCCAAAGGCAGCCGCCCACGCGGTGGCAGGGGGTGGAAACTGGGGTGGAGACTTTGCAGACGCTGGAAGGGGGTGGAAACTGGGGACTTTGCAGATGCTGGAAAGTTCGCTGGAAACTTTGTAGACAGGTCTCAAACGCGAATCCCAAACCGGCAGTACCGGCACAGGTGTGTACCGGCGCAGGTGTCGCAGGCTCGACATGCTAAGCTGTCATTGGCAGACAGGGGCCCCTCAGAGTCGTTTCGCCATTCGACAGGGGCCGGAGTGCAGAGCGATTGACAGCTTCTCTGAATCCTGGACACCCAAACATCTAGCAGTGTGAAATCTGTGACTGTTCATTCCGCAGATTGATGGCCGGGAGCCTTGCTTACAGATTTGTTTGCACAAGCAGTTGGACAAAAGTGACGCCATCGTTGCTCGGGCATCGGATTTTCGGAGTGCATACAAGCAGGTGTGTGTGTGCGAGATTCTGTGAACGTGTCTTATCTGCCGGCTTTTTGGAACCCCGATAATTGTTGTGCGGCGTTTGTCCTGCAGGTGGTTTTGCCTTTCTGAGCTAGTGATAAGTGTTGTGCGTAGATTTTCCTGCAGGTGAGTTTGCCTTTCGGAGCATGTTCTCGGTAACGGGGTTCAGCAGGGCGGCCATAGCTTGTGGGCGCTTTGAGCCAGTGGCCTGTCGTTGGACTGGAGCCACTGTTTCGACGACGTCTTGATCTTCTCAGGTGCCGAGATCGCCAGGTCCCGTCAGACAAGCTTGCAAGCTTCCGAGATCGCCAGGTCTCGTCGGACAAACCTGCAAGGTTCGGACTTAAGCTTCCGAGATCGCCAGGTCTCGTCGGACAAACCTGCAAGTTTCGGACGCTGCAGAACGTGTTGAGGACATCGCTGGTCAAATCTCGGAGATCCTTGACCAGGGCCCTCACAAGGCTAGTGTGCTGGCAGCTCGCGGGGGCCGTCTGCGGTTCGCAGAATCTCGAATTGCCGGGCAATAGGCGTGGAGGGTCATGGTAGTGGTGCACAAGGAAACACCTGCCAGCCAAGAGGCAGTGCTGTGACGCCGGAGTTGGCTCGTGCAATGAAACTCTTGAGAGATAGGATCCTGGGCGGGCCCGAGCATCGTGGGCTCGAGAACTTCAGGCCTGTTTCCTTTTTCGTTGATGTTTGTGTGGATACACCCTTTTTGGCGTTGGCGGCGGACCTGTTTGGCCAAGCAAGGGAATTTCCGAGTTCTTTTCGACCGAGTGCCGAAGCGCGTGATGCCTTCTTCAAAAGGACTCAAAGCAAGAAACCCATTCAGAACTTGAGTCCTTGGAGTTGTTCTCGCGCTCAGAGTATGGGCGAAATGCATTGTTCAAGGCCAGATCCTTATGCTCTCCGACAGTGGAGGCCTTGTTGGTTCTTTCTTGCAAGGAAAGAGCCAAAACTCAGTAGACAGAGCACTGATCTCAATGGCTGACGGACTGGAGGCCGACACGCAGTCCAGAGTTTGGTCCGAGCGAGCGGCATCGGAAAGCAACCTCGCTGATGGGCCTCCTCGAGGCGACGTCACCGAACTTGCGGGTGCAGTTCCTAGAGACGCCTGCTTGGAGCGCTCCTCACGGAACTCTGGAGACGTTGGACTCCGGTGGCATGGGGTGATAAAGGAGTCTACGGCTAACGAGTGTTAGCGGCGAGTGCCATGGCGAGTGCCATCGTTGCTTATGCAGGACTGCCGTTTCCCCCACGATGCCTTGAGAAAAGATTGGAATCAAGAGTGCTGAATTTTTGAACGAGTTCATATGTAATAGTTTACATATGATATATGAGTTTTATTTACGGATGTTTGGCTCAAACGGTGACAAACATTTCGATACAAGCTCATGACCAAAGATGAGACAAATAAGATTCAACTCACTCGTGAGTGATAGAACCTTATTTGTCTCCTGTTGTTTGGTTTGTTGAACAAACCGGAACAGGTCATGAGCTTGAGTTTTCTTTCAGTTGATCAAAGACCTGTCACACTCCCTTTTGGCTCAGGGTAGAGGAGGGTGGGAGCCCCTTCGTTTGTGTGACCGGGTATTTTTGCCCGCCCCGCCCACCTGGTATAAAGGAGTCTACGGCTAACGAGTGTTAGCGCGAGTGCCATGGCAGTGCCATCGTTGCTTATGCAGGACTGCCGTTTCCCCCACGATGCCTTGAGAAAAGATTGGAATCAAGAGTGCTGAATTTTTGAACGAGTTCATATGTAATAGTTTACATATGATATATGAGTTTTATTTACGGATGTTTGGCTCAAACGGTGACAAACATTTCGATACAAGCTCATGACCAAAGATGAGACAAATAAAATAACCATTCCAAGCTGGTGAAGCTGGTGTAGAGGTAGGCCGGCGTAGGCTCATGGTAGGAAAACTGGAGAGTAGCCTCAACAGTGATGCCAGGATGAGTAAGTTGTGCATAATGTTCAGAGAACAAAAGGCGATATACTCCGTCTTGGCAATTACTGGGAAAGAATACCCCATGCTCACTGGCAAGCAATCTTAGCGACTCAAATGATTCAGGTAAAATTTGTGCAGCAAGGTATCCGAAAAATGGCGCAGCAGCAAAGCCTTGTTCACGCAGAAATTCATATATCCCCTGAAGCTGGTTGTCATGTTTTTGAGCAACAAAGATAACTAAATCCTGCATAAGCTCATTGTGGTCACTGCCAAGATACGCCTGGTGAAGACTGACAGCGCAGGCTGCATTGGTGTCGGAAAGAGTACTGGCGAGTTGATCAACCCACGCATTGGTATCACTCTGGCATGCATGGCTGCCGTGGCTAAGGTAGCTGACAACGTTGGAATTTCGTCTATCTCCATAGATTTGGAGACCGAAGGGATTGTTTGTATCAGCATTAAAGCCATTACGAATGGGCAAACAGAGATCAAGAGATGAGGTATCAAATGTCTTAGGAATCGCAGTGACTAGGTTCCAATCGCGAGAGAGATTCCCAATACGAATACGCTCATCCGATGTCTGTTGAAATCTGAAGGCAACCGTATGATGCGTCCTCTTACCAACTTTTACCAGGCCAACGTGGCAAGCATGTCTGATACGCTTGGTGAGATGAGGGTAGTACTCAGAAAGTCCCCTTGCGAGAACTGGCACAGCTGAGTGATTGCTATAGTGTTGGAGGCAGAATGTGGGAATGTGTGCATTTACAAGTTTAATCAGGCGCCCGAAGTGTTACAGGGATTTTGTTGTCGGTACTTAATGGCAAAACTCACATCCTGGGCGTGCGTAGTGAGGATCCAAAAGTTATTAGGAAGTTTACCTCTGATGGAGCTGGGCGTGGCGGCAAAGACAAAAACATGGTCAACTGAGAGCACCTTTGGACTGGAAGAAATGCATTTGAGCGCTTCGCGAAAAGCCTCTTCTTTAGTGGTATCGGTCCAATGCTCATACTCAAGGGACAATGATTGACCAAATGCCGTCTGCCATTCATCATCACCCAGGCTGACTTCTGTGGGAGTATCCACCAGGTCTTCACTTTTGTTGCAATGACCACTCACCTGATTTATAGGCTCAGCAGCACACGAAGCAATATCTGAATCCAATATAGTATGTGCAGTCTCCAGGACTGCAGCACACGTGGATTCATCCATAGGCGTGGCAATTTTCTGCCTAGACATATCATGGGGTGGGGTCATACCTGAACTATATGAAACAATGGGATCATCAACATTCATTCCGGTAGTTTGCTCAGCTTTGGGTAGGCCCTGATCTTGGCTGGCAAGGGTGTGAAAGGCAGTCCCATAATATGAAGTCTTTTGAGTGATCTTAGGTCCTGGCACGGAATCAGTAAGCTCATCATCACTGTCAGGAACAGGTATGGCGATACCAGAAGAAGCAGGTAGGGTACTGGGAGCACCACTAACCATGCCACAAAAACTTCTTGATTTGCTCCTTGGGGGTGCAAAATAGCGGAAGGCTTTCGGAGCTGACGAGTCTTATCAAATGCCTCACTCTTCTTCTTTTTCAAATTTGGCAAATCTATGCTCAGCCTTGGGTTTCTTAAGGCAATGCTTCTGCACAGGTCTGCCTCTGAGGGCCTCATTTTCGTCAGGATCTGCTCCTTGTGTATTCATGTTCCAGGTCCAGATGTCCCCAAGGGAAACAAAAGGTCGTTCCTGAAAGAGCAAGGAAACACAAGCCTGACCTCACCTAGGTGGGCGGGGCCCAGGCAAGAAGTAGGCCAGAAGTTTGGTAACCTTGGCAAAAGCACGTACCCAGGCGAATTTTCGCAGAACCGACCAAAACAATCAGGGAATTTGCAAGGGGTCCCAGAGCGGCTTGTCCTTAAAGGCGCTCTGCAGCACGTCCTCCTCGCAGGGCAGCTGGAAGCTCACGCTCCTCAGGCCCCTCATGCGCTGGCGCAGGAGCGTCTCCACCTCCTGGAGTTCCTGTACTGCGTGCTCTGGGTGCTGACCACCCAGTGTTTTTCGGGAAGTAGGTCTCGTTCGAGAGCTGCAGGATGGGGCCGCCCGGGCCTCGAGGCCGCCACCTGCTCCTCCGTGAGGTGTGCCGGGTGCCTTGTCATGCTCGTTCACCGGCAGCCAGTCCCTGCGCTCGTAGCCCGCCCCGGCGTTCCGCCCGCTGCGCCGCCTGCCCCGGATGATCACCGGCGCGTGGACCAGGTACTCGTAGTACTTGTCGCGGAAGAAGCCCTTGCCCAGCTTGGTCAGCCGGTGCTCTCCGCCCTGCAAGGAGCGCACGAGCTTCTTCTGCCCGTTGCGCAGCAGGATGTAGTCGTTGGGTTTTCGCGGACGAGGGGCTGGTTGTAGTCAAAGTCCTTGCTGGGGGGCCGCAGGCCCAGGTGGGAGTAGTAGTGCTGGCCCGCCCGGGCCAGCTGCCCGTCCGCGCGCGAGAGCAGCGCGTAGGCCCCCGGTCCGCGCCGCAAGTTCAGCACGACGGCTCCATCCGCCCCCGTGCGAGCCCGGGCGCCGCCGTCCGCGGCCTCCGTGATCTGCTGTCGTTGTCTTGCCCAACTTGCCATTCTTTTTTTACGGGTCCAGTTTTTTTTGCTCGGCCGCGCATTCTCCCCGATCATGCGTGCCCGTATGATCGGGGAGAATAGCTTTTTACACGGTTTTGGACATGCTCTGCCAGGAAGGGGGGCAGCTTCCGGGGTGCGTTCAAACGGGTTATGCCCTCAGAGCGTTTTCGCGGCGGGCGGGCTGGTGCCTGTAGGGTTTAAACACAGCTGGCTTTCAACAAAGTCACTATTTGCTCGAGAAGCAAGCTCTGCGATGGCGACTCGATCCGAGTGCGAGCGCGTGGCGCGCGAGGCGGCAGCGAACCTGGTGCTGTCTACCGTCCTTCCGCACTCCGTGAGAATGGGGACTCGCGTGCTCGAGACCCTGGACAACATGCGGGAGATACTGTCCTACGACAGCATCGGCTGCAAGCAGGCTCTGCCCATCTTTGAAGAACTCGTCAATGCCGGCCAGGAGCCCGTGGGTGAAGACTACCCGCCGACGGAATTGGAGCATCGCCTGGTGGAGTGGTTGGATCGCCGCGCAGCCGCCCCGGACGCTCCGCCCGTGAAGCCTCAGTCTCCGCGCCAGCCCATTTACCTGAGCGTGAAGAGGAAGGCGAGCGACCAGCCGGAGAGCGACCAGCCGGAGAGCGACCAGCCGGAGAGCGAGCCGGAGAAGCCGGAGGTAACCACTTTGTTGCTGCCAAGGGCCGAGCCGCGAGAGGATTTCATGAGGAACAACGCCGCTCCCATCTTCCACAGCAGCAACCACGTTCTGGTTCCCTGTGAGTTCCGCCACACAGGCCCGGGTGTGTCCGAAGCAGAACTGCTGGAGTGCCTTTACAGGGTGGGGGACGACAAGTACCAGGGCAAAGGTTGCGCTTGGATGGCGTGGCGCCTCGTGGGCCAAGCTCAGCCTCCTGACGTCGGCCGCCGCGTCATGCTTCGACCCGAAAGAGGGGCAAACTTGTGGGTCTTCTTCCACAAGCCCACCATGAAGCTGCTGCCCCATCCTCCGGCGTCCACCCACCTCTACAAGCTTGGCAAGGGGAAGCTTCACGATGTCGTGAAGCTGATGGCCAATTGCTTGGAGCAGAAGGGGACCATGCGGGGCAATGAGTCGGGGCGACTACGACGCCCTTGTTGCAGCAAACGCACCTCCGGCGCCAAATTTCTCTCCACGACGGGTTTTGAAGAACTACGGCGATATGACGACGTCCGAGTTCCAGAGCCATCTCATCAAGCTCGACACGACCTTCCGAGGCGACAGGGCCTTGAACTCCGGCAAGCGCCTGCCGAAAAACGAGGACGAGTTCGTGCACTTGGCAGCTCCGCAAGCAGGTGCAGGACGACCAGTTGCAAGTGGAGAGCCTGCTGGTGTCCCATCGCCAACTTCTGATGACCCTTCGTCATCAACGAGAGCACCGTGAACTGCTGGTGGTACAACCCCGAGGTCCACCAGAAGCAGCCACTGGACTTTTTCGAGGCCTACGGGCGAGCTCGCGACGAGCGAAGGACCTTGATCTTCTACGGAGACAGTGGCAAGGGGAAAACTCCCCTGGCAAGTTGCCTGGCAGCCATGGTAGCCCGCGACGTGGGTCTGGACGAGTTCGTCATGGTGTCCAGCCCGGACATGCTGCGATCCGCGGTCGAGCGCAACCTCCTGCGTGACGAGAGGCCTTTGCTCCTGGACGAGCTTCAGATCAGCAGCAGCAACATCGGCGCCCAAGGCGGGGGAGTGGACATCTCCTCGGTCTGTCGCCCGATTTGCCAGCGACCATCAAATGTCGCTACAACGACGTGAAGGTGCCTGCGGAGACGTTCAGGATCATCACGGTGCAGGACCTGGCGAAACTCCACCACAACTTGGACGACATGGCGAAGATTTTGCCCTCCGGACCTCATGCTCGAAGGGTTTGAGTGGCGCGCTCGCCCGCCCGCTTGACAAGGTCTTCGACGCGGACACGCGCGCGGTGCTGAAGCGCTGCATCCTCGTGGAAGTGACGGCGCAGTGTGTCAAGGACTCTGTGCGCGAGAAGCGAAAGTTCGGGTCCGACAAGGCGATCTCCATGGCGGAGAGTTTGAGGGCGTTGTGCAACGGCCAGTAATTCGCGACACAGCCGGGCCTGCCTTTTGAGGGCACAGCAGAAGCCCGACCGAACGCATTCCGTACAGATCGTTGCAAGCCCCCTGCCGCTCTGGCAGGCAAGCGCGCACACTGCACCCTTGCCGGGCACGCCGCATCCCGCGCTGTCAGGAACGTGCTGTCAGGGCACGCTCGTGGCCGCCTTGCCCAAAGACGCACAGTTGGGCGACGCGCTGCGGGACGCAGGGCGTGGAAAAGCCAACCAGCGGAAGGGTGGCCCCCAACCCGCTGAACCCCACAGTGTCCCAGCTCCATGCTATATGTGCTATATGTGGCCGAGGAACACAAAGGGCGGTTCTGCTTCATATGCTTGGGCTCGGTCTCTCATGTGTTGCATGAGGATCAGACCAGCGCACGGGCGTGCCGTTTAGCCTGTTGAGGGTGCAACCATCAGCTCAAAGCCACAGCCAAACCCTTGCCAAGGAGGTCGTTTCCGGAAGAAACTGGGTGGGGCGTGCAGTGCTGCAATCACCTGCGCTTGCAACACCTCAACTGTCCGCCTCTTTTGCGCCCAACCGCCCGACCCCAACTTCGCATCCCCACAAAAACGCGATCATCTCATCTCAAATCTTAGAAGTCGTCGCGCCCCGAGGAAAGCAATCGCCCCCCCCTCCGCCCCACCCCGCCACAAACCGCCTGCCCAAAGCCTGGGTGCGCACTGGCGAAGGTGAGCACGCAGATGACCGGAATCTGCGTGCGCAGATGACCCCGTGCCCGGCTGCTTGGAAGCTTCCGCCCGGACTCCGGATCCGGAATGTTGTTGAAGGCCTCTCTTCACCACATGGTGTACGTGGACAGGTTCTTCCGGATAGTCTGCGCCTACAAAGCCACACGCTCGAAAACAAATTCAGGAGCTCGTCTTTTCGGGCACATTTCCATGCCCAGGTGTCCGGTCACCCGTGCAGCCCGTGTCGGCCGTGACGCCGCAAAACTAGGTGGACGAACTTACCAAAGAAACGCGCAAGCAAACGAGCAAGCTAGCTAGCCAAAGAAAGCAACAAAACAAAGAAACAAGGAAACAAGCCAGCCAACCGACCAACCAGGCAGCCAAGCCAGCCAACCAACCAACCCACCCACCCACCCACCAACCAAACAACCAACCAACCAACCAAGCAACCGACCAACCAACCGACCAGCGAACCAACTACCCAACACATAAAGAATCCAACCAACCGAGCAAAACACAACAACGCAACCAAACACAATTTCAAACAGTCCAGGCCAGACAATACAAGCCAACCAAGAACTCATTCTACCAATCAGTCAACCAATCCATCAATCAGCCAATCCATCAATCAACCAGTCAATCAACCAAGTCAATGAATCTCTCCATACGTCAACCCATCAACCAACCAGTCAATCAACCAATCAATCAACCAATTAATGCATCAATCGATCAATCAATCGATCAATCAATCAATCACTCAACCAATCAATCAAGATCAATCAGTCAATCAATGAGAGAGCTTGTCAAACACAAACAGACTCCTTTTTACACCGTGGCAAGCCGTTGTGTAGATAGCCATGTCAGGCGCCGCTAAGCCCTGAGGCGGTGTCTATTGAACCGCGGTAATTCCCAGACCATCCTGGCGAGGCGTCAGGGGCCGGGGTTGCGGGGCAAAAAATGCACCAGGGTGGAGTCAAACCACCATCTTCGCCAGGCTGACTGGCATCATTCTAGACGACTTGTTCAGCCCTCACCCGACCAACCGAAAAAAAACATTGGCATGAGCAAAACAAAAGAAAACCAACGCAGTAACTGCAGTGGCGCTCGCGCAACTCCTGCACGCCGATCGCCAAATATGGGGCACGATTGTAGATCTCTTGCATCGCAAATGGTCTATGGACGACGCCTTCCACGAGCTGACGCATGGCCGCATGGAGATTCATTCGCTCCGAATGCTGCGGCCTAAGATCGCCAAAGTAGTCCCAGCACCGCCTCCCGCCAGACGGGCCCACCTGAGTCCCAGGCAGCCCAAACGGCCCGCCAGCCGGCCGCAGAAATCCGAGCCGCCACGCAAGAAAGGCAAGGGAAAGGGAAAAGGCAAATCCAAAAACGCCTGGGCCGCATCACATAATGGGAAGCCCATTTGTCGCAGGTTCCAGACAGGGACCTGCAAGTCAGACAACTGCCAGTTTGCACATGTGTGCGCAATAAAAGGCTGCCAGCAGACGCATCCAGCATCCCAGCACGCATCAAACCACACATGAAACAGTCCGAAGGAAGCCCCGGCAGCTTCCCCGGACGGTGCCACAAAAACTTTCCCTCCCGCATGCCAACAAGCGCCTTCAGACGCTGGCGCATTGCATAAGCCCCGGGGAGGACTCCTGCTGGACGTCTTCGCGGGGGTCCATGCACCGATCTCCGCCGCAGCAGACCAACAAGGCCTGGCACGCTTCGAAGCTTTTGACTTGGACGCCAATCCTCAGCACAACATTCTGGATGACGCATGGTTCGAGTTGCTTTTGCGCATATGCTGGTCTGGCAGCGTTAGCTTGCTGACCTTGGCACCGCCGTGCAAGGAATACTCCCGGCTCAAGCTTAGACCAGGCGGCCCAAAGGCGTTGCGCACGCCTTCATGCATGCTTGGCATACCGAACTTGTCACCAGCAGAACTCTCTCGGGTTCGCGACAGCCGCAAAATCCACAGAAGAGGGCGAGAGCTGTTCAAAGCAGTCGCCTCCCAAAGTGGCGTGGCAATCTTCGAGCAGCCGCCGTCCAGCGTGGCTTGGTTGGAGCCGGAAAACTTCCAGTGTTTAAAAAACTTTCACGGACACCTCGCATGGGTGGATGCGTGCCAACATGGCATGATGCTCTCAAAATCATGGTGCTTCGCCAGCAATGATGCATGCGTCCAGCACGCAGATGCCCGCATCAACATAAACACGCCAGCATAGCGGGCGTTCAAAGCAGCTCAGGCCAGTACCTGAGCACGCTGACAGCTGAATACCCGGCAAGTCTCGCAGCGTGCTTGATCAAACATTGCGCATTCAAGGTGAGCACGCAACCCGAGCTCCGCAACCTACGCAAACCCTCCCTGCGTTCACTGCACCCCGTGCGCTTGCGGGTATGCGATGGAGCTGGCATGCATTCGACTGCAGACCACTCAATCCCTCAACCAAACCACCCGCTCACGATAGTAGCACGTGCCTGGCTGCATTGGCTAGACGCACAAAAACTCATCCCAAAAATTCTAGCCCATGTGGGCTCCGGTAACGCATCCCCCCCTCTCTCGGAACAACAGTCCGAGGAGGCAGCACGGATCGCGTTCCGCGCCATGAACATGCCGTGCCCATCCGACTTAGCACCCGATGAAGGACAACCGTACCGCCTGTCACTCTTGCATGCCCTCGCAACGGCATCCAATGACCCAGACCTCAAACTAGTGCAGCTGCTGGCAGAAGGCGTGCCAACAAGAGCTGTGTCCGAACTGCCACGTAGCATGCAGTGGCCGCCTAAGCCTCAGGCAGACCTGCCTAGTGAGCTCACCGAGTGCATCGGCAACTGGAAAGCCGCAGAAGCGGAACCAGAGACGGTATCAGCCTTGCTGGAAAAGGAAATTGCAAACGGATGGGTCATTCGAACCGGCATGTCCATTGAACAAGCCAGACAACATTGGCATAAAGGCATAGCAGTGGGAAAGCTCAACGTCGTGCATGCAGAAGGCAAGGACCCACGACTAGTCTTAGACAGCACAGTGTGTGGGGTGAACCCCAAGTGCGCCATTCCAGAACGCATAAGCCTGCCAATGGCCTCGGACGTGCGCTTGGCATTCCTCCCCGAGGACACGCACTCGTCCTTTGTGGGGGCAAGCTTTGATTTTAAAGCGGCGCATAAGCAGATCCAAGTGCACCCCAGTGAACATGGCCTGCTTCTGTTCCGTGTTGCCGATGTCCTGTACCATTACAGGGTTTGCCACTTCGGAGCACGCTTCTCCGCATACTGGTGGCAGCGCACCGGAGCATTCCTCCTGAGGCTACTGCACGGCATTTTGGCACTGCGCCCACATCGTGCATGGTTGTTTGTGGATGACCTTTTGGCAGCACTGCGTCGATCAGTTGTTATTTGCTTCCAGTTGAGATCACCCTGTTCTAGGGATATGGCTCCAGACGTTAGCTTCACACTTTTCACGGGTTTTTCATGAAGGTCCTGTGCCATACGCCACTAGTATATGGCTCTTCTTGACGGAGCTTTTTCTGCCCCCGATCTCGTGAGAAGGTTCAATTTCAAATTGGCCTCACGTGGTGTGTGGTTGGCTTATTGTGTAGACGACCATATATAATATGTTTTCTCATTCTTTAAGGGCTTCAGCTCATATGCAATGTAGGACCAATGTTTAAACTAAAAAGCCTTAAAATTAAAAGGGCAGCTGCAATGCGTGGCAGACGTAGGGGGAAACATCTTCTAAAGGCGGGGGGAAGGTCAAGCGAAAACTTTTGGAGCAGGTTCTAGGCCTACTCATTTGGGCAACCAGTCTGAGCCCCGAACTCAGGTCCTGGCTGGCACCTTTGTGTACAGACCTGCATTCACCGCCGGGTTGCATGATCTCTGTCCATGCGCGTTTGTGGCCATCCTTCCTTTCAGCACTGGACACCAAAGCCGTGCTCAGGTCAGCAGTGCACGGCATCTTCATGCCACCAGGCTCTAAAGTTCTCGAGTTCCAAGGGGCATGCCTCGCGTTGTGCCTAGTCACAAATCCGCCTGGGTGCGCGTCGCGGACGCATCCGCAGAGCACACTCGCCTGTCCAAAACGAGCAAACAGGGCGTAGAATGGTTGCTGCAATGCTTCCACTTAGACCTCGCATGCCCGCTGAGAAGCAAGCCAATGCTGGCATGCAAAGCAGCCGCAGATGCCTGCGCCGAGGGCAGTGTCGTAGGCATAGGG
Organism: Effrenium voratum; assembly: GCA_963377175.1. Taxonomy (NCBI): domain Eukaryota; class Dinophyceae; order Suessiales; family Symbiodiniaceae; genus Effrenium; species Effrenium voratum. The sequence goes on along the minus strand of CAUJNA010002391.1, from coordinate 877,847 downwards.
GGTTGGTTCATCACTAGCAGCTCCGTTTCTTGGTTCGCAGAAACTTGGCAATTCCAGGAAGTCCAAGAGCAGTGGCCGTGCCTCACCAAAGAAGCCCAGCGCTACATCGCATGCTTCGAAACCTTGGCTCAACTAGCACTCATGCGTATCGCATGGTCCTGCGAGGGACAAAGCGTGCGTGGCATTTGCATGCCCACAGGGACAGATAACACGGCCTCCGAGGCAGGCGTTAATAAACTGTTCACCACAGCATGGCCCTTGCAAGTCTTTGTGCAACTTGTCAGGCCGCATGATTTCTGGCCTCACGCATCAGCTCTCACGCTTCACCCTGCGGACGCACCGTGGAGACCCGAGCGCGTGATTGCATCGCAAACGCACTAAAGAGGGGGTGAGGTGATTTGACCGTTTGCTTAGAACCCTAAAGTGGGGGCATTCCGACAGGCTCCGCATGAGATGCAGGAAGATGGAGTGGACGCGCATCGTCACTCCACCTGCGTCTCAGAGCCTGCACTTCTAAGCAACGCTCAAGTAAAAAAGCGCGTGTCGAGTTTGCTTCGGTCGGATGCTTTTTTCCTTGCATGTCCCTGTAGGCTTGAAGCAGTGACCAAGATTCTAACGCTGGGGGTTTGTCTTTTCCCCTGTGTTTTAATCTTGGTTGAATCTTCGGCCGCGTGGCTGTTTCTGCTTCAAGCCTTTTAGAGAGGGACATGCCTTGAGGGTCTGACCCCTCTTTCGTTCTTTTTTGAACCCACCCTCCCACCCTTTCACGGCCCAGGTGGAAACCAACTTCCACAAGGCCTGATTGCTGGGTTGCGCATGTTGTCGGCTTACTGATCCCGCAGGACCAGTTTAAGCCTATGCAGTGAGGACGCATTCCTCGTTGGCCACACCAGTTTGAACCCATGCTGTGCACGCAGTCGCACATCGCTGAATGCCATCGGCATTCTGTCGGACCAGCCTGGTCCCCTTCAGGAGGACGCATTCCTCCCATGCACGCCTACGCACGCATTGCATACCGATGTGCAAAGCAAGTGACGCAAGCCCTCCAACATGTGGATGAAAACCCAGAGCCTATGACGGATGAGTTCCTGGACCTTGTGCAGACAGCGCCTGACGCGTCTTGCTGACATGTTCTACCCGCGAGCATGGTCGGTGTACAGTGTGGACCAGGGCCCCCCTGATTTTATGACTTCTTGGCATGCAGAAGGGTGACTGGCGCGCCTATGATGTTAACTTTACTTGGGGACTGTACCACGCCCTTATTGGTCAATATCATGTCAACCATGAACGTGTTCGCTCTGAGCAGCAAGATTACCGTTTCTGTAGCAGAGACAAATGGGCGGCTATGCCTGTGCCGGTATGGGAGCGGACGAGGGGAACACCTTGCCCCCGTTGACCAGGGCACCGCGTGCCTTGGTTCACCAACCCGTCAAAAAGGTGTGCGCCTTTGTCGTTCGGCTTTGTTGGGGGGTTGTATGAGTCTCAAGCTAGAAGCAGTGCAACAGGCCTTTAACTATGGGGTTGGAAGCTTGGAAGTGGCAGGGCGTGCTTGCGCCGGTTGTTCGTGCGTTTGTGCATGCGCGCGTCTGCGCGTTTGGCGACACTTGTCGCGTTTGTGCGTGTGGATTGCTGTGCGTTTGTTTGTGCGTGTGTGTGTGTGTGTGTTGCGCGTTTATGCGTTTGCGTGTGTGCGTTTGCGCGTTTCTGCATTTGTGCGTTTGTGCGTTGGCGTTTGTGCGTTCATTGTGTGTCATTGTGTGTCTGTGTGTGGTCTGTGGGTGCCTGTGTGTGTCTATGTGTTTCTCTGTGTGTGTGTGTGTGTCTGTGTCTGTGTGTGTGACTGTGTGTTTGTCTGTGTGTGTGCTGTGCGCGTGTCTGTTGTGCGTCTGTGTGTGTGTTTGTGTGTCTCTGTGTGTCTCTCTGTGTCTGTGTGTTTGTGCGTGTGTTTGTGTTTCTGTCTGTGTGTCTTTTTTATTATATCTCTCTCCGTGTCTTTCGTTGTGTCTCTGTCTGCGTCTTTCTCTGTGTCTCTCTGTGTCTCTCTGTGTCTCTCTTGTGTCTCTTGTTTTCTGATCTCTCTCTGTGTCTCTCTCTGTCTTGCTGGCCCACAAAGTGATCTGTCGTCTGTTCTAGCTTCCACCGTAGACACTATGGTAGAGTCGTTGAGAAGGCTAGTCGCGAGGATGGACAGAGATGCTCTGGCAAAATTTTGAGCGCGTCACTCCAGCGTAGAATGGCCTGCGCTGACGTGGCGCTTCCAAAAGGGAGACTGCGGAAGCGTATAAATTTGGTTTGGCGCTCATGTAGGTCCAACACGGCCATTCAGGCGCACCTTTTGCGATCGGCTGACGCAGCAGCTCGGAACACTTGGAGGGGGGGTGCTGCTGCAACCAGGTCAAGCATGTGTCAACGATGTCGACAATATTGTTCAGTCGGACCTTCTCGGGATAGACCGCATGTCACAAGCTCCGAGCTGAGTCTCAATCTTTTTCAGCGTTCCGAGCTGAGAAGCAAGAGAAGTCCAGGGGAAACCACAATCGACACAAAAAGCACCGCGAAACCGGCAAGAAACAATTCAAAGGACCATCGCAAAGCTCCAATTGGAGCACAAAAACACACCGTAAAACTTGGCCGGTGGGCCGGGTTTTTCAAAGCTAGTCGCAGGAGCCCCCCCCACCCCCTACGCCTCCCCGGGTTTCCAAAAAACAAATGCGTTAGTGCAGTAGTGCCCCCATGTTTTTTTTATTAAACAATCGTTGGTGCTCCCCGCGACACTCTGGGAAGCAAAGAACAGAAGGAAGAAAGTACAGACAAACGGTTGGTGGGAAGGGCAAACGGGGGAGGAGGGAGGGGGGAGGGGGCTGCTATGGGTTGGAAGTCTGTGTGGGAGGTTCTGGGATTGGCAGGGCTGGGAGGTTTGGGTGAGGGCCGCAGGCCAAAAGAGGTTTGGGGAGAGGGAGGGCTGGGAGAGGAGGCTGAAACAGAAGGCTGGGAGGGGCTGCGAACGGGCAGGCTCTGGCTTCGGGCTGGGGGGAGGTTGACTGGGAGGGCGTGTTGTGGGAAGCAGCGTGACCAAGCCAAACAGTTGCAACAGCTGCGCTGAGTCTTTGAGTCAACTGATTTCAACTTCCCCGGAATTATCCCCCCGGATGCCGATTGTGTTTTCAAAGAAGGCAACTTCTTCTTTTCAAGTGTTCTTTTTCGTGCTCCTATTTGTGCTCACTGTTAGTGGTTCGGGGGCGAACTCAATGCATATATACGAATACCATTGGTTGACACCAAACAAAGTCTAAGTTATAAACAGTTTGGCTCACGAGTCAAATGCTCATAGAGTGAATTAAAAAGACGCCCCTTTGCAAAGAAGATGTTCAAAACAAAGGAGAAGGTGTGTTTGAGGAGTGGGCTGGTTGGGGGTCCCCAGGGCAGTTTTGCCTCTTGAACGCAGAGGCTGTTGAGTTCGTATTGGTTTAAGGTTTAAGATGTTAAAGCGCTGGGCTGCAACTTGGCAAATTGAATTTGTAACTTGGGGGTCCGCCCCCCCCCCCCTTTGTTGGGACAGCGTTAACGGGACACGCTCACCCAAAACATCCTCAACCTGTTTGACAATGTGTGGAATTCCCTTTGTGGAATTCCCTTTGTGTCCTTCAGAAAAGGCCTTGTGAGCCTGGAGACGGGTTTTGGCAAGTCCCAGAGGGACCATGTTGCTCGCAAAATTTGGCAAACTTCGGGATAAATCCAGGTTGTTGGTGAAATATCATGTTAAATTCATTGACGTGGACCATGTGGCTGATCACATTCTCTTTATGCCGTCCGCTAAGTGAACCAGCTGGAATTTCATTAATCGGTTCATTTCACTCCTTGTCGTATCACCCCAGCTGTTGTGCGTGGCTCGAAAGGGGCTCGGCAGCTTGCAATTGGCATTGCGGCCTCCAAGCCCAACCGTCCAGCGCGAGGTTGCAGGTTCATTCAAACTTGCATTATTGCAGCAAATTAAGCTGAACCGAGTGTGCAGCATGAGTTCCAGAGAGGACCCTCGGTGATGCGCCTGATTTGTTGTTGACATGTTTGGACAAGCGCCGGAGTTCCAAGAACCACCTCGATAGTTTTGGGATGGCCCACTTCACTTGCTTCCTTACGCCAAACGTCGACAGCCCTTTGTGCCTTCACTGAACGAGTCTGGTCGAGGCGAGCCGCTGCCAGGGAGAGGGACTATCTCTTGGCAGGAATGTTTGAGACGATTGTCAATCCTTTTTGTAGGAATTCCTTTTGCACATTCCTTTTGATTCAAATGGCCATTTGCACCTTGACAGTTTGGCTTGGTCCCGTCCAGAAGCATCCCGCTAGGACCCCCTGACCTTTGCTTGAAATTCAAGAAGCAAGGGCTCCGCTCGATGTCGCAGCTTAAAACCACGTGGCAACGGCATCGGTTTGCGACTGGTTTGATCCTTCATTCATTCTGAGTTTTTGTTTTTTCTTTTCCCAAAAAGGCAAACGCAAAGTGGTCAACACAGGGGCTCTCGCACGACGTCCTGGGTGCCAATGTACATGGGCCGCTTCTCGGACCTCGAAATGGCGTGGCAAAAAAAAGAGTCCCCAAAAGTGACCGATTTTTGACACCCGCTCAAGGGCGTCGCTCTTCTTTGTTCTCAGGGAATCTGGGAATGGCCTCTTCATCACTTCCATCTTTTGCTGCGGTCACCGCTCAAGCAAGATCGCAAAAGTGAACCACGGGTCCTTCTGGTGGTTGGACTACGCCCTGTGACAACCCTGACAAACAACCAAAGCTGGTTCAAACTAGTACAATGGGGTGACGTTTACAGGAATAGAAAGCCCATTCAGCAGACAGTGAGGGTGGTGGCTGGTGCAACTTGTGCAGTATGTTCTTCTTCTTGCTCAGGTAACAAGCTGTTGGTGCATTAGGTCGGTAGCAAGCTGTTGGTGCATTAGGTCCATCTTCTTCTTCATCATCATATTTATCATATAGGTAGCAAACATTTTGTTCGTTTGGACACTGGCAAATTGTTGGTTCCAGCTTGCACCATGTTTGCACGGGCCCAAATTAGAGACTCACGGGCCCATATTAGAGACTTACATCATCCACAAAGCTTTACTGGTCGCTTCGCGAGTTTCATTCACAGGCTGCCATGGGAAACGACGCCTCCACCTGTAAAGTGGGGCGCCTTGGTGGGCTTGATTGCGCGTGGGCGACCGGAAAGAGGGAACAATCCTTTGCATGTTTCTTTGATTGATTATTTGCTTGGTTGAATTTTGTGTGTTTGCTTGATTGCTTCATCGCTGGATAGTTTTTTCACGCCTTTGTACCTTATTCATCTTATTTGCTTGTTCGGGTTTGGTTAGGTTAGGTTAGGTTGGGATTGGTTCGGTTTGGTGTAGATTGGCTGGGTTTGGTGTAGCTTGGTTGAGTTTTTTTTTTGGTTTTGTTTGTTTGTTTGTTTGCTTGCTGGTTTGTTTGACTGTTTGTTCTCTGCATTTTTGTTTTTGTGGTTGTTGGTTGGGTTTTGTTTGGTTGTTTGTTGTTTGTCTGCCTGCCTGCTCTATTAATTGCTTGCTTGCTCGTTTGCTTGCTTGTTTTTTTTTTTTTTTTTTTTTTTTTTCTTGTTTGATTGGTTGGCTGGTTATTGGTTGGTTGGTTGGTTGGTTGGTTTGGCTTGCTTTGTTTGTTTGTTCGTTTGTCCGTTTTTTTTTTTTTTTTTTCTCTCTACTTTTATTAGGGGGGTTGTTTGTTTGTTTGTTTGTTTGTTTGTTTGTTTGTTTGTTTGTTTGTTTTGTTTGTTTGTTTGTTTGTTTGTTTGTTTGTTTGTTTGTTTGTTTGTGCGGTTGTTAGTTTGTGCTACTTACTTACTTGCTTATTTGAGTTGCTTGCTTTTTAGTTTATTGGATTGTTACGTTTTCCTTGGCACCTGACAGGCTCCTGCACACATCGACGAGAGATTCGTGCTGGGGGGAGATTCGCGCTTGGGGGGGTTCACATTGAAATCACCATTATTATGTACATTTGTATATATATATATATATATATGGTAGAGGTCTGGCACCCCCCCCTCCCCCGCCATGGTCATGGTAGCCTTAAATAGGGCCCCACCCCCTCCTTTTCCTGTGGGCCCGCTGGTTTTTGCAGGTTCTGGTCATCTTGCAAAAGGCCTCTCCCCCCCCTGTAGGCCCGCTGGTGGGTTCGGATGCGGACATCGCGGCTATGCTGATCCCCTTTTGTAAAAAAATGCGCCCGAACACGTTTGAGTGAACCGGGGGTGAACCGGAATCGACCGGGGGTGAACCGGGGGTGAACCGGGGGTCGACACGGCGGCAGGGGGCGCGGCCCTTATAAACCTTCAGTTTGAAAAAAACGAAGGCCTCCGGGGAAAGCACGGGCTTGGCCCGGATTTACACGCTGACGCGACACAGCCCGCCACCGGGCACCTTGCCCTTCCCGTTCTTTTATTTCTTTTTCCTTTAATTCCCGTTAGTTTCCGGGATTTGAACTTCGCTTCCTTTGCATGTCTTCCCTGCATGTCCGACAGTTTCCTGGCATTTCCCTTCACTTCTTTTCGCTTCATTCCGCTTCAGCTCCCTTCATTTCCTTGAACGCCCCTTCATTCGCATTCCTTTCCCTTAGTTCTTTTTAGTTCCTGTGCACATCCCTTCATTTCTCTTCAATTTGTCTTTGTTTCCCATAATTTCCAACAGTTTCTTTTTGTTGTCGTTCTCCGGTTCCCTCGCATCGCCAGCAAGCATAGCATCATCCGCAGCATCCGGGATGATGCTGGCAATGCTGGGGGTGTTGTCTTGGTCTTCTTGCAAAAGGCCTTGGCCACTCGCCAACCGGGGTGCGCACACCGGGGCACGACTCGAAGACTCGAAGCCTTCGCCCGGAACCCACCGGCGGGCCTGACCGACTGGGGCGCGACTCTCAAAGCCTTGCCCCTCACCGGAGCCTAGCAGCGGGCCCACAAACGGGGCAAGAGGCCTTTTGCAAGATGACCATAACCTGCAGAAACCAGCGGGCCCACAGGACGAGCACCGACCGCAGTACGGCTAACCGGAACCCACCAGCGGGCTCAGGGGGGCGAGAGGCCTTTTGCAAGATGACCATGCCCTAACCGGAACCCACCAGCGGGCTCTGGGGGGGAGGCCTTTTGCAAGATGACAAGAACCTGCAAAAACCAGCGGCGCAAGGAGGGCCGACCGCAGTACGACTCTGAAGCCTTGGCCCTAACCGGAACCCACCAGCGGGCCCACAGGGGGGGGAGAAGCCTTTTGCAAGATGACCAGAACCTGCAGAAGGAGCGCCCACCAGCGGGCTCACAGGCGGGGGAGAGGCCTTTTCCAGCGGGCCCACAGGAGGGGTCTCAAAGCCTTGCCCATCAAGGCCTGCTACAGCCCTCGCCCATCGGGCTGTCACACCACAGGTTTGACACACTTAGGTCATCAGTGTTTACACAGTTAGTTCCACTTTAACATGGTAGCGCAGCGGCGCACAATTCTCGACCACAACCCAGGGTGAGCTCCATCGCACACCCACAGGTTCAGGTACACAGTAGTGAGCAACGTGTCACAACAACAGCGGCGACAGGAAAAAGCAGCAGTTGGAAGGAATCCACAGATACAAGATATCACCACCACAGTTCACAGGAGAATACAACACCTTCGAAGAATGGAAGCGCAACTTGGGATTACAAGACCCAGCATACAACAGACTGTTGAAACAGTCAGAGCAATCAACAGGACAAGTTACAAACGACCAACTTGAGAACGCAGCCCCTTCACAAGCAGTAGCAGAGCAATGGGTACAACTGAGCAACAACCTACAGTACCTTTTGGTGAGCGCATGCGATGGACCAGCATCTGCAATTTGCAGGCAAAACATGCAAGGAAACGGATTTGAAACATGGCGGCTGTCACATGTAAGATACTCCACGCCACGAAGCATTGGGTACTTAACAGGGTTACTCAAACCACAACTTGATGAACAGAAGTTCGAAGAGAGCTTCGCAACATGGGAGTTTCAACTCTCCCGGTACGAACAAGACAACAGCGAACTACTACCAGATGCAGTCAAGATTGCAAAACTGCTCAATGAGACAAAAGGACCACAACAGCAACATCTACAAACTCAAGCAGGAAACATCACAACATATGCACAGATCAGATCAATGGTGATCGAGTACTACAGAGCAACAGCATCATTCACCAGGCTACAAGCAATCACCACAGGCAGCAACAATCAAGGACCGGCAACGATGGACATAGGAGCAACATGGTACAACAAAGGAAAAGGAAAGAAGGGGAAGCGCAAGGGCAAAGGAAAGTACAACAAAGGCAAAAGGCTACGGGAACTACGGGAACAACTACAGCAATAACAACTACAAAGGAGGAAAAGGCAAGTACAATCAACCGGTTGGACAAGGAAACCCATTCAAAGGACAACGTGGATATGGCAAAGGAAAAGGATACAACCACAAAGGAAAAGGCAAAGGACACTACAACAACCAACAAGGAGGAAAAGGAGCAAGGGGAAAACAAGCAACAAATGTTTGCTACAGATGTGGACAACCAGGACACATGGCCAAGCAATGCAGGGTGGCGATCTACAACTGTGACACAGGAACCTTCGACACCAATGACCAGACAGATGACTGGTACAACCAGGCACACTACGACAACAACTGGTATCATCAGGATCAGTCACAGATGCAGCAACTGGCTTCCACAACCACCACAGACAGCAGATCCATCATCAGTACCTATCTCAGGATTACATGAAGTAACCGTCGCCATGATTGGCGCAACGCAACAAACACAAGAAGACAACAAATGGGTCAATCTCATGATTGACAGCGGTGCGCTACACATGTATGCCCACTATGGTTTTGCATCACAATTTCCATTACACCAACTAGCACATGGCGCAGGACCACAACTGCGAACAGTGACCAACCAGCACATAAAGCTTCACGGGTACAGATGGGGTTCATGACAAACCATACCATTCTATGTTTGTGATGTTAAACAGCCAATTCTTTCGGTTACAAGGCTGGTGGAACAAGGTTTCCAACTTACACTGGATGACAATCCAAGACTACAGCGCATCAAAGGCTTCAACAGCACATTGGAGAACAGAAATGGCCTGTTCTTCCTACAAGCAGCAATCGCAACATTGCCAAAGGAACAAAGCTACAGACCCACAACGCTTACACCACAAGGTCCTGCAGACACAGGATATGCAGGAGACTACTGGCAGTTCAACACACAAGGAGAACTTGTCAGAGTACACAGGCAATTCAGGAAGACACTTTTCACACCATCAAGAACACAGTGTCCATTAACTAGAGGATTACAGGAGAACAACAACCAGGTCCAAGGACGGCGCAACAAATACATTTGAGGACAAGTGTCAAACAACAGAGGATCCAAACAAAGCACAACCACAGATGTGGAAAGGCGAGACAGCCTTCAAGAGCAAGAAAGGCACAAAGTTGCCAGAAACGCTACAGCAACAGTTTACAACAAAGACACAGCCAAAGAGCGAGCCTTAGAAAATCACACCACAAGTGATCCACTACAACCGACGAACAAGGTTGAGAGAGAAAACAACACCACCAACACTACAGGAGTCAGCAGCACCACACAGCACCAAAGGTGCAGCTGGACAAGGCATTCCACATCCCTCAGAAGTACATCCTGGAGGAGACTACTGGTACAGAGAAGGCCCACACTGGAAGAGAGTACATGTTGAGCCTAGAACAGCGTTTTGCATACCAGAGCAGACGCACGACGGGCCAGACATCAAGCGACTCATACCTTGGAGACAGACCAAGGTACAACCGGCAGAAAAACAGCGCAACACAAGATTGGTAGAAGATGAATGGACAACACAACCAGCAAAGGCATCAGACAAGCCTTGGACAGGCTGGACAAACTTTGAGGAACATCAGGAGTTCCCAACACAACTTGAGTCAGATGATGAGGAACAACAACAAGGTACAAAAGCAAAAGCAGCACACGCGCCCAAGCAAACAACACCACAGGAGATACTCGAGCACAGCGTGACACATCTCCCGTACAGGAGTTGGTGTTCAATATGCGTACAAGCAAGAGGCAGACAAAACAATCACCCAAAGCAACACAGCAAGCTTCCAATCATACAGCTTGACTTCGGCTACATCAAAGGCTTTGATGATAGCAATGTACACCCAATTCTCACAGCAATTGACATCCAGTCAGGGATGATCGTGGCACGACAACTAACAGACAAGATAATGCTCTTCGACTATGCCGTCACACAGCTACAGCATTTCCTCATTGAATGTGGAAGGACAACACACACGATACAATCAGATCAGGAAGACTTCCTGACAGCGCTCACAACAGCAGTGGCAAACAAGAATGGCAACATCGCCGCAAGGAACTCAGGAGCATACAGGAGTAGAGCGAGCGCACAGAACATTGTTTGCGCAAATCAGAACACTCAAGGCACAGATCTGACAAAACTACAACAGAGACAAGTCAATGAAACACCCATGGATGCCTTGGGTAGTTCGACACAACGCATACATCATGAACAGGTATGCAGTTCACAGCAATGGATGCACAAGCTACTTCAACAGACGGAACAGAGAGCAACATACACCACTTTGCGAGTTTGGTGGGACAGTGCAACACATGCTACCAACAGTGAAACAATTTCCAAAACTCGAGCCGAGATTCTACAACGGGATCTGGCTTGGCAAGGATACAACCACAGGCGAATCCCTTCTTGGGATCTACAACAAGATTGTCAGCGCAAGGACAACCAGAAGGCAGATTATGCCTCACAAATACAATCAGCAACTACTGGACTGTGTGCACACAGGTCCATGGAAGACACCAGCATCAGCACTGCGCACACCAACTCTCGCAACACCAGTGACAATGCCAACTACAAGCAAGGCACCACCATGACAGAAAGATGCAACAACTAGCACAGCAGCAGAAGGCAAGAGACAGAGCGCAACAGAAGCAGGAGATCAGCCAACAAAGCAGAAAAGAACAACAGAGCCAACATCACCTATGGCTACATACCAGCACCACCGCCTACATCACCCACAAGAGAAAGAGATGACGCAATAGCAGAAGGCAGTGCAGGCAAACAACAGCGCACCACCACAACAGAAAGACAAGCGCTTGAGCGACCCGCAACATCAGAGCTGCCAAAGAGCAAAATGAGAATAAATGCCATCGAGTTCACAACAAAGGATGGTAAACAAATGCAGACAACATCCAATGAAGATGCAGAAGGAAATCAACAATGCGAGGGTCCTACTAGAGCCAATCCTACATGACACAGAAGACTTGGATCCACAACAGGTAGCGCAAGGAATGAAGAAGGAAGTGCAACAAATGAAAGATCAATCAGTCTTTACAGAGATTGATGGCAATATGTGTCAATGTTGAGTGGGATTCGTTTGTCCTGTGTTTGTATCTTTGGGCGCAGGTTGTGTCGCGAGTACCTTGTTCCTTTAAGGTACCTGATCATGCGCTTGAGCTTCTTGTTGTCAAGTTGTGTTGGTGCTTGTAGTGATGTCTGGTCTTGTGTATGCTAGCCATTGTATTTTGCCAACAAGCCGCCTGTATTACTTGTGTTGTTCTTGGTCTAGCGGTGCTTCATCTTCTGCTGTACCTTTCATGTGTGACACTCCTGGTGATGGTGCTGGGTTGCATGTAGTCATTCCTGATTCTTCCAGGATGATGTCAACATAATTGTTGTTCAAGCTGATGTCAATGTGGTCGCCTTTGTGTGAAATGTTCCTGCCAAGGAAATGCATTGTTGATCCAACTGTTAGGTCGCCAGTGTGTCTCAGCAGGACTTCCTTTTGTATTCTGCTGAAGAGTGTGTTGACGGTGCTCTGTGCTCTTATGACAAGGAGATCGTCTACATAGATCATGATGTAGACCTGACAAGCTTTTGGCCTGTAAACATTGCTTTCTGTTGTGCATCTCACAAGCCCAAGTGTGACTGTGAGTATGTGTGCTATGTGGTCTTGCCATTGTTTTGGTGATGATCGTAGGCCATAAATGGCTTTGTTCAGCCGCCGCATTATGTGTCTGTTGTCATCATTGTAGAACTCATGTGGCGGTCGCATTACCAAGTTGTAGGAGATTGCTTCTGCATGGCGAAATGCAACACTGACATCTCCTGTGCTGACTGACTAGTTGTATTTGTGAGGAGTATCCTCAGTGTGCAAAACAATGGTGTACTTGCAAACAAGCGATCGCGGTCTTTAACGGGTTCTGTGTAGCCCTTTGCTACCATGCGTGCTCCCACGTCGTTGTGTTTCTGATTGAGAACCCATCTAGACTCGATAATGTTTGCACAGATGCCAACTGGGCATCGTGTGAGACAACAAGGAAAAGCGCAACAGGATTTGTACTGTACTTCCTTGGAGCAGCAGAACATTATGGCAGCAGAACAAGCAACAATAGCACTTTCATCAGCAGAATCAGAGCTGTACGCGATCGGTGCAGCAGCGCAGGAGAGCCTCTACATCAGCAACTTCATCAAGGAAGCAATTGAAGTACGCGCCAACATCAGGATACACACAGACAGCAGCGCAGCAAAGTCAATAGCAATGAGAGAAGGCGCATCAAAGAAAGCAAATCACATTGAGCTGCGACACCTCTTCATACAACAACTTGTCAAGAGCAAAATCATCACCACGCGCACGGTAAAGTCAGAAGACAACACAGCCGACATTCTTACCAAGCTTGTTGGCAGCGACACACTCAACAAAAAGCTGTGCAACGTTGGTCTGTGAGGCCACACCGCAACAGTTTCACACCAGTGAGTGCAGTAGTCAGCACAGGTTGTTAAACAACAGGTGCGCAGTTCACACATGTTTGTTTTACCACTTAACAGCCGGCATAGTTACAAGCTTTTAGGGTAGATACATCAGCCATGGATCGACCCCGCTTTTACAACCGCTACATTTTTCCCCAACACCTTTTGGGAGCTACATCTGCATGGCAGTTTGTACATGTCTCAGACAACGTTTTGACACATGCTGCAGCCATCTACATTTGCTTTGCGCTTAGGCCAACATCTACAATGGATCACCGTGCCTACAAGACCCTGCACATGCCTTTGACAGTGCCGGATGGGTTCACAGTCGAACAGGTGAGATACAGAAGATTCCGGGCTACATGAGGTCTCCCACATTGGGATTCATTGGGATGCTTTACAGCCTCATGGATTGCATGGGCTACCTCAGCTGGATGATACATGAAGGCCTCAACAGTACATTGGACATGACAACTTTCTACATCCTCAAGTTCAGTCTCCAGACAGACGAGCTGTTTCAGAAGGTGTGCCAGAATCATGTGACCTTGTTCAACAGGGGCTGCGTCAGTGCGGTTCTCCAGTTGCAACACACCTGCGCATGTTTTTTGTTGAACATCGAGAAGGCCTCTGGCGCCATCATAAGGGTACAGGGCCATGTTACAAACTTCTACCAGAACTGCAACCTCACGCGTAATTTCGCAATTTTGCAACACGTGGCCATCCCCATTGAGACAGTGCGTGGGCTACAGCGAGAATCTTCGAGACATAGACGGTCCTGTCACAACAGCAGGGATACAGGCTTCTCAACAAGAAGCGAGACACCCACCCACCCACCCCACCCCACCCCACCCCACCCCACCCCACCCCACCCCGCCCCGCCCCGCCCCGCCCCGCCCCGCCCCACCCCACCCCACCCCACCCAACCCCAACCCCAACCCCAACCCCAACCCCAACCCCAACCCCAACCCCAACCCCAACCCCACCCCCCACCCCCATGTGTTTGGTTTACTGAACACTTGATCTCCTGCAACATTTGGCTCAAGACCCCTTTTGTGAACCTTTGCAGGCCGCTTACAGGACTATCCACAAGACAATCCACCAGGGACAATCCATCCTCCAATCGTGGCATATTGGATTCTCTCCGGAATAGATCCAGAAACCAAATCAACGACCTCTACTACCACAAAGGTACCAGTTCCCTTCTGGGATAGGTACCCCGGCAGTGGGCCTCAATTTGTGGTAGCGGAGCCTGCAGAGATCCAAGAAAAGATGTCATCCGATGGAGAAGGCTTCATGGAAGCCTATTCAAGTATGGCAAAGCCACAAGGCTATACGGAGGAAACACTCAATTTATCGATGACCGCCAAGCAGCCGCCATCGTACGATGGAAAAGTCAGCTAGTTCAGGTATGAAGAACTCGTGGACGACTGGGTAACAATCACAACAGTGGAGGCATCCAAGAGAGGACCTCTGCTAAAGAGCAGACTCACCGGAGATGCATACATGTACAAGGCAGTCCTCCAGAATGACCTTCTGCAAGATCCTGATGAAGGAGTCAACTACTTTAAGAACACGCTGAAGAAGTACTTCTTGAAGGGTGCGACCAACGTGTATCTGTACAGACTCCTCAGTTTCTTCAACCATAGAAGGCAGAGCCAAGAGTTCCTCATTTTTACTTCAAAATTCACAATCCGTGCAGGAAGCAAATGCAAGAACAATTGCTCGACGTCAGCAAGCAGCCGGTGTTAGAGCACCGCCTCCAGCCCTGCTAAATGAGGATGATCCAGTAGTCCTCAGACAATATATCACGGGAATGCAGGACAGACAGCGGGACGCATTTCCCTTCCGGGATAATCTCATTGCACAGTTTTCATCATTCAGAGTGAACTGTCAGATCAGCAAAGAGAGAGACTGACAAGTGCAATGTCATTGAGAAACATCTCACTAGAAAACTATTCCTATGAGATGCTGAACATGAACTCTTCATCACGACCAGGACATCCATTCCAGATCCATCCATCCGACCTCAAGGAGGCAACCGAAGCAACACATTCTTCATCATCGAACAAGGTGAATACGAAGGAGAAGAAGGCTTTTGGGTTGAGGATGAAGAAGGACTTGAAGGATTCATGTCAAACAACGATGAAGAGACGTTCTGGGTCCTCGAGGAGAACGATGGATGCGTTCATAGCAAGAAAAGTGTCGGGGCGGAACTTCAAAAAGAAGAACAAAGGAAAAGGAAAATCAGGAAACAAGAAGGGCAGTCACCAACGAGGTGGCCTAAACCCTTCAGAGAAAGCGGTTCTGGCGGAAAGGCCAATATGGCCAACGAAAACTATGATCCCTACGACCAGGCATATTGGGGAAAAGGCAAAGGAAAGAAGGGAAAGAAATGAAAATTCCAATATCCCTATGATGGAAACAACGGTTATCCATCCTATGAGAATGGCAAAGGAAAGAGCGGACATGAAAAAGGGAAATCCAAGACGTTCGCAGCCACCGCAGAGAAGACGGAGGAGCAGCCCGCCATCCAGCAGACTGCACCACCCATAGAGCCTACCTATGCCGGTTGGACAGACCAAGACTGGGATCAATCATGGACATGGAACGAACATGGCTGGTACTCATCCCATGAGACATCCAGCGCAGGACAAGCGCTAATGGCATTCCATGATGCATATGAGCATCATGAGAAAAAGGCCATCCACGGGAAGCTGATCCAATCAGATACAGTTTCAGAACACAATCTGTCCGTCACAACAAATCACAGCCTTCTGGCAACAAAGCTGATGGCGCCTGTCATCAACCCTCAGCACAATCCGACCTATGCGATTCTGGACAATGGATGTACCAGATCTATGGGCAGCTGGCATGCAATCCAGCGTTTTACTCAGGCCATCGAACCAATGAAGGACATCATCTCCTATCAGTACATCCCGGCCGAGACCAAGTTCACTTTTGCAAACGGAGAGACCGCCAGGGTAAATTGGACCCTGCATCTTCGATATCACACAACTCCTCCATGCAGTACCAACATCGACGTCCTTGAACAAGGAACTGTACCGATCCTCCTCAGCATCAGTCAGATGCGGAACCTCTACATGACCATCGAGCACACACCTCAATGTGACAAGATCACATGCAAAGCCTTTGGCATGAACCGTCAAGCAGTTCCAGTATCCGGTACAGGACATGCGCTCGTCGACCTCGCTGGAGTTGCAAGAGTGAAGGCACATGGAGAAATTGCTCACAAGGGCCTCACCAACTATGTCTATGACGATGATAACAGCATCAAGTTTCCCTCCGGGGATCTCACCAAGAGTGAAACTGTTTGTGCAGCAAAATCATCCGAGACAAAGGAGGACCTAGCAACTCCTAAGATCATTGGGTCTCAAAAGCAGGACCGTTGGATCCTTGACAAGAAGAACAAGCAGCTCATCCGTGTGCACATCACGCCCCGAAAGGCGCAAATGGAGCCAAGGAGTGTCCAATCAATCCTGATCACATTAGCCGAGAACGTACTACGGAAATCATTGATGCATCCGTAGGTGGAGATCCAGACATCCTAGAAGACAATTGGAGACTTACATCCCAGGCCAATAAACCGATGATTAACCTGTGGATAGGTAAGACCATTTTCATCTTCGCGGACAATTCGCTTAAGGACGAAGAAGCAGGTTCAGGATCGGCAGCAGACAGGATCATCGACAAGAGGGGCCGGTCGACCATTGAGCCAGATCCTTTCGCACCATCCTCAGAAGAACCAACATCGCTTCCGCTTGCCCTAGGCAGAATCCACAAGCGATTGTCAAATCCCGAAGAGTTGGAGAAGCTCCACCTACAGCATCATCACATGACAACAGATCAATTTCGATTTAGAACCCGCGCACTTCATCTGCCGAAATCAACATTCGATCTATTTGGCAAAATCCGAATCGAGTGTGAAGTTTGCCAAGCGGCAAAACATGCACCGTCACGAAGCAAAACAAGTGGACTTCGAGCGGACACCTTTGGTGACATGACATTCATTGATCACTGTCAAGTTCCTCTTGGAACGGGAGAACACATCATTGTTTTTGTCATCCTGGATGGAGCAACAACATTGCTCACTGCAGAGGCAGTGACAACTACGCAAGAAGTCGAGAACATCACTGTCCTCAGGAACAATTTTGACCAGTACCACTTGCAGCCCAAATCAGTTGTCGCAGATCAAGCCTTCATGACAGATACATGGGAACATTTCTATCAGTCCCTTGACATCACACCGATATCCTTGGGACCGAACACACCATGGCCAAATCGAGCTGAAGCAGCAGTTCGACTCCTGAAGGCACAACTCAAGATCATGCTAAGTTCCATCAAGGCAGGCACAGCACCTGCAACACTGAAGAAAGTGACATACAGGCAGCTAGTGAAGGCCGCTGCAACTGTCAGGAATCAGACGGGGGTGTAACACCATTGGAGCTCGCGCTCGGAAGACGACCAGCAGATCTCATCCAACTAGATGTCGCAACACCAACTCAGTTGACGATTGACAGGAATGAAGAAGAGCTGACAGCCATCCAGATCAAGCAGCTGTCCAAGCAAGCCTTCCAAGAAGCACGTTAATTCGAAGACATCCGACGAGACCTTGCTCAAAATCTCCGAACGAGTTGTAAGCCTCTTCAGGTGAAGGACAGGGTATTCTACTGGTAGGAAGACAAATCCAAGATCCCGATGGAAGCAAGGGAGGAATATGGCTAAAGGGAAAGGTCATTTCCATTGAAGGAGCAATGATGCGACTTGATCTTGGGACTCGACTCATCAAGGTTAACATGACGAAGGTCAGAAAGGATGAAACCATCCCTCCGGGGAAACCTGGAATTGATCTTCTGTTACCAGAAGAGCGAGAATCCTTGCAGAAGGAGCAAACCGGCTCCTCTGCCGACGCCAAGAAAAAGGAGTCATCAGCACCAGCTCCTAAGCCAATATCCTCAGTGCCATTACGCATCGCGGGAAAAACAACTCCCAAACCTGCAGAACCTCATCCGGCAGAGAACATGTTCGTCGAGGACCTCACATCCATTCCTGAACAAGCACATTGGAATTGTGTACGTAAAGGAAAGATCCACGTACTCGAGATCTTTGCAGGAAGTGCCAGATTCAGTCAATGCTGTGCACTATCAGGTCTTAAGGTTGCGACTCCTGTAGATATCCGCACCGGATTTGACGTAATGACATCCAAGGACACATGGTCATGGAGATCATCAGAGAGCAAGCGCCTGATGTCATCCTAATGGCACCGGTCTGTGGACCATGGTCAAATATGCAGAACATCCAACAAGACCAACAAAAGGTCGGGGAAAAGCGGAGACGCTACCTTCCCATGGTTGAACTTGTGGCATCCATAGCGCGATATCAGTTGAAGCACAGAAGATACTTCATGATTGAAAATCCTCAGACATCCAGGATATGGTATCTGAAATGTATGCAACAATTGTTTTCAGATCCATCCGTGACCTGGGGAGATTTCCATTTCTGTGCATACGGACTAAAAGATCCTGAATCCGGGCTCACCTCCCGAGGTAATGAGACCGATCTTCCGACGGTGTAAAATTTTTCCAGCTCAGTCAAACATGAACAGCAACCCTTCGAGGGAAACGCTGGTACTTTCGGAAGCAGGACCAAACTGGCGCAGGTGTATCCCTACCAGTTCTGTCAGGATCTAGCGCACATCCTCCCTGCGACACTTGCAGGTGAAACCACTTGACAACGAGGTGTACCTCTTGGAGGACCTTTTTGAACCATTCACCATCAAGCAGGTTGACATCCTGAGAAAGGAGATGGAAGCCATTGACAAGGAGTTCAACATGACCAGCAGCAGTCTTGCAGTCAGAATACAAGACCTGCCGTTCAATAGGGACGTTCAACCATTGGTCATCCAAGATCCGCTAGTCCAAAAGTTTCAGAAGACAATGAAGCAGTACCCACCTGGGACTGAAATCGATATCTTCAAGCAAGATCCTAATGACTGGCAATGTCAGAACATGTGGAATGGCTGTATGAAGTTGAGGCAATTGTGCATCTCATCCACTCAGTATGATGCATGCACCGCATACGTCCACACAATCGGCATCAATATGCCTATTACGTCACCTCCGGACGATGCAATCCTATCCTTCTGGCAGCCTGATCAGCTGAATAGAATTTGGGTCTTGCCTGCATCAAAATGCAATTGGGAGAAATATGATCCGAAGACTTGGCATGCTGTATTCATCCGTTCATCAGTCGTTACAGATGCGCCGGCTATCAGGCCGATGCCCATCGAGACGGATCCATCGGATCCAACGGACACCTGATCAACCGGACCATCCCATGCCTGATCCAAGACCTCCAACGCCACCGGACGGGAACATGTCAGATCCTCCTCCGGATCCTCCACATCAGCCTGATCGTCCCATGCCGCCAGCGCCACGCAGTGTGTCACCAGACAGTCCAGTAGACCTACCACTACCGCCGCACGACAAGCCTGGCGGAGGACATGCAGCGCTTAAACGGCAAAAACAGTCCATTTCATCCTCAAGTGGACTCAATCGACTGGGGGTGATGTCTCTTTGCCGTCACAGTCGCAATCATCTCAGCCAATTCTTCCGACTGTCGTGGTACCTTCACCACCTGCGATTCTTACAAATCCCGAAGCAGAAGACCAAGATGAAGATCTTGAACTGCCAACACTTGCGCAAGAAGAAACAACCGGCAGTCCATCAAAGAAGCAGAAGACTGGGAAGAAGAAGAAGAAGCCAGATGACAATGATGAGTCACCCGGGCATTCTCCCAGACATGATCCTGCATCTTCATCCAAGTATAATCCGAACAATCCAGCAAATTTGCCGGTACAATATGAAAGTGAGGAAGAACTGATTCCTCATGTTCCAACCTCATCCGGCACTGGAAGTTCAGAAAGAACCATGAGATACACTGACCAGGAAGATGGAGATTCAGAAGACTCTCAGAGGACCAGATCCTACGATGATCACCAAGCTGATCTCGTTCTTGATGAAGCACATTGGTCACTCATGACAGCCGAACAGAAGATCTGTGCGAACACCGGATCCTTTACGGTTCCGAGAGATATCGAAGGCAACCCTGTCTTTCTTGGACATGTGAAAGGGACCTTCATCCCATCGCCCCGATGCGGATTCTCTCATGAAAAACACACAGATCAGAATCATGTTGACCAGTTATGCAAGAACATGACCGGCGATGACCGTGCACTCTTAGTACTGTACTCATCCAAGCAAGAATCCTTGAAGGCTTCATCCACATCCACACACACTCATTGGCAAGAAGCGGAAAGAAGCTACAGCCACGGAAATAAGAGCCTATCAGAAGCAATTCCTTGAGGCTAAGCAGCTTGAGTGCAAATCATGGCTTGACAATGAAGTGTTCGACTTAGTCGACACACGCAAGATTCAGGTCAGGAACTGGGTCACCGGTCGCTGGGTTCTTACCCTGAAGCGAGACAAAGATAGTAACTTCCTAAAGACCAAGGCTCGCTGGGTCCTCCGAGGCTTCCAAGACAATCAGAAGAATGATCAGCAGACAGATAGTCCTGCTGCATCCAGGAGTGGCTTCCGCCTTGCAATCTAAGCAGCCTCAAATAAAGGCTGGAATATATTCCACATGGGTTTGAAGACAGCATTTCTCCAAGGCGAAGCATACGATCAGTCTCGTGACATCATTTGTCAGATCCCTCCTGAAATGGGATATCCACCACACATTGGAGCGCGCATGAAGAAGCCTGCCTACGGGCTAAATGACGCACCCCGCAGATGGTGGAACATCCTTGATTCGGCGCTCCGCTCATACGGACTGGTGCCAACCCGGGCAGACTTTTGTACATACGTGTACTACGGCAAGCAGCTTCCGAAACCCGCATTGGTGAGTGAGAAGAAGTCATCCACAACTTTCGATCTCGAAGGAGCAGTTGATCGCCTTATGGATCCTGTTTCTGGTAACAATGCCAAGAATCGACAAGTTCATGGAGCACTGTCTCTTCATGTGGTGATCTTCTAATGACGGGGGATGACGTGTTTGAGAAGGAAATCATGGGACGACTTCGAAAAGATTTTCAAGTTGGTTCCGAAGACAAACATGATTGCCTCTTCGTAGGACAGCGCATCCAATGGAAGCAAGATGACAAGCACGGTTGGTGCATCAATGTCCATCAGAATGTTGCCATCGACGAACTTCAGGAGATCACTTTTGACAAACACCTGAAGGACGACACTCCTCTTAATCCACAAATGCATACTGCATACAGAAGTGTCCTAGGTCAGATCAACTGGTTACAATCGCGAACGTAACTACATGACCGAGGAGCGCAAGGCGGGAGCCCCGGCCAGCAGGTTGAAATCTCTCATAGAAGCATTGACCTTCACCAAGCACATGTTTGGCATTAGCAGTTTGGATGCTTGCATCAACAGTCGCAGATGCACAGGTGTGGCCATGAGACCGTTGGATCAGGTGTTGAAACAGGCGCCTCCATTGCAAGTGGTCCACATCAGGGCTATTCATGAAGTGCTGGCCTCAGACGAAGAACCTTGGAATAGATGTCTGGCAGGAATGGTCTTGTTCTGCATATACGGACGTGCTAGATGGAGTGATGCTCAGCATTGCAGGCAGACACTGACGATTCAGGTGCGACATGTTTTCTAGATGGTACAGCTACGGTGCACAAGACTTGCAGGGCATTGCGTCTGCGGCACGTGTTCTTGCCGCTCTCATCGCCTGCGGTTGGGGTGACTCCTGACAACTGGGCGGATCAATGGTCGCAAGTGCGGAGTGAGTTGGGGATTTCAGATTTGACTAAATTCCCACTTATGCCAGCGCCTGGTCCAGATGATAATGCTACATCGAGACCGATCTTTACTTCAGAGGCGGGTGCATGGGTCATGATGCTGCTGCAGAGCAAGTGTGGAGATATGGGAGGCGTGGTTTACACATCGCATTCTTTCAAACTATGTTGAGTATGCTTGCCAAACGAGGTACCTCTTTTGAGGACAGATTGGTACTTGGGTATCACACTCAGGGCCTCAAAATGGCATTGACATATAGCAGAGATGCAGCAAGTCGACCTTTGCAAATTCTGTGCGGTGTCTTGAATGAAATACGGAAAGTCATGAATCTCAGGCTGCCACGGTCAGTTTGCCTGTCGACTGCATCTCCGTGAAGGAGAGCGAAGGCGAGGAAGCTTGTGACAGTGCAAGAGAGAGAGGGT
Source organism: Effrenium voratum (assembly GCA_963377175.1). NCBI lineage: Eukaryota > Dinophyceae > Suessiales > Symbiodiniaceae > Effrenium > Effrenium voratum. The sequence goes on along the minus strand of CAUJNA010002391.1, from coordinate 855,753 downwards.
GTGAAACTGTGGACGACTTGCTGCCTCCCGTTCCAGTTGCTCCTCGCGTGGCTGACGTTTCTGTGGACACCGATTCCTCGTTGAGTAGCAATGATGATGTTTTGAGCGTGGCTAAAGTAGCCATGAAAGTACTTCACGTTCCAGCAGGGAAAGTGCTTTGGGCTCACACGAAACTGAAGACGCTTCATTTGGCTTTTGAAGGCCACACCCGGGTATTCCTTTGTTGCCGCAAGATTTCCTCTTCCTTCGAAGAAGTGGAGGGGAAACAGAGGTTTGACATCTCAAGATGTCGCCAGTGTTTCAACAGCAAGCTGGCTGAGCTGGACATTTGAGTCACTGAGTGATTTTTAAAATCACGCCATCTCGGACTGGGTAAGGGTGTGAGGCCGCAGGGTTCTGTGTGTCGCTGAAGAAAGGCGACAGCAGGGCTTGGCCGTGCATGTTCACTGAGTGCGTGAGCTTTAGATGAAAAGGTTGGAGGGTTGGACCTGGATGCTGAGTGCAAGTCGATGACAAGTGTGTGCGCAGCATGATGTGGTCACCCGCATGTGACGGAGACTTGATCGTGGAACGCTGATGCTTTGGGCTCAGCGTAGGACGGTCAGGAGACTGGTCACAACCTTTGTCATCTTTTCGATTGTGTGCACAGCATGATGCGGTCACCCGCATGTGACGGAGACTTGATCGTGGAATGCTGATGCTTTGGGCTCAGCGTAGGACGGTCAAGAGACTGGTCACAACCTTTGTCATTTTTCCGATGCTCAGCACTGTTCTCTCCACATTACCTAAATGAATCTTGTGTTAGTGAAGCGCAGTGTGAATTTGGACGTTAGGCCGGTGTAGCCATGGCTTTGATTGACTCAGCAGCGGCTTTCAAAGCTCATTGTGACAAGATCGATGAGTCGGGCGAATTAGCTGCACTCTTCGAAAGGAACGATCTGAGGACGTTCGCAGATCTTGGGTACGCAGTTGGCACACCTCAGGCACCGCCTAGCGAAGGGGAGTTCAAAGATTTTTGCGTCGGTCTGAACAACAACATTGAGCCCACGCTTGCACAGATCTCACGGATTCGCAGGATTCATTTCGAGAGCTGCACTATGGTGGTTGCGCACCTCAAGTCTCAGGTGAGCCAGGAGACGAGCTTGGACGTGGTACGCAAACTGCCAGCTGCAGAGAAACTCGCCAGGCTGGAAAAGCAGAAGGCGCGTCTGGCGGGGGTGGCAATCACGGGTGAACTACAACCTTCGTTTGCACTGACAGACTTGGTTGCATCCATGGCTCAGAGCAACTCTGTTTTTGGGTGAGCCCTTCAAAGTGCACGAAGCGTGAGACGGAAGTGCAGCAGTTGACAAAGGTCAAACCTCAAATATTGTCTGTCGAGCAGCATTCTTTGAAGCTGACCGCTCAGGAACCTGAGGTCCAGGCGGATGTGACCACTGAACTGCAATGGCAGTGGGCGATGCAACGGAGGGGCATAGCATTGGATCAGTGTGGTTTGATCGCTTGGGACACTCATCAAAAATGGCTTCAGCAGCTTTTGGGTTTGGATTCAAAAGAGGTGCCAGCTGGATATGTACGAGTACAGATGGAGCAATTGATTGCGGCAGACCGTGAGCAAATTCACTATCATGGCTGAAGAACTTCAGGGTGGTGCGGCTTTGACGTCCACTCCGTCTCCCATGGATCAGGAGATGCAGAAGCTTCGTACAGATCCCCGGGTGACAATGCATTTCCTGCCCTTGCCTAAGCATGCAGCTGGCGTTGCTTCGAAGAAACCGCCTGAGAAACCATCAGGGAGTGCCCCAACATCGATGGTGAAGAAGCCCAAGAAGAAAGCAACGAAATCATCGTGCCCGGCTACAGGGGTACAAGCAAAAAGATGCAGACGGTGTATCCATTTGTTGGAGGTTCAACATGAAGTGTGGTTGCCAGGAAACGGTTTCCAACAACAGGTGCAAGAAAGGTGTGCACAAGTGTATCAAATGCGGCAGGGCCAACCACAGCTTGGTGAAGGTTTGCATGCGCAGCAGAACTCAATAGAAGATGTTCCCGACATGTTTGTGTGGGGAACAGATGAATCGCCTAAGGGTGCGACCAGCAGGCCTCAGGCACCGTCGTTGCACACGCCTCAGGACCAGCAAGTTTTGCCGAGCAAACGTGCGTGTCTTGAGCCGCCCTGCTTGCCGAAGGATCGTTTTCAGGGCAAGGATGTTTCACGTTTACTTTTTGTGGAAGTATTTGCAGGCACAGGCAGAGTTTCCAAAGTCTTCAGGGATGCTGGTTTCCGTATGCTACCTATAGACAACGACGCTTCCAGGGCAAGCGTGCTTCACATTGCAAAATACAATTTGGCAGCCGAGAGCGGCCTCAGAGATTTGCAACAGCTGTTGGAGGAGGAGCAAGATGACATATGCTACGTTCACTTTGCTCCTGCCTGCGGCACTGCCTCTAGGGCCCGGGAGCGGCCGTTGCCCCGGTTGGGAGCACAAGGATACCGGGTAGCCAAGCCTCTGCGAAGTAAAGAGTTCCGCTTGCGTTGCAAAACCTCTCGAACTTGGACAAAGTTCGTACAGAGACAGCAAATCTTGTGTATTACAACATGTGGCACTTGGTACAGTGGTGCATGCAACGAGACATTGCTTGCTCTATTGAAAACCCTGCAAATTCGCTTTTATGGGACATTGACTTCATGGAAACACTCCTTGACAGCGGATTCCCTTGCGTTTTTGACAGCTGTTGTCATGGAGGATCTCGAAAGAAAGCGACGCAGTGGTGGAGTTTTGTGCAATTGGTTTGCAGAGCTGGCTGTGCGTTGCGATGATGGGCACCCGCATTTGCCGTGGAAACCTCGGATCACTGCAACTGGCTTGAAGTATCCCACGGCTGAGGAGGCGGCGTACCCCATTTTGCTGTGTGAGCGTGTTGCATCCACAGTTCGTGACAAGCTGCTGGAGCTGGGTGTGGTCATCATTCATGATTTGGCGCAACAAGTTGAGCAATCCACTGCATCCTTGCATCGTTTTCTGTTGGAAATACTGCCTCGCAGAAAACGGTACAAGCCGTTGGTCTCCGAATATGGACAATATTGCAAATTCGCATGTTTGTTGGACGAGCCAGACGTGCAGATGCAGTTGGCGGCCTCCTTTGGCAAAGGCTGCAAAGTCGTAGGTCGTCGTATTGCAGAATGGGGGAAGATACGGGACGAGTCCGAGAATGTTTTCAGCAAAGGGCTTCTTGAGCAGTCGAGGGAATTGCATGCTGGTAGCAATGTACAACTTTTACAGGTTGGGCAACCTCGAAAACCCTTGGACTTTGTGCAAGAAGCCGTGCAGAAGGGCCACCCGAGAGCCTTCTCCATTCACCTTCCAGAAGCTGTGCAACAGGTCCTGCGTGAAAACCTGCATGGGAATGCCTTTGATTTAGCCAAGAAACGAATTCAGTGCCTTTGGAAGTGGTCAAGCCGGGCCACGGAACTGAAGCAGGCTGAAGCAGAACATAAAGCTCGCATGCCGCCCCATTTGGCAGAGCTTCTGCGCAATAAAAGGCTTTTGTTGTTGCAGGAGATGTTGGAGGACCTTGATTATCCAGACAAAGAGTTGGTAAAAGACATTTCGGAAGGCTTCAAGCTTACAGGATGGCTCAAGGCAAGTGGCGTTTTCCCGAAAGCAGTCAGGCAGGCGCAGTACAGTGTCGAGACGCTTCGTTTGCTATCTAAAGGTCTCAACGCAGCCATACTTGCGCAGCTTGAGGCAACTTCGGACGTGGAGCAGGTTGCAGTTGGGGCTTGGGAGCAAACCTTGGAAGAGCTTGAGAAAGGGTATGTCTGGCGAGATGAGACGTGTTCGCCGGACTCTTTTGTACTTATTTGGTTTGCAGCAGAAAAGGAAAATCCGAGTGATTGACGACTGCAGCGTCGGAGGATTGAACATGTTGCTTGGGATCGTGGAGAAATATAAACTGCATTCCTTGGACGAGATTGCCGCGTGTTTAACCTGGATGCTCAGTAATTCTGCGGGCCAAGCTGGAGCAAGTGGTCAGCTGCTTGGGAGGACGTATGATCTGAAAGCGGCGTACAAACAGTTCGGTATATCCTCTCAGGACAGAGACCTCTTCAGGATTGCGGTGAGGGACACTCAGCAGGACATCAGTTTCTGGGCGTCAACGCGCTTCCTTTCGGGGCGGCAGGGTTGGTTGGACAGAGTTTCAGTTGCTGTTTGGTTCATTGGTTTGCTGGGCCTTAGATGGCCTTGGTCAGCGTACTTCGACGACTACACTGTCTTTGCGAAAGAAAGCCTGGCTCCAAACACTCACAATGCGATCACATGTCTTTTCAACCTTCTTGGTCTTGAGTTTGCTCAATCGGGTTCTAAGGCTGCAGAGTTTGGTCGCTCCTTTAGAGCGTTGGGGGTGGAGATTGATTTGTCTTCTTTTGAACTTGGGCATGTGGAGATGGGCCACACGCCGGAGCGCAGGGAGGAGTTGGCCGCGTACTTGAAAGACATCTTGGACACCGGCCATGTGACAAAGAAGCAAGCAGAATCTATGCGTGGTAGGCTTCACTGGTTTGAAACGTTTGCTTTTGGGGTCGGCAACAGAGCCATCAAGCTTCTTGGCGACGTTGCTCTCAGAGACAATAGCAAAATCAGCTTGAGAAAAGAGGAGGTGCAAGCCTTGAGATTCTTACATGAGAGAGTTTTGAATGCGCCGCCTTTGAAATTGACGCCTGCATCGCTTTCGACCTGGGTTCTATTCACAGATGGAGCTTGTGAAGGAGAAGAGAGGAATGTGGGATCGATAGGCGCAGTGCTTTTCAATCCTCATGGCAAATATGTACTGACCTTTGGGGCATTGGTGCCATCTCAAATCATGAGATTCTTGGGAGAGCAGTCCTTGAATCCAATATATGAGCTTGAGATCATGCCGGTCTTGGTAGCCTTTCAGTTGTGGAGTGGTCTGTGGACTTCTTCGGCTGTTGTATGTTATCTTGACAACGATGCAGCGAGGTCCGCTTTCATAAGAGCGTATGGGGCCACTTCCCATGCCAATACTCTCATTTCAGCTTTCTTGGAAAAGGAGTTGGAGTGTCAGGGCAAGCTGTGGGTGGGACGAGTGCCAACCAGTTCCAACATAGCTGACGCGCCTAGTCGCTTGGAGTTCGATCAAGTCGAACTGCTTGGAGCGACGAAGGTGGACATACCGTGGCTTCATGTCTCACGAGTGCTGGGCGTGGAGTTGCGAGTCGATTCACCAGAAAGGGGGTGATGACGGGACTCGTTACAGGACGCCCCAGTGCTGAAAGGAAAAAGAAGTGTTACTACGTTTCGAGGTCTTTTTTGCCTTTTGTGAGAGAAGCCGACGTTTGAGGGTTGCTCCACCCAAGATGGAATAACTGTGCAACAGCGTGGTTTGTCTTTTGAGGGAATAAGTGTTCTACTCATAACTTGCTATGATGAACTCCTTATTCTCACATTTGACAAAAGCTTTTGCTTGGCAAAAGCTAACGCTGATTGCATTTTTCGTTTGAATTTGCTTGACATGTTTTTTTGGAAAGCATGAGTTGAACGTGATCATTTGGGATCACAGCATGGGTGGGTGGGCGGGACACCTTTTTGTTTGTCCGCAATGGCCGTTTGCTAAATTTTTACCATCCCCGTTGCAGGACGCCCCAGTGCTGAATGGAAAAAGAAGCGTTACTACGTTTCGAGGTCTTTTTTGCCTTTTGTGAGAGAAGCCGACGTTTGAGGGTTGCTCCACCCAAGATGGAAGAACTGTGCAACAGCGTGGTTTGTCTTTTGAGGGAATAAGTGTTCTACTCATAACTTGTTATGATGAACTCCTTATTCTCACATTTGACAAAAGCTTTTGCTTGGCAAAAGCTAACGCTGATTGCATTTTTCGTCCCATGGAGAATGTCCCACTATGGACGAGCACAAGCAAGCGCAACCAGGATCCGGCTATCCGATCAAGCTTCCACTTGGATTGAAGAAGCTTAGGTCACATGATGACCCGGAAACCATCCGAGCATATGCCGACATCCTGGGATCGCTGATGCAGCCGACCGACCGTCCTCCTGTGGACTATCTCAAGATGCATGAGTTCACCTCATCCATAGCGATCAACATGCTTACCTTGAACCATGGAAACCTCACGAGGAATTCAAAGCTAGACAACAGAGAGGTGTACAACATGCCGATGAAGGATCGACCAATCGTGAAGATGATGATGCAGAACAGTACACACATCTTATGCCTGAATGAAGCAGACGCATTCTTCAGTCCTAATGATGAGAAATCCAGGGAGCTCATCAAGACGTTCATCCGATTTGGGTACAAGGGCATCGTGATCACGCAATGGTCATCCAGACCGATCGCATGCTTTGTCCGTGGCGGACCTTCTGCAAGAGTGGAACTTCTGGCAAGACACATTTCCACCAAGAGCCAGAATTGGGGAACCACATTCGGAATGTTCAGATGTTTCTTCGGAACCGAAGGAAGTTGCACTGATCCCGAATACGAAATTCCGACCTCGGATTGCTTGGCAACTACGGGACCATCCATGTTTACTGAATCCAAGAAGTACATTGGACCGAGATTGCCAGCACGCACCATTGTCCAAGGACATGGCCGAGACAAGGAGATCGTCGTTCTCCACATCGAGCAGAGTGATGAGTTTCGTGGCATGATTCCGAAATCATCCAACAAGTCACTCCAAGAGTATGACGACCGCCACATAACGAGGGCAGATCTCCCATTTGCTACCATTGGAGTTTTCCACATCCATCCTTCAATCAGCCATGGAGCAGCACGGGAAGATCTTCAGAATGAAATCATGCCGCTCGTGCCTTTGTACCGATGCGATGCGATTACCAGAGACGCCAATAAATCAGCGAATACCTACAGCAAACTCCAGCACGTCTTCAATCCGGCCAACGGTCTCGTGAACATCCTCATGAGAGCATATCAGAGACTGTGGAATGAAACGAAGAATTTGCCACTCGTGGACAGGAGACTTCGTGCACCCTGAAATCCATTGTCCGTCATCACCTGTACATGAAGTGTGGATCAGGATATGATCGAACATTCCCAGATGTGATGATGACTTTCGTATTTGGATGGGGCAAAACGAACATCCAGCAGGCTTTCTGGAAGGACGAGATGAACGGCATGGAAGATGAACAACTGGAACTCATGCGGAACGATCCAACCAAGGCCATGTTCGATTACCAGGTCTCATCCGCAGAACGCTTTAAGCACGTGAACAATGACATGTTCATGAATGGCTCGCAGGACTCCGACTCGCAAAGTCCCCTCATGGTTTTTCACCCGCAGCAAATCTGCAACCAGGCAACGCAACTCTGAGAGATACCAGGAGTACCTCAAGAAGAAACAAGCCTGAACCCCGCAGGAGTACAAGGACTACAACAAGCAGTGGGGAAATCAGAAGCTGTGGAAGGACTATAGCACCTCGACCTGGAATGATTATGGAGACTATGGCAGTCAATCCGACAGCAGCCGCCGATGGTATCGTCGATCCGACTGACCATGAAGATTCATACGTTCAGCGCCACGAAATCAATTCAGATGATTGATCCTCACCGCCTACAAGACTATACAGTGAGAGATCAATAGTTTCACAATCGTCCCGCGTGTACATAGCGTTGTACATCACCCTTTCATACATCTAGGTATCTCGAAAAGAAACAGTACATAGTGTTTTCCATTTCGAAAGCCAAGACATTTCATCCGAGCAGAAAAGAGGATGAATCCGGCATTTTTAATACACATGGCTACGGCATACAGCATGGCTACGGCATACATCAAGGCTACGGCCAAAGGCCATGAAGCCAATAGTATTTCATACTTAGTGCTGGAGATCAAAAGAAATTTGTGTCTGTTTTGTGTTTGGTTTTCTGAACACTTGATCTCCTGCAACATTTGGCTCAAGGCCCCTTTTGTGTGACATTGCATCATTCATGATAGCCTGAGCAAAAGAACCTTTGCAGGCCGCTTACAGGACTATCCGCAAGACAATCCTCCAGGGACAACCCATCCTCCAATCATCCATAGTGGCATATTGGATTCTCTCCGGAATAGATCCCCCACCCCACCCACCACCCACCCACCCACCCACCCACCCACCCACCCACCCACCCACCCACCCACCCACCCACCACCCACCCACCCACCCACCCACCCACCCACCCACCCACCCCCCACACCCACCCACCCACCCACCCACCCACCCACCCACCACCCACCCACCCACCCACCCACCCACCCACCCACCCACCCACCCACCCACCCACCCACCCACCACCACCCACCCACCCACCCACCCACCCACCCACCCACCCACCCACCCACCCACCCACCCACCCACCCACCCACCCACCCACCCACCCACCCACCCACCCACCCACCCACCCACCCACCCACCCACCCACCCACCCACCCACCCAGCAAAACGGAGTAATTGAGCAAGCGACCAAGCAAGCAATCAAAGAAGCAACCAAGCAAGCGATCAAACACGCAGCAGCGTGCCCGTGCTTTGTTTGTTTGATTTCCAGACCCCTTGCCTCAGAACACTTTCCATGACCTATTGACTGAACAGAGTGATATTTCACATTGCGCTACACAAGGCCGCAGCATGAGGGGTGAGGTTTGGATTTTCCAGTGTCGAAGCACACTTGGCCGGTGAATTCGGAGTATGCTTTCCGTGTTTGTTTTCCAGGAAAAGACCTCAGTGCTCAAGCTCTCGCACTTCCAGCGGCTAACCCAACAACATAGCACGCGAGCCTGCTTCTAAGCCAAACGCAAACTGCCTGCCAGCCAGCCAACCAATTCAAACGCGGTGAATACATCAGCCGGCCAGGTCAGAAACTTCGGAATCAACCAGCGAGGCCGGCGGAATCAGCCAGCCAGCCAAAACCAGTCCAGGAATCAGCCAGCCAGCCAGCACGCGGGCGGAATCAGCCAGCCAGCACTTGGCCGGCTGAATGCCAAAGTTCGCGGCTGGCTGGCGGAATCGGCGGAATGAGCGGAAGCGGCTGACCGGCGGAAATCAGTTAAGACCCCAGAATGCGGACGCGCTCCTCAAGTCATCCACATCCTAGCACCTAGAAATTTCTTTAGGATGTGGAAGTAGGAAGAAATGATTGGCATACCATTGGCCAAGAGAAAGAGAAAGTGAATGACATCAAATGAGGCTTTGTAGTTTCTTCTTCCTTTTGGGGAGGAAAATGGAAGCCTTAAACCTAGGTGGAGCGCTGTGCGCGCCAGTCCTGTGAGGAATCGGACGCTGAGGCGCGACTCTGCGGAGTTGGAAGGTTGGGTCCAAACAAGGCCTCTGGAATTTTCTCGTTTTCCGAGCACGACATTCAATTGACAAATGGCCAGAATCATTTTGCAGGCTCACTGGCCTCAGTTGCGGGAAGCTAAACGTGGCAAGCAAACTTATTGTTGGGGTAAAGCTGATGTAGTTTGAGGGGGTGCCCAGGGCCCAATGAACCCCCGCAAAACACAGTTCATTCCGCAGCGCAAGTAGAGAACAGCTAGAAAAGTCCTGCAGTTCGAGCTATCATACGTTAGTTTTTTGTGGTTTTTTTTGAAAGCAGCGCTGATATTTTTTTTGCTTGGGGCTTGGTGTATCACGGACTTGTCCTATCCTCATAGAACCCCTTCAAGGTTTCATTTGGCCTTTGGATGCAATGCAGTAGCGCGCCCTGACAAAGTTTTGAACTTGTGATTTTTTCATTGTTTGATTTTCGGTTGATTGAATTAAGCGTGTTTAGACCTTGGAAGCAAGTTTTTTCTCATTTTTCTGCCCCTAACAGCGGCTCCGTTCTCGATGGAACCCAAACTCGTGAAGGCTTCGGCAAAAGGACTGTTCTGATCTGTTCGTCGGGAGAAACCACAAATTCCCGAAGCACGCATCTAAAACCAAACATTTGACGTTTTGAAGCCTTTATTTGCTGGATTTTTTCTGCGGTGCGTGGCGCCAAAACAAAAGTCTAACTTGGTAGCGCCATGAGTTTTGCTCCTATCTTGGGACTCACCCAAATGAAGCACGCGTTTAGCGCCCCACTCAGCATGTGACCTGCTGGCTAGCGTGCCAATCTTGTTGTGCCAGCCTCTTTGCCCGTCGACAGTTGCGTGCCGAGTCAAATGTTGATGTTGTTCTTGCCCGAACTGCTATTCTGATGGAAGCGTTTTCAAAGGACAAGGTGACTCTCTGCATTCTTTTGCTGAGCTCAAGACACATCAGGTGTTTCTTCTTGAGCACGTTCCGCTTTCCTTCCGGGATGACGTTGAGGAGAGCTGTCGCGAGATGGCCCTTTTGGGAGTCTTGGCCGAAACTTGAAAGGAGGACGGGGACAAAGGCCACGCCACGCATGGATGCCACGCTGGTCACTGGCGATTCCTATCCGACCTGTGGCTTTGTTGTGGTAGCAGACAGAACCAGCAGCTTGCAAGGCTTTTTCGTTCCACTGACCTCGTCTTCATTGACGCCAAGCTGCTCCCTCGACACGACGCTTGCGAGAGACTGATGACCATAGCCCACATAGATAAGTGGTTTTGGCAGTGGCGATTACGGTCAATGATAGGCAATGGCCCGTATTTTGGGCATGTAGGGTGTCGTGGCCTGAAACGGGCTACCCTTCAAATAATAATACACCCAAGTCATTAAACCACTAGTCAGTTTCAAGCAGAAGCAGTCGAACACGAAAGGGTAGCGTTGGGTTCTGCCTGCTTTTCTTCTGGCTGGGGGCTGCGCTGGCTTCAAGGATGGATTTGTCGTTCAGTGTTTCTTTTGTCTGGGAGGGGGCTGGTGCGCGCGCCGCCCTGCGCCACCAGCCCATTCCACGTGCACGATCTCGTCCACAAGTTTGCAGCAAGGGGATGTTTTCATTGGGACCTGCTGCAAGTTCGGATCTCTTGGCAACCACTGTCGTTGATGGGCTGGCTAGCTTTGTCCTTCAGCCGCCGCTCAAGTGGCAGTTGGATTTGCGCCCGTTTTGCCAAACTTCCTGAGTTGGCGCACTGTGTGCTTTCCAACAAATTTTGACCAGCACACTCAGCCAGTAGCTCCCTGTTGGCCATGGTGGCCATATTTTGTCAACTCTCCAATGTGTCCTAGAGATCGGGCCAAGGGCACCCTTTACCTGAGAACTTATGCCTCAATCATCAACATCAATGTAATGTGATCCCACCATGGGCGTCCGGCCTTTGCAAAAGGCGCATGTGGTTTCAATGGTTTTTTCGGCACTTGGAACAAGCTGGCTTCTCAAGGCCGAGAAGAGCGAGGAGAGAGAGGCAAGTGACCGTTGGTTTCGCGCGATGGGCCCCCAAAACAATTTCCAGGAACGCCTTGACCGCATGCAAAGAAGTTATTGCACGGCTGACGCACAACCGGCCGCGGCAGCAGCGCGACCCCGGGCTTCATAGCCACTGGCTCTAGCTCCTGAAGTGTTTGAAGCCAAGCAGGCAGCGCCTTTGCAAGTAAGCAAGGTGCAAGAAACTGATCCGCGAGTCGCAACAACGACAGCGCAAGCGGCAACAGTGATAAGCGCAACAAGAGCAACAAGAGTAACAAACACAACAAGAACAACAATAACAACAAGAACAACAGCAGCAGCAACCCACCACCACACCGCCACCACCAACAACAGTAACAACAACAACAGCAACAACAGCAGCAGCAGCAGCAGCAGCAGCAGCAGCAACAACAACAACAACAACAACAACAACAACAACAACAACAACAGCAACAGCAACAGCAACAGCAACAGCAACAGCAACAGCAACAGCAACAGCAACAGCAACAGCAACAGCAACAGCAACAGCAACAGCAACAGCAACAGCAACAGCAACAGCAACAGCAACAGCAACAGCAACAGCAACAGCAACAGCAACAGCAACAGCAACAGCAACAGCAACAGCAACAGCAACAGCAACAGCAACAGCAACAGCAACAGCAACAGCGACGACAACAAGAAGAAGAAGAAGTTATATAGGAAATAGAAAATACTATTGTTTCTACGAGATATTACCAAGCCGTCAACAACAGTGCTGACACCCGGGGCATGAGGTTCTGTCTGCGCTAGCATGCGTGTACCCAACGTCGTGCGTGGCTGAAGCTTCGAAGCAAGACCCTGCCCTTGCGCAAACACGTGCGTTCTTCACGCAGCAGCTTCCTTCCCTTCATGGAAGACGCCCCGGACACTGCGTGGCTTGCGTTGTTCCAAGACTGCGCCGCGTCAACCTTAGACGAGCGTTTAGGCGGGTGGCTTTTTGGGGTAAGCTACGCCAAGACTTGCTGCTGGGACACCTGCAGGCCGGCCCTTGCTGAAGTGGTAGACTTCATGGTGAAGACGAGTTTTGCTTGGTAGCGTGCTTCTCCATGCCTGGGCTGGCCTTTGTTGGTCTGACGCGCAGCGTCTAGACTTGCAGCCTGTGAGGCTAGAGCACGGCGCTTTGCGCGGGCGCGGGGTTGCATTCCGCATGGCTTGTGCGGCCAAGAGTGGGCCAAACAATTTTTGGCCATGGTCGATTCCGCGCAGGCCAGGCGGGCCGTCCAAGATTTCTTGGTAGCGCGCGGAGGCGTGCCTTTGTGTCGTATTGTGCCGCTGGTTGGCTTTCCGGGCGCTTGCAAGTGTACACAAGTAGCTGCTGAGACTTGTGCCCGCTTCGCTCTACACTCCCTCAAGACTTCTCTCTCCTGTGTTGGGCAAGCCAGTTAGGCTTAGATGTGATGGCAGCGTCGTGTGAAAATGTTCCAGATTGTGTTGACAAATGTGGAAGCGACAACGTGGCGCCCATTCTTGAGAGCGCTGTGCGAGCTAAAGTATGTGAACGCTGCGCGCCAGGGTTCAGGCCCTGTGAGCAGCGCCGTTGCTTGGACTAGGCGCGAGCGGCGCGTGATTTCCGCAACCCAGAGATTGCGGGTGGCGGGTAGCAGACGTGTGCTGCGTGGATCAGCCCTTCTTCATGTTTAAGATTATTTTCTTTGCAGGCTGGAGTACCTGCTGGTTGTTTGGGTCCAGGCCAGCTGCGGGCTGAGAAGGGGCAGCGCTTTTCTTACCAAGAAGCATGGCAAATGCGCGTGCGGAGAGAAGTGCAAGTTTGAGCGTGCCGAGTGACTATGCGGGCCGCGCGCAGCCCAGGTTGGCAGTTGTGATTGTGCTTTGCTGGTTGTGTGCCAGGCCCGTGCAGTGTTGTCACGTGCGATTTGCCTTTGGCAGGGGAAGCCTTGCGTGGTTGCCAAGCTCTGGCCTATTTGCAGCGTGTTGCTGGCTGTAGAAGCGAGCGCACGGGACAGGCTGGCCATTTTCGGATGGGGTGGGCTACAGTCGAAATGCAAACTGGCTTGAGGTAGATGCTCCGTCAGACGTGTGTAGGCCAGCGCGCTAGCACTGCTGAGTTGTTCAGCAGAGCACAATTTTGGTTGTGGCAGGGAAACGCCTGAATTTCAGCACACAGTACGTCGCAGACCCTGACGTCAGATATCCTGTTGCGTGGTGTGCCCACGGGCATGTTGGAGCTCGTCGCGCCCTCCGCAATCTGGGCGCCCATCGATGACCCGGTTCTTCCTCAGCGCGAATGCAGATCCGGAGCTAACCCGCAGACTGCTTGAAAAAGGCTTGCGTGCTGGTTCCCTTTTCGAGCTGCCAGGTAGCAAGGCAGAAGCCCGGCCGCGCTGGGGCTCAAGTCTTGCTGCCGGGAAACTTGTGGTTGTGACGACCGCTGAAGGAAAAAACGCCATGGCTGCGCTTGTCGCAACTTTGCGACAACCAGGGTGTAAGCGTGGATGTTCACAATGTTAAGTGCTCCACCCAAGCGCCCGCCGCAGCGCAAGGGCCACCAAGATGGACTGGGACCTTGCGGCTCGCTTTTGGAAAAGAGCCCCTGGCTTGAGATTTCGCCAATTTGCTGGTACAGCTTGGGCCCGGCAAAGCTATGCGTGTTCTACAGGCCCAAAAATCCAAACCCAAAGAAGCTCACGGCGACATTAGCGACGCGGGCCGCTGTCACCTTTTTGCATACGGCTTCGGTTAGCCGCCTTCAAGACTTCGGGCGCTTCTCGCCAGAGGTTCACCCCAGCATGATTTGTTTGACTTGAAAGCTGTACGTCCACTGCCACACATGCGGGTACAGCAGGCCAGGCAACGTTGCTGGCCGCGAGCGCTGCAAGCGCTATCCCTGCACGCTGGCGCCACTGCCGCTCGAGACTACGGCGCCGGACGTGCTTTTTTGCTGGCCGAAGCAATCAAGTTCCTTCACGAGGGCGTGTGGGAGGTGCCTTTCTGCACGCTGGCTTTCCTGCAGAGCCGGAAGACGCTTGGCGCTGCACGCGCTGCCCCACTTGCTTTTGCAAGACCTGCGGGCAACGCGACGAAGCTGGCGGTGTCCGGCCGTGCTACAGCCTGGAGGCTACTGTGTGGGACCGTGCGGCGACGCGGAAAGTGCTGCGCGCCGCCTTGGCGTTTCAGCCGGGCGACGCGGTGGAGTCGCGAGAGAACGCAGAGCGCGAGATCCTAGCCCGCAAGTGGGCCGCGCGACAAAGCATATTCTGGGCCGACTGGCCCTCGCGCCGCGCGCAGCACCTTGCAAGTGGCGCATGTTTGCAAGACTCCGCTTACCTACTTGGTATGCTTGCGTGCGGCCGCTTCACTCCCTGGCTGTCCACGCATGTGCTTTTCAGACGCGAGCTTGGATGACGCACGGCAAATCACGGCAGACCAGATCTGCCAATCCAGCGCGCGCAGTTACTGCGAGCGACGGCCAAAGATCCTGTGCAGCAGCGCAACGAAGCCGAGCGCGGAGTGCGAATCATCTTTGAGTGCGCAGACGCCACGGAGCCAGACATCCGCGCGGACAGAAACAGTTTGGCCATCGCACGGCAGCAGCCTGGCACGCAGTTGCGGGTGGTTGTGAAGCCTGCTTTCCATGGACGCGTTCGTGTCAGCGCGCGCCGTGTCGGGCCGCGTGCTCGTGCGGTCTACCGCACTGACGGAGCAGACGAAGAGAAACGCGCAGCTTTTGTTTTTTTGACACGCGTGCCGTTTCGGGCCGCGTTTCCAGCCCAGACTACAGCACGGCTTGAGCAGACACAAAGAAAAGGCGCTCTTGGGGAGAGAGAGAGGAAAGTTGAACTTGAAGCGCTCATATCTTTGGCTTCGGCGCACTAGGATGAAAGCTTTGGAAAAGGACAAGAAAAACAGTTGAAAACAGCACCACAAGACCAAAAGAGAGAGAGAGAGAGAGAGAGAGAGAGAGAGAGAGAGAGAGAGAGAGAGGGAGAGGAGAGAGAAAGGCAGAGAGAACAGAGAGAGAAAGAGAGAGAGAGAGAAGCGAGGGGCAAAGAGCAGCTCTCCAAACTGGCCCTGCCGGACTTTACTCGTCATAAAAAGCATCATCCCATTTGTGCACCAACGTGCGTCCCCAGCCTCATCAAAATCCTCTACATCAAAACGGTCAAGCAACATGATAGCATCCCAATATGTTTTACATCTGCAGGAGGACGTGTGATGATAGCTATTGAAACGCCTGATGCTATGAAATGCCTGATGCCCCCACGCTTACGAGGACCTTTGCCGTCAGAAGTCAAGCGTTCCACTACACCCCCTGCATCACCAGCAGTGATGACGACAAAGATGATTACGCATCCCCAGCATCACCAGCAAGGGTGCATCAATGAAGCTGACAATGAAGATTTTGCTCACGATGACGATGAAGATGACGTAGCGTTGCTGTTCATGTAGCGAGATGCTGGTCACATGTCCCTGGCGCACCCTTGCGGACAAGGTGTCGGATAAGCCTTGTTGGGGTAAGGCGGGGCAAAGGCGTTCCGGCTGGTTGATGGTAAAAATTCTCAGCGCAAATGTGGACAGAATTCTGGAGAGAATTTCAGTGAGGGGTGTTTCAGGATGTGTCTATTTTTCTGTTTCTGGCTTGGGGAAAACACAAAGATCACAGCCTCCTATCGGGTCTAAAAGGCCGGACACCGGTGACGTTTTGTGCCGCCTTGAAAGAGGCAGGGGTTCAAAACAGGGTTCATCATTTTGAGACTTTTCCAGCTTGTCACCGAACTCGCAGTTCCATCTCCATGGCTGCTGATCGCAGTAGATTGAAGAAGTGAATTCGTTCTTTGTTTGCCACACGCCGACGATAGGTGACCCGCAGAAAGTGCCCCTCTTGCTTCTCCGAAAATTGACGGATTTCTGGGTGCTCTTGGGCTTGACCTTCAACGTGGCAAACTGCTGGCCTGACTTTGCAAGTCTGTTTCGCAAACCGGGAGGTCGCGCCCGATCAGGTGGTGGATCTTCCACTCTTTCCTGGAAAGGCAGGCGTGGGCTTGGTGTCCGTTTTAGGCCACTGATGAGCGACCCTCTGCAGAAGCAAAAGCCTTCAGTGGCGTTAGGTGGCATTGCACAAGCGTCGTTCGCAAGCTCTTCCTTCCAGACGTAACATGTTCGTGCCCATGTGCTTTGAGTAGACTGGCTTGTTGTCACAGCGTGTTGTTGAAATGGTTGGAGAGCTTTGGTTGTTGTGTGGTTCACATAAGCCAGCAACTCTCTACAGACACTGGCTTCACTCGGCGCACAAGGCACTCGCAGAGCGCTTAAGGCCGCACGCGAACGCCTTTTGTTTGTAGTAGCCCTACCTACTTTGTGAACTACTCGAGCTCTTGCCAGATTGAAGTTTCTGTACTGCACTTGCGCTGACAAGTTGCGACGCGCAAGCTGGAGCTGCGAAGCGTGCTGGATTTGAAGAGTGTGTTGTGGTGCAGAGCTTGTGCGTCCACGCTTGGTATTTGTTGGGCGCCAGGCTTTCAGTGCTTGAACGGGCTGGCGCCCTGCAAGTAATAAGTGGCTGCAGATTTGCTTTCACTGAAGCTTTCCTCAATCAAGCACCGGCTTGCCTGGCTGCATGTGCTTCAGTCATATGAAGATGATCGCGAGCATGGCGGCATTTTTTTTGGGGGGGGGCGGCGGCGTCACAACCCCCCCCCGGGCCCTGCCAGCCCTTCTGCCTCACTCCCCAAGGCAAGCGTGATCATTTTCATAGCCGCATCACTCATGCTATGTTGTTTTGTTGTCTTCGCTGCAAATCGGCCGTGCTTCATTTGAGTCTTGGTTTGGTCATAATGAGAAAAGAAAAGATAGGAAAGCTATTTCTGGTGCAATACATGACAGGTAGTTCCAGGAATGAAAAGAATCTTGAAAGGATTCTTCTTGGCATAACGGCATAACATTAAATCCTAAGAAATGCATCGGGGAGAAGGTAAGAAGAACAGCAATAAATGTCAAATTACAATGATAAAGAGAGAGTGTGCATGAGGATGAAACTAAGAAATCCTTAGTGCCAACAATCTTTTCTCCATTGAAGATTATTCCAGCTATAGCTCCTAAAGAAAGAATTAAACGAAAAGGTGCTACAACAAAATATGTACCATGTGATCCTAGATCCACTGCAGCATGTCCTAGAGTCATTCATGTTGACCCACCTATAGTAAACATTAATAAAAAAGAGAAGAAAGAAGACAGAATCACTTGTAAGGTGCAATAAAGATGGATTGGAGAGATATGTACAAGGCCAATTATAGATTTTTGTACCAGTCTGTAAAATACCAACCTTAAAGTATACATATGATGTCCCCAAACAAGATTTCCAAGAAGAGAAATAGATGACATGGCAAAGATCATTGATTGCTTAGCAAAGATTATTAACTTGTGAAACCGCAGAAATTATTTTGGAAAGGACCCCAAATGCAGGAATTACTAGGGTGTAAACTTCTGGATGCCAAAAATCCTAAATATATGTTGGTAGAAGGTAGAATTTTTTACACATATTGGACCATTGGACCAATAGAATCAAGGTCGCCCAACATTAAAAGAAGTGTACCACACAAGCAGGTAATGTTAATACAGACATGAAAGCTGTAACCAAGAAAGAGAAAGGAAATAATGGGATAGTCTTTAATATAAGGTAATAAGACCTCAGATTTAGACTAGTTCTCCAAAAGTTAAGAGACGTAAGACATGAGGAGCTTCCATTCTGTACCACCTCCAAATTCTGTTGGGAAATGCTGGGACTGGGATGGAAAAGAGATGGCTTTCCCTTTATCCCTCTATCTCAGATCAAGAGATAGGGCGAGGGATAAAGAAGCAAAGGAGAAGGGAGAATTAGAATGAAGAACCCAGACGACCGGCTATGACATGATATCCCTTCCTTTTCCTTTCCTTTTTTATCCCTCACCCTATCTCTTGGTCTGAGATGGAGGGATAAAGGGAAACCCAGCGTGTCCGAACTAAAAAGATGAAGGAAATGCAAGATGGATAGAAATTCCTTCGCCTCACCCACTTTGCTTGTCACTCCTCTGTTTGCTGTGTCGTGGGAAAGTGATGGGCGAGGAAACAGTCAGAATGTGGAAAGGATGAAGAGAGAGGATGGGAAGGAGAAGGTGGAAGTGCTCATCCCTTCGCTCACCGCGTCACTTCCCTGTCTCCCTATCAATCTCTGTCCCTCTCTTCGTTCGGATGACCCAGCATATGATGGTGGCCGGGAGAGATGAGCAAGAATAGTTATGCAGAAAAAAGCTGTTGCACGCTGTCACTTGCCCGTTCCCCTACTTTTCCTTTCCCTTCTGTATTCACGGTTTTTCCTACTTCCCAACCTTCCTAGCTACAACCACGTAACACCTTGGGATTTGGAAAGGTGGGACGGTTGAGGTGGGAAAGAGCGAGAGAAGCGAGTGGAACCATCATGCCACCTCCTCACTCACCTCTCTCCCTTCCCTAGTTCGCTCTTGGGCAAGTTCTGGTTAACGCGGTCAGGGAGAGAAGCGGGGAACTCCCTCCGCTTTGATGTCTGGATCACTGCAGTGTTGCTCCAGTGATCCAGCCACCATGCCTGCTTGAGTGTGACATTGCATTCTCATTTGAGCCAGTCGATAGTCATGGCATTTTGCTGACTCCAAAGTTCTGAATGCATGCGCACGTCACAATTTGTCCTGCATGTTCTTCAAAGCTTGGTTGGTTAGTCGGTCTTGGCTCTGGTCATTCCACACTAGAGGGCAGTGAGCGCACCACAAACGCAACAAACGCAGACAAATTTGGGCAGCTAATCTGACCGACCAACAGAGCTCACACGTGCGCGGCCAGCTGTCTGGGTCATCCATCCTGATGTCACAGATCTCTGGCCCGGGCTGGCACACTCATATACGTAAAACGACGCATGGCAAGCGATTGATTGAGTCAGAGCATGTTGCGTGTTACATTGTTACATTACACGACTGGACCCAAGAAGACAAGAAGCCCCGCTTTGTCCTTCAACCATCGGCCACGGCCCAGGCCTTCGATCTTGTTCTGCTTCAGCGAGAAATGGTCCTGCGCTCCTGGCTGTAAGCCTTGCTCGCTGAGCGCGATTTGCAGAGCGTTCCCACCTGCCACAGACTTCAGCTTCAGCCGGTTCGAAGTATTATAGCAAAATCTCCTCCTTGCGTCCGTTGCTCAGGGCTGGACGTTTGGCGAGACCCAGCATCAGAATCAGAATTTGAATCGGCGCCACGCCTGCCTGCATCTGCTTCTACGACATGCGTGGCCGCTGAATCATTGGCAGCAGAAGGTTTTACCTGTGTGAGCGGCAAGTTGAACAAGAAGAATCAGGGCGCTTCAGCATGCTGACTGGCGCAAGTTAATGAATCAACGAACCCTACTCCTGACAAGTTTTCATTTGAGCCGGCGAAGCACAGAATGTTAACTCAGCTCGGAGAATATACAATGATCAATGACCTTGCAGGATTGGCGCGTCAAAACAGACTTCAGTGAGTGGCCACAAGCGCAGTCAGGCGCACAGCAATTTCTATTTTGCACTAGTCGAAGATGAGACCCTGCCAGCAAGCGATCAGGCCATCAAGTTATAGCGTTGAATACATCGCAAGGCCCAGCCCAGCGCGTCGTAATCAACCCCGAGACAAAGATGCCGACGATCACGGGTCGATCTTTCCAGAGTCTGAGGGACTTCCGCTTGGCCAACATTGCTTCAGTCCTTCCAGGCCCTCCCTTTCAATCCGCTTCAGTCCCTTCAGTCACTTTCAGTCCCTTTCACTTTGAGTTGTTCCTTTCAGTCCCTTTCAATGCATTCCGATACAGTGAGCCCCCTGATTGCCACGAGAAAGGCACACATCCCAGCAGTGCACAATGAATGCTCAGCCCAGGCGAGAAAAATAACATGTTGCAAGGAGTAAGGACCGCTGTTTTCATTATGACGGAGCAAATGGTGGGCCATGCTATCCCAAGCTACGCATTCAAATGTTCATCGCTAGACCGTCAAAAGCGCAACGTGCAAGGTTCTCCTGCTCGGCTTGTGACCATCTGAGCCGCAGCCCGCAAGTATGCATTGTTGGTCGAAGAGAGTTCGTATGCGGCCCGTCTGATAGGGTTTCATTCCTGGTCCTTGAAACCACTCACCGAACAAGGCCAGAACGTCAGGTTCAGAAGGTTTCAGCGCACGAGTCAGAAGTTTTACTCATGCTCAGTGTCTGGGGCGCCACGCCTGAGTGCGCCTCTCCCAGCCATCCTGCACTTCGCTGCGCAGCAATGGTGGATTGAGCAGCAATGTTGGATCGACCCAAAGGCAGTTGTCACGAGTGAATGAACCAATGAAGCTGACCATGTCGTCAAAGGTCAATTGTCACGCGTGCAATGTCATCGTTCTTACCTGAGCGGCCACCGCAGCTTAGTTGTGACTGAGTGAAACTGTGAGATTACGCGAGTACCTGCCTGCATTGAGTTTTGATTCGTCAGTGCTGCAGTGGTGCCTGAAGACGCAGGAAGGAGTATGTTATTGACAATGTGTTGCCCTTCCACTTCTTTGTCTGACTCAAGTGTCACAAATTCGTTGACTTTGCATATTTTACAGAGACAGTGGCAGGACCTGAGTCGCTTTGGCCAGTCCGCCAAGGTCCTTGCCTTACAAGCTCCTGGACAAGCAGACAGGCGTGGCGCCTTTGTTTCCCAGGCTTAGCAGGGCACCTTTCAGCCGCACTGCTCCTAAAGTCTGATGGCAGTTGCGAAAACTACAGCGTTGTGGTTTGAGAAGCCGTGGGCAACACTGTCCTGGGGCTTCAAGAATCATTGACATGTTTCAGAGAAGCAGCACGGATCGTTGCCGAGGCACTGATCACAGTGCAACATCTGCAGCTGCAGTGCTTACAGGCATACGGAGGCGCGAGCTGAATTTGACAGCGATGCGTGGCAGGCGTGGCCCGCACCAGTTAGGTATTCTGGGAGTTTTGGTAAGTAAGTGCTGCTCAGCTCGCACCAAAGCTTTCCGGCGCTCATATCAAATCGCCTTCAGCTGGCGGCCCATATCTTGGGTTTTGCAGCTGTTGGTGCCATTGGGTCATTCATTCATTCATTCATTCATTCATTCATTCATTCATTCATTCATTCATTCATTCATTCATTCATTCATTCATTCATTCATTCATTCATTCATTCATTCATTCATTTATTCAGTCATTTAGTCAGTCAGTCAGTCACTCACTCACTCACCCACTCAGTCATTCATTCGTTCGTTCTTTCAGTCATTCATTCGTTCGTTCGTTCGTGCATTTGTTCATTCGTTCATTGATTTGTTGATTGTTTGTTCGTTCATTCATTCTTTCATTCGTTCAGCACATGTGTGAACATTTGCAACTCAGTGAGCTATGTTAGTGGCAACCAATGCTGTGGAGCGTCATTGGGAGTGAGCCAGCGTCGCTCAGCCAGAGTTCTTTGACTGTTCACAGTTCTTGTGACTATTTCCCTTTCTTGCTATTGGCTTTAAATTGAAAGAGTTTCAGGATCACCGGAGATTGGGGATTGGAGGGTGTTCAGGATCCGGATCTGTTGTAGCTCTTTGTAAGTCTCAGAGATGCATGCAGCAGGAAGAACTGTCAGCTTCATGCAATCGTGAGGTGAACTAACTGCTCCACAGTTTGTGGGAAGCACAAGAAGAACGCGTCTCCAGATATCGAGACAAGCTCACTTGGACAATGACAGTCCAGGACGATGCAGGCGGGGCTGGCTTTTGCGCTGTCAGTGTGTGTGTGGTTTGTGATGATTTACCAGGCCGCACTCTCACTTTTTTTACTACAACACTAAGGAACACCATGCCAGATTTACAGCGAGGCTTGGGTCCTGAGTTAGAATTCAGCGGAAGAAGCAGTGTTGCTAAGATGGAAATGCAAAAGTGAGTGGAGCCAGATCATATGCTGTATGTAGCATGTGTTGCCAGTGTTGATTGATAGCATGCTGGCTCAACAGCAGGGCAGTCGAGGTGACTCATCGCAATTGATGCCAAGCCATTGGCGATGTCGTTTTCAGAGCCTGCGCTCAAAAGGAGGCGGGCAGGGGCCATGCTACTACATCTCGTCCATCAGATGCTGAATTGGAGCCAAGTCACAGTGCAAAGGCTGCCACATGTCCTGATTCTGATTCGGATGATGAGTCCACTTTCGCTGCAGAGACTCAGTGTGACAAGGCTCAGGTCCTTGATAAGTTTACACAACAGACCAGACTCAGACTGGCATTGCCATCGTTGGCTGAAGTGCGCTGGTGAATATTTGCAGCCGTGCGGTGGAAAAGGCTTGAGAACCCAATCAATTGATGGTGATTGGTTCCTTGGCATGCCGCGCTCTTTTGCAACAGTACATCTTGCAGGCACAATGCAGTTTTTCACGCACCGGTGTGGTACAGTGGTCATGGCTGCGAGGGGCAGAGAACTTATGTGATTCAGTCACACCCGCGCTCGCGACGGCCTTAAACAAATAGCGGGCTGATGCTGGCCATCGCAGCGCTTGCAATTTGCTCTCAGTTGTCATCTCGTAAATGTACGCTCAATATTCTTTTGGTGGCGCCAAGGTCGTTCCAGCAGATGTAGTCCCTACTGTTAGAATTATTAGGGTCACTCGTGCTGGTGTAAAAGCCACTCAACTACAGCTTGAGCCTTCAATGGCGCATGATGGCAGGAAAGTTGACTTGCGTGCTGCAACTTCTGGCTTGTCTAATTTGTTGACACAACTTGCGCCACGTCGAATCTGAAACTCGGCCCAGCCACATACATCACTTGTCAGCCGCGCTGCAGGCTGTCTCAGAAGTCTCAGACTGAGCGCACAGCTCGGCCACAGTCAACTTCAACATCCTGCGTGGAGACTAACTTCGCCCTGGTTGCTGCTGTCACATCCGTGCTCTGCGTGTTATTCTATTGACTTCATACCTTGGAGTTTGCAGCTTTAGTAAGCATGTGTGAGTCATCCGCGAATGCAGTAGAATCCTGACTACTTGACATCGTGCAAGACGATATGCTCTGAGTGCTTCACGACTCGGCTGTGTCGGCTAAGTCTTCGCTTTGTCTTCCAGCGGTGTCTGCGAGTCTCGAGTCGAGGAACGTTGCGTAGCGCCGGCAAGTCTTTGGCAACATCGTTCGTCTGTGAATTGTTCTCCCCGCTTGGAAGGTATGACGTGATGTGCTGCGTGCGTAGATGTGGCCATGAGTAGATGTTCATGCTCACGTACACGTGCGCAGCGCAAGTTAACACAGTTCAATGTGGCAAGTTCGTTCATATTCGGTTGGTAGTTTATCTATTGGCAAAGTGGAATGGCTAAGGCGTGCCAGTGCTGCTGGACAACTGGCGCATTGCATTGGCGCCATGCCTTTCTGTGGAACCCTGGACATTGCGTTAAGGCCCATGTCTTGCTGCGTTGCGTGTAGGCTGGCGTCTGCAAGCAGAGGAAAATCTTCTGCTTTGAGATGCTTGGTTGAGCGCAAACCGCACAAGAACCATTGCTGCGGCAATTCACCATGAACCCATGCACCGCCAAGATACAAGAAGAGCGGAGGGCTCCAACAATCACTGACTTGCTGACGCAATGATGGTGGCGTGTAGTTTGGTTTGGTGCCATGACAAACTTGATCCGCACTAGTTGTGATCAGTTTAACAACAGTCGAGTGGGGCCAGCTCTGATGATGATTTCATGCTGAACATTGGAGCAGCTATTACGTGTGAGCCCTTTGGCAAGTGGGCATGAGTTTGCAAACAGGTGCCATGACTCAAGGCAGGGCGCGCATAATGTTTTCATGTTTGTGACAAACCATGTTAACGCGCGCATGTGAATGATTGCTCAACCTGAATTCAGGGAACACATGCATGATGTTTGCGTGTCTCCGACAAAATTGGTACAGTCACCATGGTGCAAGCTAGACTAGCTATGTCCGAGAAAGTTCACCACAAAAACAACACTCGATTCATGTCATGTGCGGTTGGCTCAAGTTGTATAATGACTGACCCTTTTGAGCCGCGGCCTGAGATTGAGTATCTTCCTATGTCACTGTGGGGTACTAGAGTCTACGCCGTCTGGAAGGTCGCTGGATAATTCGAAGTCGGCGCGAATCGCCTGAGCGATGATATTCGCTCTTTGCAGTTGGAGGCCTCTTATAACAAACTCATCCAGCTGAACCGCAGAGTTCAAAGAGTAGATATGATGTGAGTCTATGTGCGCATGGATGTGGACATGGCCTTCAGGTGCACGTTGAGAAGCGCAGCGTAAGTGTGTTACAACTCCATGTGACACGGGCAAGCTTGTTCATACAGTGGGCCTGTGGAGATCGAATTAGCAAGCTGTATGTAAGAAACGTCTGCCCGGGAGGTTCCCAATCAAGAATACCTTCAATACAGCTTGGCCGATTGCAGGCGCGTTGTGGGGAGGCCTTTGTCGCAGCAAGTCGCGGTGCCTAGCTGTTAGCCAACCTGGCATGTTGGCCTTGCGTTTTAGAATGCTGTCAGTCAGTTCTTGACAGCAGTCTATGCAAGCGCCTCCTCATCTTCAGGGGCTCCAAGGGCACTGTCCTAGTCTGCTGACACTCGCTGTGTTACACACACACACACCCTCGGCGATGTTGGTCCTGAGGGTGTAGTTTGCTCTCCACTCTGAACAGCAAAAAATGGCAGCGCGCTCCTGTTATCTTAGCTAACGAGTGAAGCATCCTCACTGACTTGCTGATGCAATGGTAGTGATGTTGAGGGTGGCATGGTGCCTTGAGAAACTTGAGCTGTAATAGTTGTGACCAGTTGAACAAGCAAAGTTGAATGGGGCAGGGTAAGATGTTTTTGTAATAAGGGCAAACATTTAACTGTTGCATGCGCGTTGTTAAGTTTGCGTGTCCCTGACAAGTTGTTTTCGTGTGCGCATGCTTTTGTTAATGTTTGCGAGACATTCTAGCCAACATAGTGCAAGCTATGTCATGGTAACGTGGAAGTCAACTCATGTCACGTGAAGTTACTCATGTCCAAGCATGCCGGTTGTTTGCATGTTTGTGCCATATGGTTCTTGCCACACGCACATGTTGCTTTGCAAGTGGCTCTTCAGCTTGACTCCTGACTCACGGCGAGCCATGCATGTTGTTTGCATGTTGGTGCCATTTTTTGCAAATTTTGGCAACATCCGGCAAATTCGGGCAACACTTGCAAAGCGGTGTTTGTGCCTAGCACCCCTAATTCTAGACTCCCTGATTGAACAGCTGACTGAAGCGCGGAAGACTACGCATGTAGTCTTCCGGCGAGCCGTATCTCGGGAAACACGTCGGAAGTGGGATCGCCTGTTTGCCAGCAGCGTGGCTCGTGTCGAGCCTCGAGTCCTTCAACGTGTGTCCTTGGAACAGATTAGCCGCATTCCTTGCCTGCTCCCCCACCTCCTTCAATGGTGCAGAATCCCTCTGCGCAACCGTGAAGAGGCGGAGGAGAAGGGCAAACGTTGACTCGATTGCTGGCCAGTGCCGCCTTGCCTGGAATCGAAGATCCTGCCGCGCCAGCAGTCAACCGGCCATCCCCCAGTCAATGCGCCGAACCTCGCAGGAATTGAACTGATTCTCCAAGGCGGCTCTCGAGTCGGGGCAAGGGACAAGTCAGCCGCTCAACCTTGACCTAGGTGTGAGCTGTAGGTGTTGCCATTGCGGGAGTTCTTGTTCGCGCCTCAAGAACCGCTCTGCCGGGAGTGGTTGACGATTGGCGATCCATGTCGCTTACGGCGAGAAGAATCAACATCAACTCTGAACGCGGGGCTGGGCTCAAGAATTCTCACGCTGATGATGCTGCCCGTGGAAGTCGAATCTGCTTCCACCTTGTCTGCGACGATGATTGAGCGCGGCGGAAAACCCTGGCTGTGATCTCTTTCCTTGAAAAACTATCCCGTGTGGCCACGCGCGTGACAATACGTCAGCCTCGCAAAGCCTTGGGCCTGAATTTGGCGCCGAGCTATAGCAGGCAATGTTTGCGGTCTTCCTCCGCGTATCATGCAAGGTCAGCAAAACTGGGGGAGGGCTGTGTATGAATGGCCAAGCCATTGTCTGGGCTGGGGGCAACCTAGAACCTGGTACTTTCAGGCTTGGTGGTTCCGACACCATCTCATTGGGCTTGGTCAGGACTGTTGATATTTTCCTTTCGCAACTTTCTCTTTTACACCTACCAAGCAGCTTCTGTTTCAACTGCAATTCCAACCCGGTCCCAGCTCAGCTGTCCGGAGCTTTGTTTCCGAGAACTTGGTGGATAACTCGATTAAGGTGGTCTGATTCCCGAGTCTTCAAATTCTACCCCAAGCCGCAAAAGAAAGCCGCTCTCCTGCATCGTTGTTCCAAGCGTAACGCGTGCTTGAGCCCGAGTGTCGCACAAGCCAACACATGGAACGCGAAAGGACGCGTAAGGAGTCAGGCAAACAAAATCATACAACATAGCGATCCATTGAACATTTGTTCCTCTTGTTGAATACCGTTGCACCCCATTGACCTTCATTTTGCCTGTAGTCGCTTGCAGTTTGGTGTCACTGGTTTACATAGGGCATTTTGCGTTTTAAGGGGGGCTCATCCGTTTTCTAACAGGAAATGTTGGATGTTGGGCAGGGTGTTCGTTGAAACGGTGATTGCAAATAGCTAACACAACTCTTGAGACAGGGATAGCTCTTCCTCCCTTTGCGTTTCGGGCTTTGGAAATTTTAGGCCGTGTTTCTTTTTGGGTGGGAGCAATTGTGTCGAAACCCTTTTAAAACTTTTGACAGTATATAATTTTTGGGGAAGTACGAATCGTTTCCCTTTGATTGTGTGGGATCCCTAACGTGGTCAACAGATGAACCAAACCCTGGTTAGCTGGAGCTGGAACGAGGCAAGGTGCCAAGGCATGAAAGCCCAGGCCTTGCTCCAAAACCCACATTTTGCCTTTTTATGGTGATGACGCCCAAAGACCAAGCATTGAGGGCTCAGGAAATGCATTCTTTGGTGTTGCCATTTTTCTACGTGAGCCCTCCCATACGGTGTCTACTGACTGGGATGGACATGGCCCAAACGCCGGGAAAACAGTCCATTCATGTGAAGGAGCTAGATTCAAGACCCCTGTCCCATGTCGAGTTCCATCAGTTGAATGGTCCTGCCATTCGGGTTTCAGCATGGAATCTCTCCCAAAACCTTCCAAGTTCTTGAGGATTTCACTCCCCGCATCCTCCGTGCCCTCCAAACCACTACCTTCACGGGTAAGGTTATGTTGACCAACAAACTCGCGCAAACCCTTCTCCTGTGCCGAGGTTCAGTCAGACATGCAGGCAGGGGCATCCAATGGTGACCAAATCCACCGCAACAGTTCGGGCAGGGGAGTACAAACGTGTGCAACCATACTTATTTGGCTGGCACTCAGGGTTGATGAGCAGGAAACGCATCACTGGCATTTAGGCATGAATGTGCTTGCTCGATATGAGGTATGTTGAATCTGCCACCTAGTCAGGTGTATGGCTTGGCCTATCTATCCTGGCTTGAGTTCCGGATGGTCTAGTTTGTTTGGGAGGACGAGAAGGGCGGGGGCAACCAAATTCTCTCAAAAAGCTACGGGTCCGAAGCGCGCAACTGTCCCGTGTGCCCTTGGGTTGGACTTGGACCAATGACAGCTGCGTGGAAGCAAGGTTGAGTGGTGTGGTTTGATGGCTTGAACTGGCTTCGGGAGCCACGGGGTTAACCCCGGATGACTTATGTAAGAACTGCGTTTTCAGGAGAATCCAGTACATTGTTTGCACAGTGAAATGAGGATGCGTTGACGCACCGTGTGGTAGGAGTTCAAGTCTTTTGCGCCCATTTGGAAACGGAAGCTCAAAGATACGCCATACCTTTCGATGTGTCGCATGCGTTGAGCTATCTTCACGTGCTCGGTGCCTCCGCAGGCTTTTCATGCCTTGCATGCCTTGGACTCTCACACGCATCTCCAGTTTGCATAAAGTGTTGTGCTGCTGTTTCTCTAAGCTTCGAAGGCAAATCACGTATTGTTTGTTTGCAGGCTTAAGCGGATGGAAGCTTTGCTGATAATTGCAACGAGTTTAGCGCTCGATGCGACATTGCGGACTTCTGTTGGGAGCCAGCATGGTCGACCAGTTCCTGACAGTGCTTTTCGCTCAGATGTCTCTGGGTTGCAACACTTTAGTAAGGCCACGGCCACCGATATAGAGAGAGGCTTGCAACTCTCAGAGAGTTGATGTTCAGTGCATTGAGGCGAGTGGCTCAACTGAATCCAGCAACTTGCGTAGGCGAGATCCCCTCAGGCTGCCAGCCCTGCACTCAGTTCTGGGAGGGACAACTTTTCTCTGTCCTGAGATTGGTTGCAGGGACTCTCAGTTTCCAAAACAAAACACAATTGGAAGACAGGGAAGGGTGTGTGTGAAAGGTGTCCTTTTCTTCGCTGTCCAAATTTCTTGGTGTGACTCTCGGGAAGATCATTGTTCAGGCTTGACAAGAAGCTCAAGGGAATGTTTGGAGCCCTACCCAGTCGGATTTTGAGGCTGATCTTCAGGGCAGTGGGATCGAGTCATTTGATTAATTCGTGTCAGAATCGCGACATGGCAATCCAAAAAGCGTGAAGGATGGGGATCAATACACCTCGAACACAGAAAGAGCTCCATGGGGACCAATATAGACACCAAAAACGAACCATGTGTTTCATATTCTTGTTTTCCTCGTGCTTCCCTAGATCCATCCCGGAGGCCCGCCATGGCTGGCCGCCTTACCCTCGGCGGCGCGCATGCGCCCCACCGGCCTGCGGCGGAGGTCGGAGCAACAGATTTTCTTTGTTGGTCAGCTTTTCCTGGGCAAATATCTGCGGAGCCCTGAGCGACCTCTGGGGTTTATCAACCAAAATGTTGCTTTGCTCAAATCAAACCAATGGGGATGCGACCGATTTGGGGCCCCTTTAGGTTTCCTTTGGGAGGGACCTCTTGTTTTTTGGACCAGCGGTTCTAGACAATTACGTTAGTTCCTTTTCATCTTTTTGCTTCAGAGTCAGGGCCCCATTTTTTGGTTATAGTTCAGACAAGATGACTTTGGCAGATGAAGATCGGGTGCAAATCCGTCTTTCTGGGAACGCAAACTGGCGACGTCTTCCGCCTTGGCCTGCTGCACGCGCAGGTGTTGAGATATACACACCACCCAGGTCATACGAGCGTGATACAAAGCCGTCCAACGAAAAGTGTCCGCGATAGCTTTTGCAAGTGGATAGGCCAGGTTAGGGCCTGAAGGTGCCCATCTGACACAACTGTGACTGATATCGCGAGCGCCATATTGTTCCTCAACATGTCTATTGCTGAAAGCGAACAGTTGCCAATGAGTCATTTCCCGAAGTCAAATCGTAGCATCCTCGGAAAGCGCAGAAGGCCTTGGGAAGTATGCCCTCGCAGCTCTCTCGATATCGTTGCAGTTCTTGGAAATTCTCAGCCCCACAATCCCTCTAGAAGAGGGTCAATTGGATGTTTAGAAAGTGAGAACATACATCAAAACAAAACCAAATGACCTCTTGTATCTGTTCATGGGTGTGTGTTAGCCAAGACCCATGGTCTATTGTATCTGTCGCGGTGTGTTTTTGGTTTGTTTTCAGGCTTTTGTGCCTTTGGCGTTGGACAGCTTGCGTTCATGTCACAAACCATAAAACCAAAAGCAACAACAAAAATGCTCTTTCTTTCATTCTTTTCTTAGCATACAAGTTCATGTGGGCCTTATCCCGCAAAGTCCCGAAGCAGTGTCCCCCTCTCCCATGAGTCGCTCGAACCTAGTGCCCTGAACCAGGAGCCTCGTCCGCAGTCCTCCTGCAATCACCCTTGCCGATGATAACCTGCTTAGGCAAGCAAAGGTGAGTCGCGACGCGTTCCTCGCCAACCTGGCGGTCGATTGGCTTTGCGGACACTCCTCCAAACTCGAGCTGCCTGAGCAGGCCCCTCTTGCTTCGCCTTCATCAGCAACAAGACGTGCCGCAGGTGCCATATTGTCTTTCAGCCGGCTCTGCGGGGTTTTCAAGCAACAGCCAGGAAGGACAGACCCACTTGATCCATGAGCGTTCAGAATCACAAACCAGCCGCGGCTGGATCGAGAAGAGATCGCCCTGGGCTGGGATTCACAAGCTGGCGCAACCAAGCCCTCCAAAGATTCTGCGTATCAGTAAGCCCTCCAGCGTGTCATCCCAGCCCGCCGAGGTGTCCCAGTAAGCCAACCCCTGCGTGAGGCCTTCGTCCTCAGCACTGCTTTTTGCAGGGTGGTGTTGATCCTCCGTCCAGGAAGTCACGGACATTGCGTATTTTCTTCCAATGGTCTCCGCAATCCGGCCGTTATCTCCTCGTCGTAGTTCTTCTCGATCTGCGCTTTGGCTTCCATGTTTCGTAGAGCTTCCTCCAGCTTGGGTACTTGGATAGATACTGATGGTCTACCTCTTCAGCACGCCTTTGAGAGAATATGGTAGCTTCTTCTTTCTGCAGAAGCGACCCATGGATGTCAATTCTTCAATCTCTTTATCATGATTTCCCAGCACTCCTCTCCTACTTGTGCTGCTGCTCCCGTCTCTTGTACATGTTGCGGATACAGATGAGCAACTTGACCATTGGCAAGATTACGACTCCGCTCAAATTCCGCGATTCTTATCGTTCTGCCATAGACTTCACTCCTCATCTCTTCAAGCGTTCGTGTGAGTTGAGGGATGGTGTACGTCCTTCTTCTTCTCCAGGTGCGAGTTCTCCCCATCGGTCGTGTTGACTCTGGTGGTAGATGGTGACTTCGGCCAAAGAATAGGTGAACTCTTGACACTTTTCTTCTTTCTCGCGCAGCGTACTGGCCATCGCTGGCACCATTACGTTGCCTGAACTCCCGGAGGAATCACGACCAAATGCGGCAGTGCGATTACGTTTGCTGTTTGCTTGTCGTAGTCGATGAGCACCTCTCCACTCCTTGATATTGCAGAGCCGCTTACGGCTGAAAACCTGTCGGGAGGCGGGATAATGTAGCGTAGTACCTAGAAATAATCAGGATACAGATCGCCCCTGCCGTCTTCGGGTTTGGACCAATACCGATAACCGTAGCGCCAACCAGTATCAAGCCAGGAATGGGTAAAAGAGCCGTAAGACAGGTAAAAGGGCCGCAAGGCAAGTAAAGGTTGCACCCATTTACGCACCTCAACAATCGGCCGTAACAGTGGCACGGGCGATAGGCTCGGAGGTTGTTTTCCGCTATCTCTGTTGCGTGCCTGCTTGCGTGGTGCCAGACACAATGACAAGGAACTTGATTGCAAATCGGCATGGGGCCCAAGGATTTCCGACATCATGGAAATTGCTGCGACCAACCCATGGCGCGAATGATAGCAAAGTCGGCAAACAATGGAGGTCTCGCTTATTCTTTGCACTTCTGTCTTGTAGTGAAAGAAGTTTCCTCGCTTTTCGCTAGTTTGTCTTTTTTTGGAACAGAAGGCCCATTCTGTTCTCGTCCACGCTGATTGGGTCAACACGTGGTCCGGGCGTTCTTGATTGTTCAGCCTGCCAGTATGTCTTGAACGCGTGGAAACGACAAGCCCACGTTGTGTCCGCAAGTGAACCGGCGCATGCGCATCTTTCTCAGGAACTGATGATGTTGACGCGCAAAGGCTGAAAGAAAACCGCTGCGGGGTGCGCGCTCTGTTGCTAGATTTCGCTAGCGCCACACGTGTGTTCTGCGCGCGCAAGCTCTGAAAGCTGCTTACCAAAAACCAGTTGGTCTTTGACCATCCTCGGAAAGATTGGAAAGACGGGCCGCGCAAAGATAGAAGCAGATCTGGAAACGATCTCTCGTAGACTATTCTAGTTTTGCGAGTCTCCTGCACGTCGGATCCCTTGTGATTCCATCCTTCCTGTCTATCTTTGCCCAGAATCAATCCTTTGCAGCATTCCGTTGTCCCGCTCCAACATAAGTTTGCGGGCACGCGCAGTCTGGAACATGTTACCTCCCAAAAACAATAAATAAGTACTTCCCAGCCCCGAAAGGGCGGTCGGCGCCTTTCTACCTTTGCGCATAGATTTGACTCCGGTTTCGCGCGAACGCTAAATTAAGTATTGCCAGTGCCCAAAGTTTGTACGGGCAATGCTACGTCTAGCTAAGTCTAAACAAAAGTAGACGAGTGCTCGTGTCGATGAACCATGAAAAGCATCATTTGGAAGGGCGGCTCCATGAACCATGGGTGCTTACCATGAACTGGTGGAGAGGGCGCGGAAAAGAGCTGAGGTTCCCAGGCTTGCCCTGGCCGCTCTCATGAAGTGCTCGCGGAACAGCACTCTTTGCCGTTTTGAACTGCTTGCTTTGCCTTGCTCCCACTGCTTGCTCCCCACCTCTTGCTCTTCCGCCTGAAGTAGCTTCAGCGCCTGCAAAGCCTGTTTTTCACGCCCACCTCGTGGATCAGCTGCAGCATCCCCCACACCATCGTAGTTGCAGTAGTTCGGCTCGTCAGAGTCGCGCTCGCTGGCATTGCCCTCCAGTTAGAAAATGTCCCTCTGCTTTCGCTACATTGCCTCCTTGTGCTCCGTAATCAGCCAGCCACGGATGGTGTCTGGCGCAGCGGAGCGGGGGATCAAGCCCGTTTGCCTCAGACGAAGCCCAAGCCCTTTCGCTGCGAGAAGGTGTTCCACCCACAGCGACTTTTTTTGCCATGATGCTTGGTCCGGAATGTGCTGAGCGCGTCGACAGCGTGGGGGGTGCAGAAAAGTTCCAGAAGCAAGCTGAGATCAAGTTCCCGTCCATGAAGCAGACGTAGTGGAGCACATCGCATGCCGGTCTCGCAAGGCTTTCTGTGAAGACGGCGGTTGTGTGCTTGTGTTACCTGCGCTTGAAAGGGTCATAGGTTGCCTCCCTGCGCTTTTCATAGGTCACTACTGAATATGGGCATTCTGCGCTCGATCTCTCGGAAGATGACCCTGGCCGCCCATCCGTGACATCTATGGATCACCAAGAATGCATGGCGGACGAGCAGAGGTATGTGGGTGTGGCTCAAAATTGAAGGGCTCGGGTTGAGCAGGGTTTGGTCTTTGTTTCCATTCACCTAGGGGCCATTTTGGGTACATCTTTTTGAGCCACAGCCATGTGTGTGTGGACCCGAGTCACTTCGAGCTCAAGGTCCCATATCCTTCCAGCGTGCTCGCAACTCTATGCTGTAGCATGTGACGTTTAATTTTTGCCGACGTAGCTTCCACACTACAAAGGAAGAGTGACAGGACCGTATGTTCAAGCGCAGTATGTTCAAGCGACAGGACCGCGGCGGTTTTAAATGTGAATGGCAGACTGCCCTGGGCGCATGTTTTCACCGTGCCTTGTGTCAAAGCGGCTGCGTCGTGTTTGCAACCTTCTATGTACTGTTCCAAAAAATGGGCCACACATCGGTTTGTGCGTGTCATCCATGCCCCTATGTCTGTTGTTAAATCATTTGCGCTCCTCCTTGTTGCGTGGTGAGTGCCATGCAACAACCAAAAATCAGCGGTCTGTTGCCGCTTCCTCCGCTGAAGCCGCTCATGCGAGTCCCCGTGGCCACATGCCCTCGTTCTGGACCCGCTCATAGTTCTCCGTGGTCACGTGCCCCTGGCAGAATCTGCATGGTGTCAGCGGGACCTGTGGCTCTCGTCCGATCCCAGTGCATCGGTGGTTGGCGTGCAAGAAACCATCCTGCCCCCGCCACGACCTTACTCCTCGGCGCCGTTATCCTTCTCCACCAACAGCTTGGGCAAGGCACCACGGCCCGCAAGCCCCTGGCTGTCGCATTCCTCAGCCCAAAGCAGTTGCGACGCCAATGCACCTTATCACGGCTCGGCCGGCCTTGTCGAAGCCGGCTCGCCACCGGTCTGTCCTTCTGCTCGACGTTCATCACCTCCACGTCGTCTTCTCATCGTACTTGCCGTTGACGGATCCCCGCTGGTGGAGCTCGGAAGTGCTCTGCGCTCTCGGCACATCGATCACCTCCTCGTCCTCATCGGCTTGGGTGCCTTGCTCCGCGCTCGTCATTCTGAGTTGGCGCACCTTCGCACAGAAAGCCGACGCCGCCTCATTCACCACGCGATGCACCGCAATCGCAACCACTGCGATCAGCAGTACCACCACCGACAGATCCATCCTTTCCTCCTCCTGCTGTTGACCGTCTCCTTGTGCCCTGCATCCGGCCACCATAATGAGGATCACCAGCAGCTTGATCTATTCCTCCTTGCACCACTGCTTTGTTCAGCCTGACAGCTTCGCTCTCTTCTTGCTTAGCCTTGAGGTCCCAGAGGCTGCGCAACTCCTTGATCCTCGCCGGGCCAAGGGCTTCGCGCCAAGGTCCGCCAGCGTCTGCTGTCCCGGGCAATGACGTATTTCCCAATCTCCGGCCCTGATCCTCCACCTGAAATGGAACGACCGAAGACGAAGATGTCTTGTCCTCCACAAACCCGTGACATCCGTCGCTATCGCCACCGCTGCTGCATTGTCCGACAGCAGCATCTTCTTGAAGTTATCCATCCCCAAGGTGTCCGTGATCAGCGCTTCCACGCTGTCCCCGAGGATCACACTGCCAATTGCTTCGATCAGCTCACTCTCGGCTGTTGACAGTGCTGGAAACGCCTGTTTCCCGGCCTTCCACGCGATGACCGTGCCATTCGACGCCACCAAGGAACATCCTTGACTCCTTTTTCCCAACGGCGCAAACGATGCATCAGCGTAGGCCTGCAATCCGGCTGCTCCATGCCCAGACCAATGTCGTCCGGTGTCTCCGGACACCCAGTCCCCGGTAGCCCAGAACATAGCCCGCAGCCTTGATCGTCCACTTGGGATTCTTGGACGTCATGCTGCACATGCGGCTCATGCTGTAGAGGAGGTCGGGCCGAGTTCTCGGAGTTCCTGCGGGAACCATGTGGCGCAGGACACGGAGGCGGAGGGCGACACCTTTGCGGGTGGAACAGACATCACGGCGATCTGCTTGCAGGTCAAGGTTGCCATGGAGACAATGTCGGCGCTGGACATCAAGTCTGCGTTTCTCAATGCGGACCTGCGTGGAGCCGGAGAATCTGGTGGCAATGAGACCACCGACTATCATGGTCAGGTTGGGCTACGCGGAGCCGGGCGAGCTGTGGCTGACTGACAAGGCCATGTACGGACTTCGGCAGAGCCCGAGGAGATCACCGGGATGCCTACTTGGGAGGTGAACGGCGTCTCAAGCTGCAGAATCTGTGGCGGATTTTGGAGGTTGGCGATGGAAACGAGGTCTTGGTTGGACAGAGAAGTCGGTGCAAGAAAGGTTTGAGGCGGTCATCTCGGAAAAATGGGAGACGAGCCAGCCAGACGCCCTAACGGAGGAGCGCCAGATCCTGGGAATGAACCTGAAGAAGGAGGAAGACGGCATCTTCCTGCATCAGAGCGACTACGTGGAGGAGCTGTTGAAGAGGCACAAGGATGGGCTGGTGAGATCCAAGACGCCAATGTCCAAGCAAGTGGCGGATGAGGCGGATGAGGACCCGGGCCACTTCACGGCCATGAACCTGACAGGGCCTCAGAAGGTGACGGGGGAGATTCTGTGGCCAATGACAAGATGCCTTGGCCGGCACCACGGACGTCTGGCCCGGAACCGTGTGCTTCAGGCTCTCCTCTTCCTCTCGCAGTTTCAGCACCAGGAGACCTTCCCTCCTCAATCGGATGTAGATCTCCTGGACCGCCGCCAAGACTTCCCTTCGATCTTTGACCGTCATGTAGAGCGTCTTCAACGGGTGAGGCTCCTTCTGGGGTTCCGGAAGGATTAGCTGCTCTTGCTTCCAACCTCAAAGCCTTCTCCTCCTCCGGTAGTAGATCCTCTTCTTGCCCACCACCATCTTCCTCTTCCATTCTTCGCATGGAAGTTCTTCCCCCTCCAAGGCCACCAACAAGTACCTCCTGTCCTGAACCCCATCCACATCGGTGCCCATGATGAACGGGCCGCTGAGGTCCACAGACAACGGTCCCGCGCCGAGGCTTCCTGACAAACGCCGAGGTGGCCCAGCTTCACGTGCTCCTCCCACGAAGGAGCCTTGACCTTCATCTTCGACTGGCCATCGACCTCCTTCCGAAGACATCTTGCTCAGCTCTCTCATCATTCCAGGGGCCCCTCGAGCCAATGCCTTTGAGGAGCTGAGCTTCTCCTCGTCCGCCATCTCCCTGTAATCCTACTTCACTTCCTTCTTCGTTTTTCGCATTTGCCGTGAGGTCCGCCAGCAGATAGATCAAGATGAAGCGAAACATCAGCACGTCGTCCGCATGGAATCCCCTGGTCCATCTCCGACAACCCTCACCGATGCTCCATTGTCCTCACCGGACGTGGTTTGGTGCTGTTGAGCAGCGGGTAGAATCGCAGCACCGATCTTGTGCTGCAATTATGTCCCCCCGCCACTGCTTTGATCCGGTCGTCTAGCGCCAGCCGAATCAGTCCACTCATGAGCTCGTTGTTCATGAGGTCGTGGCTTTCATCCCGGAGAATGTCATACTCCAGGATGTCACGCGGGTCTCCTTCCTGCTCCTTATATGCCCGTGAAAGGTCGAACGGGTGCACCACCGCCTCCGGCACTTCATCAAACACCGGATGCAACTCCACCACCTTCTGCACAAAGTCCACCTCCTCCCGCCTCGACAGCGATTGGATCTTGTGGCGGTTCACCCCCTCCAGCTCCTGGATTAGGCTGAGTGCCAATGCTTTCGGTACCTCTGGGCCACCGCTGGTAGTTGGTAGGATAGTGCACGCTTTCCCACTCCATTTGACCTTGCAGTTCAGGTCCTTCGCGAGCATGCCCATGGGAATGATCGACAGCCAGCTCCACCGTCCGTTCCTCATAGCCTGCGACGTCCTTGTCTTCCTCCATGACCCTGAGTGGGTTTGTTCCAGCAGCCCGCAAATTCAACTGGCGAACTTCATCATCTTCTCTTCCCGGAGTTGACACCTTCTGGGCCTCCGCACCGACCTCCTTCTTGTCTTCTTCTTCAACGTTGACCTTCGCCGCCTTCGGCTTCCGGTCCGGTCTTAATGGCGACAGGGCAGTCCTTTCGCAAGTGCTCGCTCGCCCCACAAGACCAACACCTCATCTTCTCATCCTTTTGGTCGTGGCTCCATTTGCACCCATGCCCTCGTCTGCAGCCCTTTTTCGAAAGGAAGAACTTGCAGGGCCGGATGTCTTCTCCAGCTTTCTTCGTTTCATTCTTGCCGTCCACGGTGTCCACCTTCTTAACCCGGGCGTCAACCACCTAAGCCTTCGTTGCCGCTGTCTTGACCTCCTTCTCCAAATGAGCAATGGCCTCCACCTCCGACAACGCATGCTCAGCGTACTTCTCCACTGCCTCATGCAGCTGCAGCGCATTCCTTGCCAAGGCCATCCTGAAGGCAAGCTTCCGGCTGCAATTCCAGCACCTTCTTGATCATCTTGTTGAGGGACCGCGCCAACACTGTTGGATCCGGGATCGTCACCCCCAGCTCCTGTGCCCGTTGCTTCCACCTCATCCACTTCCTCAAGCTAACCACCAAGGACGCCAGCGACTTCACCTCTGCAAATTTTCTGCATCCCTTGCACAATCTTCAGCATGATGTCCAGCGACTGCCCCTTTTCACCACAAGGCGCATCTTCCCTCATCTCGGCAGACTCATCTTTCTGTTCAGCAGGTTCTCCTGGCACTCCATGGCCTTCTGGCATGTTCCTCAAAAATTTCCTCCTCGTGCAGCTCCTTGATGCCACTTCAGCTGCATATCTGCTACTCTATTCACGCAGTGCGCCACCTCCTTCTGCAGCCGCCGGTTGTCCGCCATCAACTGCATCATGTAGTAGCGCATCTCCTGCGTTGGATCTGGCCATTGAGCAAATCGAGGGCCTCCATCAAGTCCTCCTGGTCCAGGTAGAGCAGGTTGTGGCAGCCTTTGTTCTTGCCATTGATGGTCTGCATGTCCTCCTGGTACCGGTGTAGCAAGTTGTCGTGCTGCCAGCACCAACTTCTTCTCCAATCGTTGGACCGCTCAATGTAGGTCTCAAACCCCTCTCGGCTCATTCCAGCTTCTTTTGAATTATCAGCGGCGCCTCTCCGTCCACTCACCAAGCCGTCTCATCTGCTCGGGCGTGAACAGCGCTGCGGGTGCTCGTTGGCCTCCAGCGTTCTTATCCTCCTGGATCTCCCCGATCCAGTGGCCATAGCTGCGTGGTCGCAGTCACCTAACGGGACTGGGGCTCATAACCTGTGAGGGCAGACTGGCCTGGGCGTATGTTTTCACTGCGCCTTGTGTCAGAGCGGCTGCGTCGTGTTTGCGACCTTCTATGTACTGTTCCAAAAAATGGGCCACACATCGGTTTGTGCGTGTCATCCATGCCCTTATGTCTGTTGCCAAATCATCTGCATTAAATATCATGATTTGGCTTATTTGAGGCGAATGCAGGGACTGCAGAAAGGAACATGGTTGAAAATACTCAGGCTGTCACAGAGTCACAAAGACTGAAGGTTTTGGATGAGCCCCAACAAGGTGTAGGAAGTTCCAACAGACCTCGTTTGGTTACTGTTTTCCTCTGGGGCGATGTAGTCTATTTTCCATGTGACGCCGCTGACCATACCGTGTCCGCCGTGTGACAAAGATGTCAGTTTCATATACATATATATGTATATGTATATATATATATTAATGTTGCCATGTTAAACTTGGAGCAACTGTATACCTATTGTTCCTGATGTGATGAACCTGCGTGTGAAGTGAAGCACAGTTGTTTTCCTCTGACCAATGATGTACTGTCTACTGTAGCTGTACTAGTGCAGGTCTGTACATAGGCTCAAGGCCTTGGGAAGTATGGGCAGCGGATGTAGCCCAACTGTACTGCTAGAGAAAGCATGTAGTATTTAACACGCCTCCTCAGGATAATGTTGTATACATTCTCCTGACATGATGAAAATGGATGTTGCCACTGTACAAAAGACGTGTGCCAAGCTGTGCAACTTCCTTGTGGGTCGTGGTGTCAAAAGCAGGTGTAAAACAGTTGCTGTTTCAAGCAAATGTTGTATCCAGCTGTCCGAGTGTGCCACTCATGTGCGCCGCCAAAAATCGCAGTTGTGTGAACCATGATGTTCACGCATTTCTTGGCCCCTTTCCAGACACTGCTGTAACCTCGCCCATGTTGGTTGCTGCTGTAGGTGGCTCAAGCTGACCATGGCTCAAGCTGACCATGGCGTTGTAGTCCCAAGCCAAACCGTTGGCCCATGAAGATGTCGAGGACATTGTGTTGGCAAATCTTGTGGTCTGAAGAGGTAGGCCAAAGTTGTGAGAGCATCAAATGGACTGGTTTTGTAGATCATGTGCTCGCAAAATGGCCTCCTCATGTTGGCCTGCAGTCCAGTGTAATCGCCATTCAAACTGTTGTATTCCTCTGCAGTAAAAGGCGATGTACAAAACACCGTTTGTACCTGTGGTCTTCTCGATGTGCCGCTCCATGATGTTGCGCGCCTCCTTGCCGTTGACGCAATTGATGTTGTGAAATCTCACAGATGTCAGCGATGTAAACAAGTGCGTGCCGTATCGCCTTCCGGTGTGCTCATCTGATGTAGCAAGCGCTGTCAAGGCCTGCATGTGCATCGGTCCGATGTATCAGGAAGAATGTACCTCACTGATGTTAAAGGTAAGAAGGGTGCAAATCCATGTTTGACATGTATCTTGCCCAGAAAAGATGTACCATGGCTCCGAATTTCCTAAGTGAAACTAAGCTGTAGCGCTTTCACTTTTGTTCTAGACAAGGAAAGGTGACCTGTGCAACTGTTGTTTAACAAACTGTGCTGACTACTGTACTTACTGGTGTGAAACTGTTGTGATGGGCTCACAGGCCAGCTGTGTACATGTGCTTGTTGAGAGTGTCGCAGCTGAATGTGGTTTGGTTTCTGTGATGTACCTTCTCGCATCGTGATTGATTTAGCTGCGCTGCTGTCTGCGTGTGTCCTGATGTTGGTGCGTGCTCCAAATGCTTCCTTGATGAAGTTGCTGATGTAGAGGCTCTCCTGTGCTGCTGTACCAATTCTGACTCTGCTGATGAAAGTGCCATTGTTGCTTGTGTTCTGCTTCCATATGTGTATCGCTGCTCCGAAGAACTGTGTCACAAATCCTGTTGTGCTCTTTCTTGTTTGTCGCGCATGATGCCCAGTTGGCATCTGTGTGTGTGTCGATGTTGCGCGGGGTTCGCTTGACATGTGCCTGTATTTGGGTTGCCGGTTGCGTCGCAAGTACCTTGTGCCTTTAAGGTGCCTTATCATGTGTTTGAACTTCTTGTTGTCAAACTGTGTTGGTGCTTGTGGTGATCTTGCTAGTTCCTTTGCTCCGTAGCTGATGTCTGGTCGTGCGTATGCTAGCCATTGTACCTTGCCAACAAGCCGCCTGTATTGCTTGTGCTGTTCGTGGTCAGGTGGTGCTTCATCTTCTGCTGTACCTCTCATGTGTGACACTCCTGGTGATGGTGCTGTGTCCATGTAGTCATTCCTGATTCTTCCAGGATGATGTCAACGTAATTGTTGTTCAAGCTTATGTTGATGTAACTGCCTTTGTGTGAAATGTTCCTGCCAAGCAAATGTATTGTTGCGCCTACATTGAGGCCGCTTGCGTGTCTCAGCAGTACTTCCTTGTGTATCCTGCTGAAGAGTGTGTTGATGATGCTCTGTAATCCTATGAATGGGAGGTCGTCTACATAGATCATGATGTAGACCTTGCAGTCCTTTGGCCTGTAGACATTGCTCTCTGTTGTGCATCTCACAAGTTCAAGTGTAACTGTGAGGATGTGTGCTATGTGGACTTGGCATTGTTTTGGTGATGATCTTAAGCCGTAGATAGCTTTAATCAGCCGCCGCGCTATGTGTCTGTTTGCTTCGTTGTAGAATTCTTTTGGTGGTCCTGTTTGCAAGTTGTAGGAGGTTGCTGCTGCATGTGGAAATGCAAAACTGACAGTCTCCAGTACAGACTGACCAGTTGTACACAAGTGCCATTGTGAGGAGTACCCTCAGCATGCAAAACAATGGTGTGCTTGCAAAGAGTAGGTCATGGTCTGTAACGGGTTCTGTGTAGCCCTTTGCTACTGTTCGTGCTCGTACTTCGTTGTGTTTTGGTTTAAGAACACATCTTGATTTAATGATGTTTGCTCGTTGTTCTGGTGTCATTGTGTTGCCATCAATCTCTTTAAAGACTGATTGGTCTTTCATTTGTTGTACTTCTTTCTTCATGCCTTGTGAAACGAGTTGTGGATCCAAGCCTTCTGTGTCATGTATGATCGGCTCTAGTAGGATCCTTTCGTTGCGGATTTCTTCTGTGTCCTCGCTGGATGTTGTCTCGATTTGCTTGCCACTTCTGGTTGTAAACTTGATGGCACTCATTCTCATTTTGCATTTTTGGTTGTTCTGTTTTTGTAGGCCGCTCCAGCGCTTGTCTAACAGCTGTGGTGCGCTGTTGCTTGTCTGTGCTGCCTCCTGCTATTGTATCATCTCTGACGGTGGTGCTGGCGGTGCTAGTCGCTTCTGATGTGTTGGTGATGTAGCCATTGGTGATGTTGGCTCTGCTGTTCTCTTCTGCTTTGTTGGCTGATCGCTTGCTTGTGCTGCGCTCTGTCTCTTGCCTTCTGCTGCTGTGCTCGTTGCTGCATCCTTCTGAGATGTGAGTGCTTTGCTTACTGCTGGCGTTGTAACTGGTGTCATGAGAGTAGGTGTAGGCAGTGTTGATGCTGGTGTCTTCCAGTAGTTGCTGATTGTATTTGTGAGGCATTATCTGCCTTCTGATTGTCCTTGCTCTGACAACCTTGTTGCGGGTCCCAACGAGGGACTCGCCTGTAGTTGCATCCTTGCCAAGCCAGATCCCGTTGTAGAATCTCGGCTCGAGTTTTGGAAATTGTTTCACTGTTGGTAGCATGTGTTGCACTGTCCCACCAAACTCGCGAAGTGGTGTATGTGTTGCTCTCTGTTCCGTCTGTTGAAGTAGCTTGTGCATCCATTGCTGTGAACTGCATACCTGTTCATGATGTATGCGCTGTGTCAAGCTGTCCAAGGCATGAGTGGATGTTCCATTGGAATGTCTCTGTTGTAGTTCCGCCTGATTTGTGCCTTGAGTGTTCTGATTTGTGCAAGCAGTGTTCTGTGCGCTCGCTCTACTCCTCCTTGCGATTGTGAACTGTGTGCTCCTGAGTTCCTTGTGGTGATGTTACCTCTCTTGTTTGCCAGTGCTGTGATCAGTGCTGTCAGGAAGTCTCCTGATCTGGTTGTAGTATGGTGTGTGATGTTCTTCCACATTCAATGAGGAAGTGCTGTAGTTGTGTGTCTGCGTAGTCGAAGAGCATCCTCTCGTTGGTCAGTTGTATGGCCATGATCACCCCTGATTGGATGTCAATTGCTGAGAGGATTGTTGCTGTTGTCAAAGCCCTTGCTGTAGCCGAAGCCAAGCTGTGTGTTTGGAAGCTTGCTGTGTTGCTTTGGGCGATTGTTCTGTCTGCCTCTTGCTTGCACGCATGTTGGACACCAACTTCTGTAGGGTAGGTGTGTCCTATTGTGGTGTTGGTTGCTTGGGTGCTTGTACTGCTTGTACTCTTGTGCCCTGCTGTTGTTCCTCATCCTCTGACTCAAGTTGTGTTGGAATTTCCTGATGTTCCTCGAAGTTTGTCCAGCCTGTCCAAGGCTTGTCGGATGTCTTTGCTTGCTGTGTTGTCCATTCATATTCTACCAATCTTGTGTTGTGCTGTCCTCCTGCCGGTTGTACCTTGGTCTGTTGGCAAGGTGTAAGTCGCTTAATGTCTGGCCCGTCATGTGTCTGCTCCGGAGTGTAAAATGCTGTGTTTGTGGCTTGATGTGTACTCTCTTCCAGTGTGGGCCTTCTCTGTGCCAGTAGTCTCCTCCACGATGTACTTCTGAAGGATGTGGAAGTCCATGTCCGCTGCACCTATGGTGGTGTGGTGCTGCTGAATCCTGTATTGTTGGTGGTGTTGTCTTCTCTCTCAATCGTGCGCGTGGATTGTACCGAACTACTTGTGGTGTAGCCTTCTGTTCTGTGCTCTTTGGCTGTGTCTTTGTTGCAAACTGTTGCTGCTGTGTCTCTGGCAATGCTGTGCCTTTCTTGATCCTGAACGCTCTTTCTCCTTTCCACATCTGTTGTTGTCCTCCGTTTGGCGCTTCCATTGATTGATACTTGTCCTCAAACGTGTTCGTTGTGCCATCCTTGGATCTGATTCTTCTGTAGTCCTCAAGTTGTTCTGCTGGGACTGGACACTGTGTTCTTGATGGTGTGAAAAGTGTCTTCCAGTATTGTCTGTGTACTCTGACAAGTTCATGCCAATCCTGTTCTGGCTGTGCGCTGTGTATCTGTAGCTTTGCTCCTCTTGGCAGTGTTGTGATTTCTGCTTGTAGGAAGAACAGACCATCTCTGTTCTCCAAATGTGCTGTTGAATCCTTTCGTGTGCTGTAGTCTTGGATTGTCATCCAGTGTAAGTTGGAAACCTTGTTCCACCACCTCACAAACGTAAAGTGGCATGACAGTCTGTTGTCCACTGTGGTTTGCCACGCAAACCCATCTGTACCCGTGAAGCTTGATGTGTTGGTTGGTCACTGTTCTCAGTTGTGGTCCTGTGCCATGCTCAAGGTGCTGTAGTGGAAATTGTGTTGCGAACCATGGTGGGCATACAGGTGTAGCCGCACCGCTGTCA
This sequence comes from Effrenium voratum, assembly GCA_963377175.1. Taxonomy (NCBI): domain Eukaryota; class Dinophyceae; order Suessiales; family Symbiodiniaceae; genus Effrenium; species Effrenium voratum. The sequence continues at coordinate 811,742 of CAUJNA010002391.1, read as the reverse complement.
ATCATGAGACTGTCCCACTTGCTATGTTCTGTGAATTGTTGTGCTGCGCCAATCATGGCAATTGTTACTTCTTGTGCTCCTGAGATGGGTACTGCTGATGAATCTGCTGGTTGTGGCAGTGCTAGTTGTTGCATCTGTGTCTGATCCTGGTGGTACCAGTTGCTGCCATAGCGTGCCTGACTGTACCAGTCATCTGTCTGGTCATTGGTGTCGAAGTTGCCAGTGTCGCAGTTGTAGATCGCCACTCTACATTGTTTGGCCATGTGTCCTGGTTGTCCGCATCTGTAGCAATCATTTGCTGCTTGCTTTCCTTTTGCTCCTTTTCCTCCCGGTTGATTGTTGTAGTATCCCTTGCCTTTTCCTTTGTTGCTGTATCCTTTGCCTTTGCCATATTCTTTTTCCTTGTCCAACCGGTTGTTGATTGTATTTGCCTTTTCCTCCTTTGTAGTTGTTGTAGCTGTAGTTGTTCCCGTAGCCGCCGTAGCCTTTGCCTTTGTTGTGCTTTCCTTTGCCCTTGCGCTTGCCTTTGTTTCCTTTGCCTTTGTTGTACCATGTTGCTCCTATGTCCATTGGTGCTGGTCCTCGGTTGTTGCTGTAGCCTGTTGGGTGATGGTGCTGCGCTGTAGTATCCTGCTTGGAACTGTAAGTGTTGCTGTAGTGGTCCTTTTGTCTCATTGAGCAGTATTGCGGTTTTGACTAGTACTGTGTGGTAGTCTTGTTCATACTTGGCGAGTTGAAACTCCAATGTTGTAAAGCTCTCTTCGAACTTCTGTTCATCGAGCTGTGGTTTGAGTAACCTTGTTAGGTACCCCATGCTTCGTGTGCCAAGTGGTATGGAGTATCTGAGGTGTAGTGGCCGCCATGTCTCGAAGTTGTTGCCTTGTGCGTGTTTTGTTTGCAAATTGTAGATGCTGGTCCACCGCATGTGCTCACCGGGATGCAGTGTAAGTTTTTGCTCAGTTGTATCCATTGCTCTGCTACTGCTTGTGAAGATGCTGCTGTCTCAAGTTGGCCGTTTGTAGCTGGCAGTTGTGATTGCTCTGAGTGTCTCAGCAGTCTGCTGATGCTGTTGCTCTTGTCGGGAAAGGCCGCCAGATCTTTCCAGGTGTGTAACTGTGTTCACTGCTGTATGCCTGAGCCTGTGGGTGCGTGTTGGAGCTCACCCTGGGAATGTGTGTGGATCGTGTGCCAGGGATCACTGCTCCGCTACCATGTTAAACTTGGAGCAACTGTATACCTATTTCCCTGATGTGATGAACCGGTGTGTGAAGCGAAGCGCAGTTGGTTTTCTCTGGCCAATGATGTACTGTCTGCTGTAGCTGTACTAAGGCAGGTCTGTACCTAGGCTCAAGGCCTTGGGATGTGTGGGCAGCGGATGTAGCCCAACCACACATGGTTGGGGGTTGGAAAGTGGCAGCTTCTGGGAATCAAACTAGTGACAATTTTCCACACGGGGGACATGCGTAGTTCATTGGTGCTCACGCGGGCAAATCATACCGACCTCGTCTGCCAGAGATGTGTACAACATGCTCTTTTCATACTACCGGCGCTTTAAACCTTGATAAGCTGATCTGGGCAAAAACAAGCTCGGGTACATGATGAAGGTCTTGTGTGTCGGGATTTGTTAAAGCAGGCGTGTGAATGATGATGGTAATCAGTGCAGGTGCGTTTGTTCTGCAAAGCGGCCCGCGACTCTGTTGCCCCAATTGGGCCCGTCCCCCTGCTGTGACACATCCCCCTGCTGTGTGACACCCTGTTGTGATTTTTGTCTGCCACTACATTTGGGCGAGCTACGTGCGAAACCTGGCATTTCGTTTGTGTCAGCCAGTGGCTGGCTGCGAAAGGAAGCACGCCGCGCCTGTGTTTGCCTTTCACCGCACTTTCCAGGTGAGCGTTGCGATTTGATAGCGCTTGGAATGTGGTAGCAAACCAACAGTTGCCACCAACAGAAGCGCCAGTTGTCTCATCCCGCTTTGGGTGTCGAAGCCTTTTTCGCTTCTGCCAGGCGCGCGCCCATCGAGGTGTGCATTCTGCGCAAAGGCATGCATTGGAGGACCCTCGCGCAAACGTCAGAAGCATCCAGTACCTCTAGACCCTAATAAGCCTTACTCAGCCCTTAGTGGCGCACATTGTTGTCTGGCGCAAGCAATGGGGTTTGGAGGTTTGGGGTGGATTGGTCAGGTTCCGGTGGGAGCAGGCCAGGTGTAAGCTCAAGGAAGGCTCCGGGTGTGGTGTGTTCCGAAGCGTGTGAAAGGTCAAGGGCAGTAAGGGTCCGGAGGTTCTGGTGCAACATTGTAGGAGGTGTCGGGGCAGGTGATGGTTGCAGAACAGGCAAACAAAGGTTCAAGGGTTCCGTGAGTTCTGTGAGGGTTTTTGCGGGGGTTTAGGAGGGTAACACTTTTGCAAGGTGTGTCTGACATAGAGGTTTCAGGGTCCAACAGAGTCGCAGCAACACTTTCAGGCTTGGGTATGATGGTTCCAGCGCATTGTTGGTTATGGTGTTTCATCAGCCGGCGCGCAGCGGGGCCACAAACACCGTGGTCTGCTTGCGCTCCTTTTCCTTCGTATAGATTCAATTGGTTAAGAGCTCGCCCTGTCAAAACCAGTTGTTGGATCTGTTTCCCAAAGGACTCTGTTCAAAGGCAGCTTCAGCCTGAGTTTCTGAAACATTGCCATTTGGAGGGGCAATGCCACGTGACGCGGGGTAAGGACATGTGTCCATCCCCATTAGGCATACATAAGCGGCCGTTGGACAATGCGCGAAAAGGCGGGACAAAACATTGTGAGTGCGTTGCTTGAAATTATGCCATCTTCACCGTGCTTGCGCAACTTCGGCGCCGGATGCTGGCCAAGTATCGGTGTTATGCGGGCTTTTCAATGACAAGCCTTCATTCATCCTTATCGGGCCCCTTTGGTCGTGGTTTCCCAATAAGGACTATGCATTGGGTCGCAGCAATTTCAGGTGCCTTCAAGCAAGACATGCCCGTGCGCGCACGATGACCGCCAGGTCGGTTTAGGCCCCTCACGCAACCAACAAGCGCACAAACACAAGTGCCCCAAAACTCTGCCTTAGCGCTGAGAATGAGCTCTTCGCGGCAGCGCGAATGGAGGATGCGTGAAGGACTTGGTGCGTGCGCGACCGATGAGTTGCCGAAGAAAGTGAGCTACTTCCGGCGGTCTGTGGTAGCATGCCTGTTGTGTGAACACACGGGAGCTTGAAAGTTGGGAGAAAGCTATGCTCTACAAGAAGGGCCTTGAGCCACAATGCATCATGTGTGAAACAGGACGATAGAGGTCAAGTGGTAGCAAGAGAGGCACAAGTTTCTTTGGACCTTCAGCATGAAATTGAGGTCTCAAGTCTCTATACCGTATATTTAGACGTGCTGTAGCCCTTGAGGAAAATATTCAGATCGATCTGAACATGATAAGAAATGTCACTCTCTTTTCTGACTCGGACATGCTTGATCTGCATTGCACCTACATGATTGTGCAAACAGAATGCAACTGTTTCAAATTGGCACACGGGAAATAGCTGGCAAAGGTTGACGCCTACATGTGGCAAAATGGAATTGCGTGTCATTGATTGTGAAGATGCGCTGACTTGAAATATTAGGACCGTGTTGTCCTTGTGAAACTATGGACTCACTCTTCAAAATGAAGGCGATGAAGTTGGTGTCACAGATGGAGTAGGCTTACAGACGAGGATGTCGATTGGTTGGTCATGTCGCTGCTCCGTCGGTTGTTGCGAATTGGCAGTTTTTGTTTCGTGGTCCACTGCTTCGTGTAACGGCTGCCGTGGTAGCCGCCATCGGTGGTCCAGCCGTCGCTTCACGACTTGTCATAATTTCTCCATCCTCCAGAATGGTTGGCCGTGCTGCAGAGTATCATGTGGGCCCGCCAGTTCTGACTCTTGCGCTGGGGTTTCTTCTGCTGTTCGAACTTGCTTTTGACGTAGGCCGTGAGAAGAGCGTGCCAGTCACTGTCGGTACCTGCGTTCACCAGCGTTTCGTTGTTTATATGCTTCCAGCGCTCTGCAGATGATATGTGATGATATTTGGTCGTCTGCAATTGCATCGCCGATGTTGCTTTCGTACCCCCTCAATCTGTCCTCATCCATGTAGTTAGTGTGGTCTTGCCCCAACTGGAGCCCCAGGTGAACACACAACTGCGAGAACAGGCTGGACGGCGCTTGAGGGCCTTATTGAGAATCGAGCCATGAGAAACAACAGCGTGAAGGTATTGGTCGAGAAACACGTTCGAGCAACTGCCCACGCCCTTCCATTAAAACAGGGTCCCGAACCCATGGGCGCAAATAACCTTCCGTTTTATGAGTGGTACCTTTCACTGCTGTTTTCCACGCCTGTGAAGTCCGGCCTCCCCGCCCAGCCTGCCCAACTTGTTTCGGGGTGTGCTTATGCTGATAGGAATTTGGATTGTGCGCCAAGGAGTCGATCTCACACGCGCTGGTCTGATCAGCTGTGTGCTGATCCATGAGATTTTGGTACTCCTGCTTGGTCTCTTGCAACTCTTTCTCTGCTTGCGGATTGCTGCCTCAGGATTGGCAATGATGTCCTCGACGTTGACAGGTTTTTGGACCATTCTGCTGTATACAGTCGCAATGTTCCGGGCCATTCGGACTCCAGCTGCAGTCGGTTGCTGTGCGGCTCTTCTGACGTTTCCGTCCGGAGCTGATTGGATGTAGTTAGGTGACTGTGCCATTATGCCGGGCATCCGATCATTCCATGCTGAATTCAGCCTTCTCAGCAAGATCTCAAACTTGAGTACTTCGAATTGGCGCTGCTGCCACGGTTGCCTTTACCCTTGCCTGCTCCGTGCCACCCTTGCCTCCGCCCTTTGTCTCCTCATCGCCTTTCGGCTCAGGGACCACTTTGCCGTGGGCGTTCGGCTCGGCGATTTTCTTCAAGACTTTGGGGAACATCCCGCCCCCTCAAAGATGCATTGCGATGCCCCACGACACCTTCTTGTAGTACTGGCGGATCTGGGCAGCCTTGGACGGGTAAGTACTTCGCGAGAGCCTCGGTTTCGTGCGGGTGAAGGTCAAAGCCCAGCGAACGGACTGGAACGCATCGATCAGAGTAAGGGGCTTTTGAGTCGTCATCGCGGTAGGTCAGGTTCTTTCGGGATTCGGCGGCGTGCCTGCGGGATCGCACCCGCTGGGGGACTGGGAGCAAGCGTGCCTTCACTGCAGGCCGACTCTCTATTTGCATGTTGAAATATCGCCGGTTGCGCGGCCTCTTTTTTCAGTCGTATGTGGCGCCCTTGCCAGAGCCATTTTCTGCCATAGTTGCAGCTGCGAAGGACACGTCTACATGACGCGCTTCCCACGCACAACCCGTGAAATCATGGGGAATTAGGGGGTCCAGATTTAGGGGTTTTGGGCTCGCGAAAACTTTGCTTGACCTGTCTTGATCCTGTGTCAACCTTACCGTGAATGTTGCGGCCTTGATGCTTCCACCGGATGAAAAAATCGCATATACTTGCTTGAACCTGTTTCCAACTTAGCGTGAACTTTGCGGCGTTGATGCTTCTGGGCCTGCAAAAATATTGCACACATTTGCTTGAACCCGTGTCCAACTTAGCGTGAGCTTTGCGGCGCTGCTGCTTCTACCGGATGTGGGCCCGCAAAAACACACACACATTTGCTTGAGCTTGTTTCCAACTTAGCAGGAACTTTGTGGCATTGATCCTTCTACCGGATGCGGGCCCGCAAAAAACTTGCACACCTTTGCTTGAACCTGTTTCCAACTTAGCGTGAACTTTGTGGCACTGATGCTTCCTTTTTGTCAGCTTTTGAGCTTGCGCTCAAGGTGCCTGGCTGGGCTGGCTCAAATTGCATGGGAAACTTACATGTCCCACCCTGATTGTGTTACTGACACTTCGCATGACAGGCATGGCGCCAGTTCTGATGACAGGCATACTGGATTGAAAGATTCGCATGACAGGCAACGCACCCGTGTTGACATTGGGGAGAGTGATGGCCCCTGGCCCATTGCTGCTGACAGAACATGTTCCGCAGCCAAATTCCCGGGTGACGTGGAAAGTGAAGCGGCAGCGGTAGATTTGCTCCATCGTTGGCGCTGCCGGGCGGGCTCATCCGGAACTGATTGCGCCGGCTTCTTGCAACTGGGAAAAGGCCCAGGCAGCGTTCAGACGAGGATGGGGTGGATGCGCCCCCAGAATTATTGACCGCATGTCCCAAGAACGCATGCCTTGGGGTGACTTGGAGACATGGCCCAGTGACCTTACGCTTGTGTATTATGATGAAAAACACCGTGTGTTTTTGCGCAGCTTGGCCGCTGCTCTTCGTGCGCCAAGGCTTGCGGAACCACTGGATCTAGTGGCGTCTATGAAGGGGGAGGACCGTGGCCGCAGGCCCAGACTTCGCAGCAAGCCGGCCAACTGGGGGGGGGGGCAGTTATTTCGAACGCCGTGGCGTTTCGAATTTTATGTTATCTGGAAATGACAAACCACGTGTCAGCAGGGCCACAGATGAGTGGTTCAGTTTGAAGCGGCAGTTCCGGAACATGTGGGATGACCTTGTCCAGGCCCTGCACACTGTTGTTGACGTTGATAGTGACAGTGACAGGCATGGCGCCGCCAAGGCCAAGTATGATATTCTTTTTCGTTGCCATGGCGGAGTAAACAGATCCACTGCTGCAATATGTGTGTTTTTGAGGCAGTTCCAGGGCCTTACCTTGATTCAGGCAATTCTACACTTTACTTCTCAGAGGAGATCTCTCAAAATGTGGCGCAGACGGGGTTCATGCTGCTGGAAGCCTTGCTGGACTTTGAACCAAACGCGCGCAAACCGTGATCACCATGACGCGATCTCAGCAGCTAGACGTTTGTTGGGCTAGGATTATGTCGCAATAACGCAATACTTTGACGCCCATCTGCAGGATTGGTAGCGGGTGGACAAATAGGGAGCTGCCGGGTGGAAAAATAGCGAGCTGCCTGGACCAGACATGAATTGTGCATTGGGCAATTTGAATGAAGCCATCACATGAGTTCCGACTCATAGTTGAGTTGAACATGGCTACATGACTGAGTGTTTGTCTTGCACAGTCACTTACCCTGACTTGGCTCATTCAGGTTTGCGGATTGCTTTGTCACTTCTGACTGCTTGTGTGAGTGCTCTCAAGTCGCAGCCAGAGAACACTACGTGTCCGCGCTCGCGGCTGTGTCGGATGACTGCTGTGCCACAGCAGGCGTCCTGACACAGCCGTGTGTGACAAGCAGAAGCAAGACAACGACTCACTGGTGAGGGTCTACTCGAGTCAGGCATGGCGCCTCAACTTGAACTGAACCCTCTGTTATGCGGCGTGAAGTGATGTGATGGGATGTGATGTGATGTAGTTCGCCACGATGAGGTGGTGCGATGTGCCGTGCCGCGATGCGATGTGCCGCGATGTGAGGGTACACAACGTGATAGGCTGTGATGCGATGTGATGCGCCGTGCAGTGATGTGCCACCATGTGATGTGACGTGCGGTGTGGTGATGTGATGTGGTGTGACGCAATGTGAGGTGATGTGCCGCGATGCGAACGGAGGTGATGGGCCGCGATGTGATGTGAGGGGAGGTGAGGTGATGCAATGCTCTTCGATGTGACGCGATGTGATGTGATGCGATGTGATGTGATGCGCCAGAATGTGATGTGAAGTAAGGGGAGTTCATGTGCGCGATGTGACGTGATGCCCTCTGATGTCACGTGATTTCACGTGATCCGCTGTGCCGTGAAGTGATGGGATGCAATGTGTTGTGATGCGCCGCGGTGTGAGGATGAAAATTCACGCTCCAACAATTCTAATTTGGTATTGCTCCGTCTACTTTAACATTAGACAAATGAACAAACATGAGAAAGACGAAAAAGGAGAACATGAGAAAATGCGATGGGATTTCGGGAGAAAATGCATGGCTCCTTTTCGGAGCTCTTCACTTTACATTCCAAACAGCCCACGACAAGCTAAGACCATGTTTGTTCGCGCGAGAAGTCCGTGGGCGCTTGAGTAAAGTGTTACTTCGGGCGGACCGAATACTAAATTAGGAGTTGGCAATGTTGGCAATGTTGAAAGTGTTATTGGCGCGCAATTTGATCCAAAGATCGCGTCTCATTTGCTCATTTGCGCTCGGAAGGGTAAGTGAACACCATGGGCGGACTGAGTACTAAATGAAAAAGGCAATAGCAAAAGTGCACAAGAGGGTCAAATGCGGCAAGTTATTGTTCGCAGCACAGCTGTGAAATGTACAGATGGAGTTGAAACGTATGAGGAAACAAAGTGAGGCTTGGAATGGGAGAGGAAGAGGCTTGAAGATGTTTGTCAAGGTTCGTCCAACCACAGCCAAGCGAAACATGTACATTTTTTAAAGTTGAAATCATGAATGTTAGAGGGAAGATCTACCATCTCAAGAATTTGGAGCCAACAAGAAATCGCTTACGAAACCCCAAGACTGAAATGTGGCGCGCAAGCCAGAAGTAAACAATCGCAAGTATTTCCCCCTGGTGTTGAGCCAAAATGTTTGCAGGAAGCTTGTGGAAAGTATGAAAGGTACACATGGAATTTAAACATATAAGGGAGTAACGTGGTTGAGGCTTCGGATGACACTTGAACATGTTAAGGTTCATCCAGCACCTACGCAGCAAATGATGTGAATTTCCATATTTTGAAAGTCATGACTTTAGAAGGAGGACCTACCATCTCGAGAATGCGGAAAACAACCACAAACCGTCGCCGAGACGCTGCTCGTACATCATCTCACCTTACCTCGCCCCACCTCATCACACATCGCATCACATAACCTCAACTCACATCACATCATGGCGTGACATCGCAGCGCATCACCTTCGCTCACGTCGCATTACATCACATCACATCACATCACATCACATCGCATCACCACACCTCACATCACGTTACATCGTGCTACATCATCTCACCTCACCTCACCTCACCCCGCCTCACATTACATCACATCGCATGACCTCAACTCACATCGCATCACGTCACGGCGCATCATCTCGCTTCACATGAAATCACATCACATCACATCGCGGTACATCACCTCACCTCACCTCACGTTACATCGTGGCACATCATCTCACCTCACCTCACCCCCCTCACATCGCATCACATCGCATCACATCACATAACATAACCTCAAGTCACAGCGAATGACGTTGCGGCGCATCACCTCGCTTCACATCACATAACATCACATCGCATCACGGTACATCACCTCGCCTCACATCGCATTGCACCGTGGTACATCATCTCACCTCATCTCACCTCACCTCACCCACCTCGCATCACATCGCAGCACATAACCTCAGCCCACATCGCGCCACACCGAGGCGCATCACCTCGCCTCACATCGCATCACATCACATCGCATCACATCGCCGTACATCACCTCACCTCACATTAGACTACATCGTGGTACACATCTCACCTCACCTCACCCCACCTCACATCACATCACATAACCTCAACTCACATCGCGTCGCATCGCGGCGCATCGCCACTTTTTCACGGAGGGGGGGGGCGTGGGGTGGGGGGGGTAAGCCCCATCTCAATTTTGCTTTTTTTGCTTTTCTTTTGCATTTTTTGCTTTTCTTTTGCATTTTTTGCTTTTGTTTTGTTTTGTTTTTTTTTTTTTTAAAAAAAAAATGTTTTTTGTTTTTTTTGCAGTTTTTGCATATTTTGCATTTTGAATACATAATTCGAATTGTTGTTTTTGAACTTTCACACCAGGTCCCATCTCAATTTTGCATCTTTTTGTACTTTTTGTGCTTTTTGTATTTTTTGTATTTTTGCACTTTTTTTGCACTTTTTTGCACTTGTTTGTACTTTTGCACTTTTTTGCACTTTTTTGTATTTTTTCACTTTTGTTGCACTTTTGCGCAAAAACATGCAAAACAGTGCACAATTAGAATTGTTGCTGTGAATGCTCACCCCAAACCCTATCTCAAACTATTTTTTGTGCATTTTTTGAAAAGTGTGAATGTGGATGTGGAGTGTGATTTTTTTTAGAGTTGTTGGAGTGTGAATGTTCACCCCAAATTGTATCTCATGTTTGCACGTTTTCTATTTTTTCACTTTTGAGTACAACATGTGTAGACATGATGAACATGTGTGCCCGGGGACGCGTAGCAAACTAATAGCCAATTCTATTTATTGCTTTCGAAACTGAAACATATATCGAGCATATTCTATGTATTTTGCAACCCTAAGGCCCTAGCCCAAACTCAGGTTCGCAGGTTAAGCCTCAACCCGTCTTAATCACTCCTTCTGGCATAACACCCACTAAGTCACGACCTGCAGACACACCGGTGATTGCAAAATACAATTAGCATCAGCATGTGCAAGGCAGAGCGTGGGACAAAAATAGATGTCAAATAGGGATGCCTGAGCAACGAAATCGTTGTACAAAGAGCATGTCCCGTCAGAGTTTGTTTCGTGTACAGGAAGGTTATGTGGTAAATGTTTTGGGTCAACAAAAAGTATTTCCAAAAGTTTTGGATACAGGATTGTTTTATAGCAGTTTTACCCAAAGGGAAGGTGTGTAGAAAGAGGTGTACGTATATGCCTGAGTAAATGTAAAGAGAACATCATTCAACACTATTGCAACTGGTGAGCAAATTTTGGAAACTCGTATATTCCGGGGCTTTGTCCTAGCAAAGGAGTTTGGTACGCATGTCCTGTGACTTTGTTCTAGTAGGGGGTTGTGTTTTATGGGTCGTTGTTGGCTTGCGGCCGTAGTGTACTGTAGTGTAGTGTAGTGTAGTGTAGTGTAGTGTAATGTAATGTAATGTAATGTAATGTAATGTAATGTAATGTATGTGGGGAACGCATGTGATGTAAGGTAGTGTAGTCTTAAGTGCTGCACTGAACGTATGTTTGTAAGTATGTGCTGTGCTGTACTGTATATATATATATATTTATAAAAGATTTTTATTTTTATATTTATATATATCATATGCATATGTTACACGATTGCATGCACAGATATGCGAAAACATGTGCATGAACTAGTGTTTCCTGCGGCCAGCACGCATCAGAAGCGCTCAGGTTTGCGCAGGAAATTGGAAATTCGTTTTTTGGGCTAAGGTAAACGCAGCAAAGGCAATAAACTGGATTTTCATATCAAGGACACTATCAATTCTGAGTGGAAGAGAGTTGCTTTCAGATGAAAGCCCAACGCAAACAACCGAAGTACTGAACAAGAAATAGTGGTACAAACAGAGAAGCCCATAACATGGCAGGTTCCTTATTCTTAATTTCTTAAGCAAACAACCGGTATGAAATCGTCACGAAATTGAGAGTTATCCCCTTTGATAAGTTCTTCAATAAACTTGCCGAATACTCTAAAGCCTTTGCAGTGATCAAAGACATGATCAGTCAGATTGAAAATAACAAGCTCAAAGGAGCCACAATTCTCGAGTTAGTATATCGTCAGACCAAGACAGGGTTTCCGAGAACCAAGAAACGGGCAGAGAACTCCTCCATCATTGCCACAAGTATGTATCTGATTTAAACATCTAATGTTCATGCGCTGTAGGGTGTTATGGAAAATCAGGCTATTGCGTGGACAATTCATGGGAAAATCCTTGATCCATATGACGAACTCTTCATTGTCGAAATGGGTCATAAAGAATTCCCTTTTACAACTCGGCTTGAGTCCATTACATTGTGCCATTCTCTGGCTGCTTTGGCGGAGAAAATATTTGCCAGGTATTGTGTCGAAAAAACTGTGGCTTCAAGTTGTGAAAGATGGGCACTTGATCCAACAATTGAACTTATTGAAGAATTTCGATTTTTTGTCAAAGGGGGAACGCATGTGTGCATATATGCATGTATGTGTTGCGACATTGCAGTACATTACAAAAGGTTACATGACATTACATTGCGTTACATTGCATACACACACATACATTACATTAACTTACCTTACATTACCTTACATTACATTACATTACATTACATTACATTACATTACATACATGCATACATACATACATTACGCACATAACTACACAACATACACTACAAGCATTACATACATTCATTGATCACACAAATTGCAAATTTATTTATACATGCATACATGCAGTGCATACATGCGTACGTATGATTCATGAGTACATACATACAGATAGACATACACACACATACATACATACATACATGCATGCATACATACATTAGGTTACACTAAACTACATTACCTTAAATTACATTACATGACACTACATTGCATTACCTTACATGCATACGTACATACCCGCATAACAACATACAAAAACGTAACATTACATACCGTTACATTACATCACATCACACCACATTACATTACATACATACATATGTACATACATACATACATACACACATGCATGCATGCATACATGCATACATGCATACACACATACTTACACACATACACACATACACACACATACATGCATACATACATGCGTACATACGTACATACATACACACGCATACATACATACATACATACATACATACATTACATACATACATACATACATTGCATTCCATTCCATTACATGGCATTGCATCACATTACATGCGTACATACGTTACATACATACATACATACATGAACACATGCATCAAAACATACACACATTCATACATACATTGCATTCCATTCCATCACATGGCATTACATCACATTACATGCGTACATACGTTACATATATACATACATAATACATGCATCAAAACATACACACATTCATGCATACATTACACACATACATACATACATGCATGCATACACACATTACATACACACACATACACACATACATACATTACATTACATTACACTACATTACATTACATTACACTACGTTACATTACATTACGTTACATGCATAGACACATACGTACGTACATACACACGTTACATACATACATTACATTACATTACATTACATAACATTCCACACATGCACACATACATACAGAGATGCATACACACATACATTCATACCTACATACATACATACATGCATTACACACACATACACACATACACACATACATACATACATACATGCACATATACATACATACATACATACACATTCATACTTACACACACATATATGCTTACATTCAAGCATACATACTACACTAACATTATACACAGGCAACCATCCATATCCACATGCATACACACATTACATTCGTGTGACACATACACACATGTACATACATACATCCTGACATACACACATACAGGCATACACACATACATATTTAGATACATTACAGACATACACGCATACGTACGTACATACATACATACGTACTGTGCATACATGAATTTCATGACATGAATTTTCATTACATTACATCACATTATATTACAGTGCAGTACATTACATTACATACATACATACATGCACACATACACACATTACGTACATTACACACATACCGCAGACACATACATTACATAGATACACACATACACAGCACATTCGTACATAAATACATACATACATTCACGCATGCATACATTGCACACATCCCAGGAGAGGCCGATGGAGCTCAAAAAGGAAGCGCGCCATAAGGGCCCTTAAAACGCGTTTCGATTTTGTCTGTTCTTGGCCTCGGCCGGTATATACATTACACACATAACATACAAACCTGCAATAACTACATACATTACATGACATCACATCACATCAAACTGCATTGCGCTGCATTACCTTACATCACAAAAAATACGAGCACACACACATGCGCACACATACATATTTAAATATATACATACACATACATACATACATACATACTTACATTACATTACATTACATTGCATGACATTACATTACATTACATTACCTTACATTACATTACTTTACATTACATTACATTACATTACATTACTTACATGACACAACTTACATGCATACGTGCATACATGCATACATACATACATACATACAACCATTACATACATACCTACATACATACATGCATACATACATTACATACATACGCACATACATACATTCCATACGTACATACATACATATCAGTACATTACGTTACATTACAGTACATCACATTACATTACATGACATGACAGCACATTACACTACATTACAGACATACATACATACATTACATACATACATACATACATACATACATACATACATACATACATACATACATACATACATTACACACATACATTACAGACATACATACACACATACATACATGACATCACATCGCAATACATCACATCGCATCACATCACATCATATCACACTACACTACACTACCTACATTACATGGATACTTACATACATGCACGCATACACCACCACATTACACGACATTACATTAAATAACGCTACATTGCATTTCAATCATATATGCACACACACATCACACACACACCTACACGTACACACACACACACACGTTTGTACATCAAGTGCCGAGCTCGAGGTGGACAGGCCCTACGTGAGCATGAAGTGCTGGACCGCAGATAAACATGACGGGCCGGGTCCCTGAGTGTAATGTACTGTTGTGTTCTGCACGCAATGCATGTGTGTGTACGCACTTGTGCGTGTATGTGTGTTATGTGCATGATGTAGGCATGTGTGTGTGTACGCGTGCGTGCATGTGTGTTTTGTATGTATGTTGTGCAGTGTGTGTAATGTATGTAATGTATGTAATGTGATTTATCTATGGAACGGTTGCACTGTATGTATGTATGTATGTGTGAAGAGGTTGTAATGTATCGTACTGCAACATAATGGGATGTAAGGCAGCGTAGTGCACAAATGTTATGTCTGTGTGTTATGCATGTGTGTGTATGTATGTATTACATGATTGTCATTTGTGATGTGATCAAATGTGATGTGTTAAGATGTGATGTGATGTGATGTGATGCGATGGATGCGTGTATGTGTGACCAATTTTTGGCAAACAGTTGTTCAACTTGACTCATGACTCACGGCAAGCCATGCATGTTGTTTGCATGTTGTTTGCATGTTGGTGCCAATTTTTGGCAACATCTGGCAAAACTTGGCACACCTTGGCAAACCTTGGCAAAAACTGGAAAATTGGCAAACCTGTATTTGACCCTAGACCCCCTAACTCTCGACCCCCACTTTGGATTGATGAAAATTTGCTGAAAACTTGTCGCAAAGGTAGGTTTGGGTTGTTGTTCCAAACCATCGTAGAGCAGGGGCGCACCCTCGCCGGAAGTATGCCCGCCAGGCAAGCGATGTTGCGATCCATTTTCAAGCACCTTCAGTTAGAGCGTGGCCGCGTAGGTAGCTTTGGCGAGCGCAATGCCCTTGGTTTGAAAGCCGGTAGCCAACTTAGAGGCAATTCGCGAGAAGTATGTTCTAATTATTCGCGCCATTCCTCTTGACCAGCAACCGAAGGAGCGTACCCTGTTGAATTATTTGCTTGATGAATTCGAGAAATGTTCCGCCCTAAAGCGTCGCGTTGAGAAGTTGAGCTGTCGTACGGCTCAGCGGCTTTGGGTGCAAGCCGGCCTTGCCATCGAACTCATTCAACAAAAGCACAATCGCGAAGAGTTTGATCAAGACGTGAAGCTCAAGCCTTCGGTACGAGCTACGGGGAAGGACGCAGCTACAAGCACGTTGCCCGTGGAAGCCAACAAGGAGAAGAAGGGTAAGAAGTCCAAGAAACGCGAACCCAACTCCGGTGGTTTCCTTGTTCTCAAAGGTCCAAATTCTCATTTCCCGTTGGCTTGGTTGAGCAAAAGGCAGACGTCAGCGTCGAGACCCAAGGTTGTGACACTTGCGCGCTTTTTGTACCAGGAGGGCCTTCCCTATAGCCTTTAGTTTCGTAGGGCTACTCTGCGTAGGGCTGCTCTCCGAAGATGCTCACAAGGTGAACCTCCCCGCACTTTGAGAGCAGATCGGTGTATCGTACAGAATTGCAAGGAGCCAACATCTTCACAAAAGCGCTACAACCCATGAAGTGGGACCACGCCCTGAAGCTTTTAGGCATTCACGCAAACTTGCTTGAAGCAGTTCGATCACGCGCTTGGCGTGACAAAGCTGTGAAGTGTGTGCAAAACCTTGTGTAAGCCCTTTTGAGTGGTCTGGGATATTTCCGCCAATGTGTGTTGAGCGCAGCTCAAGCGCGATTGTAAAACAGTGTATCTTCGTGAACTCGGGGAGGGGGGAGTTGAATATTCACGGCCCTGGGCCCCCAAAGTGGCGCCCCAAAACACACATGTCACAAGGCCTCGTGATTGCTTCGCAAGTTGATAGGTTTCTGCGGATGGCAAGGTCCATTTGGCTCAAGATCCATGTGCCCCAAAGTACAAACTGTGTTCGGGCGCGTTCAACGAGTGCGAAATTAACAAAGGACCCGATTTCTGGTTCGCTAGGTTTCTTTCCCTGTTGAGTTCGCTGACCTCAAATTCAAATCATAACTAGGAGATGCGAGTACGAAGAACCCTTTGGAACACTTCCAACATGGTCTGCGGACATCAACCCCCATGCAAATGTCAAGGGGTTCCTCATCAAGAATCAGGCCCATGATTGACAGGGAGTTGACTCAAGAGGGCAAGGTTCCCTTTCCGGACGCCCGCTACACGACTTCCGATCCAAGGGGGCGATTTGGATGCCCATCTTCCTTTATCAGTGTTTTTCTCTGAATTCTCTTTCTGTGGGTCACGCATGCAGGAGAGACCCAGGGCTCTTTTGGAAGGAATAAACCCTTTCCCCTGAGGGGTTTCGCACGTAGTCAAGACCTTCATGGACGATGAGTACACACTGGATCTTTTGTTGGCTCATGCTCCATTTCAATATCATCCCTTTGTTTTAGACAATCAATGTCACCCAAATAGGTCGAAGAAAGCAACAAACCCTTCAAACACATCCCTTGCGTCTGAAATCCAAAGCTGGGCCTGGGCAGCTTGGGGGGGTTGCAAATTGGCATTGCAACATGCACGAGGCATATCCGATTCCCTAAGCTTTTTGGACATGCTCAAGGAAACGGCACGTACTGTACTGGTTCGAAACTGAGGCCCACGAAAATGGCCAATGTAATCTGAAGCTTCCGCTTTGCTTCCGCTTTGGCACTCGCGTTACATCTTGGCCTTGCAGCATTGTGATCAAGCTCGGATGTCAGCTTCGTCATGCACGTGCGCACGACGGCGGGCTGGGCGGGGAGTCACTGTGGTTTTCCTTAGTTTTTCTTTGGCTTTGTCTCATTGCGGGACTCCAAGTGCTTCATGGAGAAGGCACACGTCCCGAGTTCAGTGTTTTTGCAAGGGGCGGTGACGTGTCACACAAGGAGCTGTGGGGTACTGTGGGGAGGTTATCCTGGATACCAATAGTCCACGCGTGTGACGAACGAAATGCAAAACAAAATAGGCGCCTTATCGCAATGCAGTTGTTTTGTTTGGTTCCCTTGATTGATGTGAGTTTTGCGCTCTTGCGCCTTGGTCGTCCAAAACACACATGCAGTTCTCCTGTCATGTTTCGATCTGTGCACTTGTTTGTTTGAAACTTGCGTGTTTGTTGCATTGCAAGTGCCCCTTTGAGCGGTTGACTGATTGTATGGCGAGCGCACTGGGCAACGAGCTTCATATCGGTTAGGATCCATTTGTTGTTGGACAAAGGACATAGATCCGTGTGATGTAGGACATGGACTGCAGATTCGTTTGGTCCCGTCAGCTCCTGCATCGTGTCTCACACGGTCAAAACGAGGTGAAAGCAGTAGCGTTTTTCAGGCTCAGGCCTCCGGCGTTGCGAACGTGGCGGAACGTGGCTCATGTTTTCGTGGTTTTTCTGCGGCTAATTTTTGCGCATTTTCCCTAGGATTTTGTGGGGCTGACCCCCAAAATGGCTGCGGCGCCCCAAACTGGCCGTAGAGCAGGGGAGTCGAACCTGGTGACATACGGCTTGTCTCGGAGGGACGCATGTCAATGTGCCAGGAGGATCGCCGTATGGCAAACCTGCGAGAGGTCTCGCCCAGGACGAGAGGTGTGCAGGAGACAGATGGTCGAATCCCAAGTGCTTAAGTGCTGGGCGCCCAATAAATTGTGTGCTTTGGTTCCTTTCTTTGGTTTCCTGAAAAACCAAGGGAAGGCCCCGAAAAGGGTACCATGGGAGCCCATGGGAAGGCCCCCCCCAAAGCCGTTGGAGGCCCCGGGATGCTTGACACTTTGTTTGAGGGGAGGACGAACACAAGCTGAGCCACCGCCAAGTCATGTTGCACCCAATGCTCCCACTTCGCCAAAATCCAACCCATACTGGCCAATCCAGCAAGAAGTTCTACTCCCTGTTTAGTTGGACAGGTGCTTATCTTCCACAAAGAAGGTGCACCGCAACTACTCACCACTACTACATCCTTTTTAGGTCCCTTAAAAGTGCCCTTTGATTCTTTACGGAGCTTCCAACAAGTTCCTTCCCACCTGCAATGGAGATTGTATTAGCGCAGAGGAAGCCCCTGTTAATGACCCTGCTCACATGTTTGGGGTGTTGCCGCGTTCTTTTCAGTGGGCTTCCCCACCATGACCTTACCCGTGCAACAGTTTATCATTCTCGTGGCTTCGAACAAACGCTTTCACGGGTGCTGAAATGGCGCCGTGGCTTTTCAACATCGTCGGTAGCACCGTTGAAACAGAGCCATGGGAACTCCCAATGATATGCGAACGTGGCCAGAAGCCAGAATGCAAAATAGTGGCAGTTCCTGGATTTGCTTACCCATCCTTGTCATTAGCCCCTAGGGGCATGTCAAAAGTGTGAGCTGGAACATGGTTTTCCTGATTGGCGTGAGGCGAAACAAAAGGTCCCCGCCAAAGTATGGTTCCCTATTTTTGCCCAAGGCAAGGCAAACCATTTTGGAAAGTCTTCAACGAATTGGGGCCATCCCCGTTCTTTTCACTTCAGAAAGCGGGCCTAAGCTCTGGGAAAACTTGCCGTTGCTGCGATGGGCGGAACCGTTTACTCCCCTGCAAACATGGAACCCACAAAGAGGTTTCCCAGAAGGAGCAGGGTTGTTAGGTTCCAGGTCAACTTGCATGAGAGTAATGCTTGGTGGATGTATTGCTGATGTTCCCTTGAACTGATGGAAGGGTCATCCGTGGACAAATATACAATGGGGCCAACCCAGCGGGTTGTGGGCGCAAACAATGGCTGTTTTAAAAGAGCAACAGTTGAACAGCAATGGATATGGAGTCAACTACTAAAACATTGTATATAACAGTGCCTAAAGTCAAGGACCCAAAATGTTGGGCTCCTTGATTTGCTTCAAGCAGGGGTCCTCAAATGTCCATTTTAGGTCGTTTGAACATCTATCGGGCCATGGTTTGTGTATTTTAGGCTTTGTTAGGGTGTTTCACGGCGCAAACTTTCTCAACCTGCTAAAACTCTGCGATGCCAAACATTCAGATCGGGGAGGAGCGTCGATCACCCGCGAAAGCGCCGAGCGCGAAAGCGGCAGCTCCAGTCCACACCGCCGCCCGCGCGGCACATGGAACCGTGCGCACTGTGCACGGGCCGCGCGGAGTGAAGGGGCGCGGCAACGGGAATGTTTGGGCAACCTGACAATCTGTTAGATCTTACCAGATGTTTATGCTGTGTGAACTCTGACAACGTGTCAGGAATGGTGAGTGACATTTCGGTTTCTCACCAAGTTCGGACTCTCACCAAGTGCGACATGCAGGCCGAGTTTTGAAGGTTCAGGACACCTGATCGTTTCTGTTACCATTGTTCACAAAGATTGGGAACACTTGACCATGTAGAACATCTCACCAAGGTTTATGAGGCCATGATGTCAGAACCAACTGTGTGGTTGCGAGAGCGCACTGCATGGGAAAACTAGACACGTGTCTCCTTTCTCCCACTGAACACGTGAACCACACTGATCTCACCAAACAAGACTGGCAACCTCATGGCTCATGGGTTGGCAGACTCCCTCTGGTTTGCCTTTTTTGGACCTGTGCCAATGCCCTGAAGAACTTCTCCAAGGTCAGGACAATCCTGGCGTTTCGCTTTGGTTATCTCACGCGGAATTGGGGCTGTAGGTGTTCTAGCTCCGAGAGTCGGCCTGAGCCAGCCCAAAAGGAGTGAAATGGGACTTGTGGGTAAAGCGGCCCCTTCATAGGTGTTCATTTTAGGTCAGACGGCGTCCACAGGATTCACTTGGGTTTCTTTTTCATGTAACCAGTAGCACCCATCTTGTTTCAAAAGGACACCTGAGAATCCATCACCGTTTTAGCAGCCCTCTAATTTTTTGTTGGCTTTCGATTCCCTTCAGCCACTGTTTTGTTTGGATCATGTTGGTGGCGGCTTCCGTATAGAACTATATAACTTGAAGCCCATCATTTGGCAGGGAAGTCCATCTTCCATTCTTGAAAAAGCGGATCCCTGGAACGAATTTGAGGCCCCTTTTTGTTTGTTGGGTTCGGGAACCCAATGGAAACATGGTTTCCAAGCCCATGGTCTCTAGAAGGGTCGGCCCTCAGCATGGCTTCAGCCAAGGCCGACGCATAGCCCCACTCGCCCCGCTGGCTCTGGTATTCCCAAGGCCCGCCGGATCCTCAGTGTTTGTGATATGTTGCGACGTAGATATGAAGCAGATAAATATACACATCCTATTCTTGGTGGACCATCAGAGTTGGGCCAAGGGGATCAACCCTAAACCCAACGCCATCAAGCCAAATCACTTCACAGAAATGGAGGATGGAGATCATGTGTGGTGGGGATGCTGCAGCACAAAATCATGTTTGGTGGTTTTGACATACATGTGTCCTCCTTTTGCTGCTTTTTTAGCCCATTCACCCTTTGAAGCATCGCTTTTTGAGAAGGCTAAAGCGAGCTTCCTTCCGAGCTCTTCTTACAAGGCAAGTATTAATTCAGTGTGAGGCGGGTTGAAACGGGGATCCTAAGATATTCTGGGCAGAAAGAACATCGCATTACTTCGCAGGGCCAGTTGTTTGGGAATTTGGAGGGCTAAGTTCCGACCATGGTCATGGTAGCCCATCTTGCAAACTCGGCTACTGAAAGTAAACCTTAAACACCCAAACCCTAAACCCCAAAACCCTAAATCTTGGAGAGTGGGACGCCCTGTGTGCCCTGGTTGTTCAGCGTTTTCCGCAGTTTTTTTACTAAACCGCTGCAACGAACAATGTAGAGGCATGGCGTTGCACACTTTACTTTTTGAAGTGTTAAAGCTTCACCTCGAACAACGAGACAACAATAAGAGCCATTCTAGCCATGTGACACAATGTGGTGACACTTCTACAAACCGTGTCATTCCTTGGAAATCCATTCCTTGATTAAGTGACTTCATCCAACACATTGTTAGAATGTTAAGAAAGCCGCATGCGTGCAAACAATGAAGGACAACGGAGCCTTGCTTTTCGGATGGTGTTACACCATCGCTGTTGCTTCTCATCAAGAGCGGCAGGCACCCAAGCTGCTATCCACAGAACTACAGTCGACGTCCCATGTCGGAGCTGCCATGAACTTTTGACAAACCTCTTCGGCCCGAGAGGGAAAGAGCAAGAGGGAGAGGTGCTAGAGCAAAGGGAGCACGCAGCAACACACCCATAGCGTCAGTCGGCGCTCTCAGGTGGTGACCGCAGCAGCTACTGCCCGGGGGTGAAAACACTTGCTTGAACGGGACGGCCAACTCACCCTTAGAGGTAAGTAGCCTGCCGCAAGGGGCAGAGTGGGCTGACACGCTTCGTTCAGCTCCTCCGCGCTTCACTCACTCAGCGCAGACAAAGCCACGTGCTTGAACGGGACTGCCACTTCCTGCTTGGTGCTGGCCTGGATTTGTATAGTGAACATCCTGTAAACATGGAACTCCAAGAAATGTCGCAACCACATCCTCCAGGCGTCTGCCCGGGCATTCGCTCGGCATCCGGAGCCTTCCCCTTGCCCTTGCCTTTGCCACGTCCCGCCGCCTTCTCTTTGCCTTTGCCGTCCTGCTGTCCTTTCCCCTTGGACTTCCCCTTAGCTCTGGTTTTGGGACCTTTATCCAAGTATATTTGCACCTTGGAATCGTTCTCACCCGCCAGCTTCGACAAGATGAAAAGCATCCAGTTAAGGCTCTTACGTAGAAGATTGAAGCTTTCAGCCACGCAGGTTTGCCACGCGAAGCAGCTTGGACCAGCCTGGTCAAACGCGTTTTTTCCAGTCTTCAGCCAACTGCACGGTGCTTTTTGAAAGACTGCTCCAGTCACCTTCCCCAGCATCGCCCCCATCGCCTCACCTGGCAAGCCGCAGATACACGCGTGCCAGCCTGCAGACCCGCCAGAAGCAGATCATCCTCTGCAAACACGTGTCGGCCCCCGGCCAGATTTACGTCGCTGACGCACAACCGGCCGCGGCAGCAGAACAACGGTTTGCAGCCAAGCAAGTAGCGCCTTTGCAAGTAAGCTTGATGCAAGAAACTGATATGCGAGTCGCAGCAACAACAGCAACAGCAACATCAAACGCAACCGCAACAACCGCAACCGCAGTCGCAACAGCAGCAGCTGGCAGCAGCAACGGCAACACCAACAGCAACAGCAACGGCAACGGCAACATCAACAGCAAGAACAAGAGCTGCAAGACGCTGCTTCGCGCAAGCAGTCCTGCGCGCAAATACTGGGAGGCAACACGTGCCCGGCCGCGTCGTCCCCCAACGATGTCGCACAGAGCTGTGCGGGGCGGCGCGGGCCGCAGCCTTTGGCCGGGCTGCGGGCATAGCTGCAGCAAGAGCAGCAGAAGAAAACCCAAAGGCGCCGCAACACACACACAGGAATTTTCACAACAAGCAGCAACCCCGCACAATTTCTGCTTCCTTCCTCAAGTAAAAGCAATCAATATGTTACAGGAATAAAATGATCACATTGTGTTGTACCGTTTAGAGTTTATATAATCCAACGTGTAATTAATTTCTTCTCATTTTCTTTTTTTGATGTGTAATTAATTGCCCTGTTCCGTAGCGGCTCGGTTGGTTCTCCCTGGGCCAGCCGTATATTGAAAGCATTGCCCGAAGCCGTGACCCGCTCCACAAGGCCGTCCACTGGCCGCAGGCGCCGGCTGCGGCCGTTCGACAAATTCTGCGCCTTGGCCGTAGCCTTCATCGATTTCTCGACCCAGAGCTTGGCGTATTTCCTGAGTGATGGCCGCGGCACACTCAGACCACGCCAGCTCACCGCTCGCCACACGGCCCAGAACATCCGGCAGGCTCTGGCTTCCTTCCACGGGCAAACCGGTGCGCAGACTCCCCGCCCTTCGAGTGCCGGCGTGCGCGACTCCACGTCGGACAGCTGGCGGTCCAACTCGTCCATGGCGTCACGAACCGCGCAGAAGCAGGCAAGTGTCTTGGAGCTGACCGTTGCTGCGATCTGAGCAGTCGACAACCTGACCGAACATGTATAATGATCTAAGCCCCAGTCCGCTTCTTAGGGAGTTTGCCGATAAGACCATCTCGGAGAGCTTCTTCCGAGAGTGTGTGTAACGCTCATGATTTTCCTCGCCGCCACAGTCCCCAAAACCTTGCCGGTGTGTGCGGTTGGCGTCTTTTCGGGCCCCTGCACTCAGGCTCATGCCGCGGAAGATCGCAGTTGCGAAATGATTGGCGGCAGTGCCGGCATTCCACCATGGGTGTCTTCCTGGGGGTCTCGCCGGCGCCGCGTCTCCGTCATTGTTGTTTCTACGCCGTCGACGCCGGGCCCGCCGGGGCCTGCCCCATTGGCCCTTCCGGGCGATCTACCCATGCTTGGGCGTGCGGCAAGATTCGTCCCTGATCGGCTAAACGATCTGCCACATGTATGAAGCTCATCCGAAACTGCCGGCGCACCGCGCAACCACGTGTGCCCAACTCCTGGTTGGCGCGTGCTCTTGCCAGGCCCGTGGCAATTTTGCAAATCGTAATAAATGGTAGCCTGCCGGGGATGATCCTCAAAAAGCCTCCTGTGCAACTGCAACAACCATCGGCGCGCTTCCCCTACCGCGCTAAGCTCTCCTATATTGTTTGTCTTTTCTCTGGCCCCAGCCAAATAGGGTCATATGCTGCCACAAGCGCCGACCCATACAGCGCCGCGAGCCATGGAAGGTCGGGGTGCGGGTTTTCCTGTCCATAGACAGCTAATTGTAGCTTCGTCCGCCCCGACCCATCAGTGTATAAATGCCAGCTTGACGGCAAAGGCGCCGCGGCCGTCCTCCCACTTGCTCCAGCGAGCCTATGTGTTGTAAATACTAAACGTGGTAGTGGTCATGTGGCGGGGCGTTCGTGCGACTTGAGCTGTGTGCTCCGCCTGTACGAGTGCTGGCGCTTGTTGCGTGTGAAAGACTGCCCCGTAGTGAGCGCGGGGCGGCAAACGGAATGCTCTGCCTCATAGTGGAAAGTCAAATGATTAAACTTATCAAAAGATCTCTTGACACACCGGGCACGTGGGGACTCCTGCGGGCGGTCATGCCGAACCCTATGTTGCGTACATCTGTGGGTCGGCCTCAGTGTCCCCGCCTTGCCGGCGGGGCAGTGGGTCGCTTAGGCGTCGCGCGAATGGTTCGCTTAGGGATCGCGCAAATGGATCGCTCCGGGATCGCTTTTTGCAGAAGGCTTGTCGCGCATGCATGCGTGTTGATATGTGTGCCTCGCGATGTATGTTTATATACGCGCATGCGCGAGCAGGAATGCGCTTGTTTGTGCTTGTTGGCGTGTATATCGCATGACATATGTGACGTGTATGTTTCATGACGTATGTTACTATGTATGCTGGCGAGTCCATGTATGTGGTTATGTGCATGCGTGTTGACATGTAGGCCCTGCGGCGCATGTTCGTAGGCGTGCGTATGTTTGCATGTGTGAGCCTGTGTGTGCGTGTGTAGGCGTGCGTATGTTTGCATGTGTGAGCCTCTGTGTGTGTGTGTGCGTGTGCGTGTTACTTTGTAATCCGGTAAAGGAGCAGGCTGGTCTGCAGCAGTTGAGCGGATGTGCTTATCATACCAACCCCCCCCCACCCCCTCCCCAGAGCCATGTTACTTTGTAATCCGGTAAAGGAGCAGGCTGGTTTGCAGCAGTTGAGCGGGTGTGCCCCCCCCCCCTCCCAGAGCCATGTTACTTTGTAATCCGGTAAAGGAGCAGGCTGGTCTGCAGCTGTTGAGCGGGTGTGCTTATCATACCAACCCCCCCCCACCCCCTCCCCAGAGCCATGTTACTTTGTAATCCGGTAAAGGAGCAGGCTGGTTGCAGCAGTTGAGCGGGTGTGCTTATCATCCCCCTCCCCCTCCCCAGAGCCATGTTACTTTGTAATCCGGTAAAGGAGCAGGCTGGTCTGCAGCAGTTGAGGGATGTGCTTATCATACCAACCCCCCCCCACCCCCTCCCCAGTATCCGGTAAAGGAGCAGGCTGGTTTGCAGCAGTTGAGCGGGTGTGCTTATCATCCCCCCCCCCCTCCCCCTCCCCAGAGCCATGTTACTTTGTAATCCGGTAAAGGAGCAGGCTGGTCTGCAGCTGTTGAGCGGGTGTGCTTATCATCCCCCCCCCCCACCCCGTCCCCAGAGCCATGTTACTTTGTAATCCGGTAAAGGAGCAGGCTGGTCTGCAGCAGTTGAGCGGGTGTGCTTATCATACCCCCCCCCCACCCCCTCCCCAGAGCCATGATACTTTGTAATCCGGTAAAGGAGCAGGCTGGTCTGCAGCTGTTGAGCGGGTGTGCTTATCATCCCCCCCCACCCCTCCCCAGAGCCATGTTACTTTGTAATCCGGTAAAGGAGCAGGCTGGTCTGCAGCTGTTGAGCGGGTGTGCCCCCCCCCTCCCCCTCCCCAGAGCCATGTTCCTTTGTAATCCGGTAAAGGAGCAGGCTGGTCTGCAGCAGTTGAGGGTGTGCTTATCATACCAACCCCCCCCACCCCGTCCCCAGAGCCATGTTACTTTGTAATCCTGTTGAGCGGGTGTGCTTATCATCCCCCCCGCCCACCCCGTCCCCAGAGCCATGTTACTTTGCAATCCGGTAAAGGAGCAGGCTGGTCTGCAGCAGTTGAGCGGGTGTGCTTATCATACCAACCCCCCCCACCCCCTCCCCAGAGCCATGTTACTTTGTAATCCGGTAAAGGAGCAGGCTGGTCTGCAGCTGTTGAGCGGGTGTGCTTATCATCCCCCCCCCCACCCCCTCCCCAGAGCCATGTTACTTTGCAATCCGGTAAAGGAGCAGGCTGGTCTGCAGCAGTTGAGCGGGTGTGCTTATCATACCAACCCCCCCCACCCCCTCCCCAGAGCCATGTTACTTTGTAATCCGGTAAAGGAGCAGGCTGGCCTGCAGCTGTTGAGCGGGTGCTTATCATACCAACCCCCCCCACCCCCTCCCCAGACCCATGTTACTTTGTAATCCGGTAAAGGAGCAGGCTGGTCTGCAGCAGTTGAGCGGGTGTGCTTATCATACCAACCCCCCTCCTCCCCACCCCCGTCATCAATGAATGTGATCCCTGAGTGATCCGTGAATGTGATCCTCAACTAAGTGACCGTGATCCCTAAGTGAACCGTTTGAGCGACCCCTAAGTGACCTGTTTGCCTGCCGGCGCTCCCCAAGCTCCTCCTTGCTATTGTCTGGTTGTGCTTCTCCGTCCACGGGTCCACCCCCTTTCCCTCTGTGCGCTGACTTCTTTGAAAAAAAACGCCGGCAAACCCTGCGCCGCCACTCACCCCTGTCTTGCGCTAGACGGAGCCAGCCCGGACACCCGCATGTCGCAGGCATGAGTTAAGGCGCTGTGCCTCTTTGAAAGGACAGCGCTCCTCAACCTTGGAGACATCCAGCCATCCGATGCTTCTGTGGTTGCTGGACCGACGTCCGGCCCAGCCATGTCAAAGAAGTCCGTCTACCTTGTCGGCGCAGCGCCTGCGTGCGAGCGTTAAGGTGTTTCTTACTGCGCGATTAATCGTGGCCTGCGTACGTCGAAGTAGTACGGACTCTCTTTACTACTGCCTTCGACACTTTGATGCGAACCGATCTTCTGACAGACCCCCTACTCTCCTTTGCACCCCCCGGGCCGTTTCCGCCGCATGGCCAGCGCGTTCACTCAGAATGGCCCCAACATGCTTGACCGTGCTGGTCTCCCCAAGCCACGCTACGTCTGTTGCTGGGCAGGACAGGGATTCCACCCTTCCGGCAAAGTCCTGCGCAATACGCACGAAGATGGGCTCCGCCTGTCTTACCTCCGCCGCCTCACCGCGATCTGCGTGTCGTCTGCGTATGCGAAATCGCCTATATTCGGACTCGTTTCACGTGCCTTCCCTCCACCGCCAGTCCTGCCGCGTCCCCCGCCCGTTGTCTGCGCTGACGGAACACTTCCATGATACAGTGATGGCACACGTTAAACAATATTGGCGAGGAAGGGCAGCCCTCAGTCAGGCACGAAGGACGTGGGTTCCACCCCCTTGGAGTTTCGTTGGCCGTGCCTTTGTGCACCTCTCGGAGGACTTTGAGAAACCGAGGCGGACAACTTTTAAGAGTCAGGGCTCGCCAAAGAGCATCCCGGGCCACCTTCGGATAAGCCTTCCCCAGATCGAAAAAGCGGAAGAGGTACGTTTTGGAATGCACAGACGCGCGGTTTCCTCGCGCAACCTCCGCGTTACCTGCTGGACGTCACCAACACCTGCTCCCGCCCGGAACCATGCTGGTGTGGATTGAGAGACCAGTTCTGCAACCGCAACGCACAGATCAGGCTAATGCCGCGCCAGGTATTCTGCTGCCCTTCTTTTTCCACAGCTATCGCAACCCCTGTCTTCCATCCCTCCAGCCACTCCGCTGCGTCCGCCTCCAGCGCCTGTTCATCCTGCTTTGCAGCTCCGGCCCAGCGTATTTTAGGTAGTCAGCCATCGTTTGTGTTGTTCCCCCCCCGGACTTTGCCCAGGCGCATATCGTTGACTGCTCGCTGACATTCTTCCAGTGTTGGCACGTCCTCCAACTCATTGTTCGTCGGGCGAGTTTCTATATCCGCCCAGACACTGTCTGCCACTTCCCCGCGACCGGATTGTATAGTTTGGAAATGATCCTTCTACTTCTTCTTGGCTCTGTGCGTGACGCTGACCTGCGTTAGTTCCGAGATGATGCGAGAAACGTTATTTGCGGGCGGCGTGCCCATGCACCATCTTCCTCGCTTGCACGTTGTCGCGCCCCTCCATCCTGTTGCTTGGCCACACTTATCTCCGCGTCCAGCGCGTCGATCTCCTCGCCCCGGGCCTGTAGCCACGGAGCGCCTTTGACGTGTCGCAACACGCCGCAACCTGCAAACCCAGCATATGTCTTCCCATTGCTGAGTGGAACTGGCGCCCTCCCAGCTGGGGCGAATCCCCTCAACTCGTTGCGCCCACCTGCAACGCGTGTCCGCCTCTGCCTTTGCTGTCCCATGCGTCTTTTCCATGTTCGGCCTGGGCACGGTCGTATCTCTCTGCGCAGCGCGCGACCAATCGCGCCCCACGCGCAGCGCGGGGGAACTCGCACAAGCATGCCTACCTCAGCGATTTTGTGGGAATCATGCGCCCCCACAACGCCTGATGACCTGTGTCGACGTGGCCGGGGCCATGCTGGCGAGGACGTTGACTGACTGTCGCAGCGACTGACCAGCAAACGTACAAACCTCGCGTCTCCTCCAGTCGGACGGCCGCGGCATGGAAGGCTTGGAGGTGAATGCGTGCGTTCTGGCCGGGGACCTCAACCTGCACGAGGGCGAGCGGCTGCCTTCCTCCCGGTGGCGAGATGCTTTTGAGGTGGCAGGCAGGCCAGGAGATCACGCAACAACATGGCAGCCTCTCGAGTGCGATCTGCCAGGCGTCCTACGTCAGCATTTTGTGGCTGCAGCGTCCCATGCTTCAGACGGCAGCAGCTCGCCGTGACGTCACAGTCCGGCGACGAGCAGTGTTCTTTCAGCCAGTCTGCGCCGAGCCCGCCGTGACGTACAGTCCGGCGACGAGCAGTGTTCTTTCAGCCAGTCTGCGCCTCCTGTCGCAGAGCCCGCCGTGACGTCGCAGTCCGGCGGCGCGCAAGACACAAAGTCGCCAGAGGCCAACAGCTTCGCATGCTGTTTCGTGCCTCACCGCAGTTTGGAGGAGGAGTGCTTGATCGTCTGTCGACCTGGCTTGGGCAGGAAGGTCGCGCGTCGCCCGGGCGAGAGAGAAAGCAAGCAGCAGCGCCAGCAGGTCTACTGTGGCAAAGACTATGAAAAGGCGCCGCCAGGCAGTGGGGCCACCACCTCAATACGCACGACCCGCTCAAGGCGATGGGTATCAGCCAATGTGGACGATCAAGTCGTCTTGACTGTGCAGGTACTTGACAAAGTACCTCCTCAAACTTGGAGGCGGGCAGTCTGCCGTTTCGCAGAGCTCGTCGCGCATCGATGACATCATCTGCAAGATGTCTGACGACCAAGAGATGACGGCTGCGTCTCTCTTGTCGAAGCTCTTGATCCACGCAGCAGTGCCTCAGAGAGCTCATCTTTAGAGGCACTAGCGCTGAACGCGAAAGACACACAATCGTTCAAACATGTGCGTGAGATAGAGCCGTCGAACGAGGACCAGTCTGCACTGCGGCAGAGCAAGGTGGAGATGTACGCGTCTTGCACCCAGAGCAGCAGACACGATGCCTTCAGACCAGACGAGCTGAGGGCCATGTCGTGGGCCAAGTTTATGGGCCCTTTCAGTTGGGGCGGCCGCGGGCAGCGGCTGTCACTGCGCCGCAAGAAGTGCATCGTGAAAGAGAGGCCGTTTCTGCAGTTGGATGCTCGGCGTCGCTATGCGGGTGCCATGGCTCGCTTGTGCTTGCGACTACACGCCCGATTGCTTCCATGGCGGAAGATCCCGAGCAGCGCTCCGAGCGACGCGCTGTGTGAGCTTGGCGTGTTCGTACGTTCCGCACAGTGCCCTTTCTGGCTGAGGAAACATAACCATGTCTCTCGCAGGGCTGCGTCAAGCCACACCGAGCACGCAGCTCCCGAGGATGCCGCTGCAGACGCTGCCGCGCTTGCGCGCCCTGAAAAACACCTCGCTGCTCCACGGCTTGCCACCACAGTCGGCCGGGAGACAGCCGACGGAGCGTCCGCTGCGCCAAGCAAACAAGAGACCGCTGCGCGGCCTGCCTTCGCAGGCGGCCCAGATTCAGTACCCGCAGGGCTGGGCGACGCAGTGCAGCCAGCGGCGTCGAGCGCCCCACCGCAAGACGCGTCAGGCGCGACCGGCGCGGGCGGTTTGTCGGATGTCAAGCCTGACGAGTGCGACGCGCTGGCGGCCAGGCACGAGCTGCTGTTGTGGGGACATGCGCTACAGCATTGACCAGCGCGTCAAGGACCAGGGAACGGAAGCCGAAAGCGACGCAGCTGCGAGCGTATCTTTGCGCTCGAAGTGAAAGTTCCAGCACGAGCAAACGTGCAGCCACTGGCCAGCATCTTTGTGTTTGCCATGCTATGGCTGGAAATGCAGCCGTATCAGAAGCGTGGAGGCGGGTTTGCTGAAGTCGAAGCAGCTGAAAGCACTTCTGAAAACCTATCTGGAGGCCTATCTGAAGGCACGGTCGGGAGACTTCACTGTCAAGCAGAAGCAGCCCTTGAAAGACAAGCTCTATGCAGAGATGTGGAACGAGGTAAAGCGCCTCTGTCTGTGTGAGGTCGGCCTGCAGGTGTCCTCTGCCGAGCAACGCCGGACGCCGCTCGGATCAGCGGCCGGCAGCTGCCAGTCGCCAAAGAAGCAAGGCCTGCGGCGCGAGCGCCTGTTCTGCATCGCACCTTCTTGTGCAGACCAGCCCAAGGAGCGCACCAGGAGCGTGCGAGCTACGCGCAGAGCGCAGTCCGCTGCACGAAATGGCAGCGCCGCAGGACTCCGGAGCTGTCTCGTGCCGGGACGAGAGCGCTCGCTCGGAGTGGGGCACGCTGAATCAGGCTCCGCGGCTGTTTCGCGCAGAGCCGCGCCTGATACCAGCTTTGCCGGAAGAGACGAAGCGCTTTTGCTTCCAGCGACGCAAGGCGGGCCCTCTTACCAGGAAGTTTGTGCTCTTGCTCGGTCCACCGGCGAGCGTTCCGCGACAGCTGTCGATTTGGACATGCTCGATCCCACCCAGCGGAGTTTTGCGGATGACTTGTGCACTTGGCTAGCGCGCTACAAGAGCCAAGGCGAACTTTTCGAGCACAATCTGCCGTCGCTTGTCGTCACAGACAGCGACACACAGTTGTGGCGATCGGCAGCGTTGCTGCTGTCCACGGACCACCCGTCCTCCGCCACGTGCTCCCCCAAGCGCTGAACATGCCATCCTTGCGGTTCTCGCAGAACATGTGCGTGCGACTTTTCTCGAAAGTCAAACGTTCCTTGGGCGGCAGATCGCAGGCGGAGCTCGCCAAGTCGTGCGATTGCCATAGCAGCACGTCTTCTTGGTGCGCGCTGCGTCTTGCGCCCGCAGCGAGTCCTTGCGCACGGACTGGCCCACCTGCCGGTGAATTTGACCTCCTCTTTGTTGTGGCCGTGCTGACGCAGTGTTTAAGAGGGTCGTCTCTGCCGCGACTGCGACGAGCGGTAGCTGGCCGAAATCGCCAGCTACGACCACCTTTGTGCCACCGAACGCAAGGCGGGTGTCGCAGCGACACTCGCGGCCCTGGCAGTGCGTGGCATGATACTTGGCGTGTCTCCACTGGCGGAGACGAGCATCAAAAGCTCGTTAATCTCAAGCAGCGCAACGCGGCCAAGCTCGGCATCCAGGGCAGTCATGTCCTCTTCGCTCAGCGGCGAGAGCTGGCCGAAGTACACGTTGCGAGA
Organism: Effrenium voratum; assembly: GCA_963377175.1. Lineage (NCBI taxonomy): Eukaryota > Dinophyceae > Suessiales > Symbiodiniaceae > Effrenium > Effrenium voratum. Next base: position 779,937 of record CAUJNA010002391.1, on the reverse strand, counting down.
GTGCAGGCGAAGCAAGGACATGCTGGCGCGACTGCCCGGGCCCATGTTGCTCGCGGCAACGCCTGTGTACGCCACGCGCGCGATGCGGCCGGCCAGGCCTTCTCGCTCCAGAGCAGAGTTTGCGGCTTGAATGGTGGTCGTTTTGCCCATGCCAGCCGCGCAGCGCCGGGCCACACAGCTCCTAGCACGTTACGGTCAGCTCCGGAGGGTCTTGCACCTTGCAGCAGGCGCGAAGGTCACGCTTGTCTTAAACCCAGCACTCGTAAAAAAAAACAAAAGGAGCTCATCATCAACCTCCACCTGCTCTGAGCACGTCACCTTTTTGCAGGTCTCTACTCCCTGCCCGCGGCACTTCTCCTTCGTCTTGCTCAATCCAACGTGGTGGCAGTTCCACTGGCAGACCTCGTTTCAAAACCAGCGCAAACTTTTCTAGCTGGCTCTGCAGCGCCGGCTGTGACGCCAGGCGTTCTGCATGTGCAGGCTCACACAGTATGACTTCCCACTCAGCGAGAAGATCCCGCTGCGCGGGGCTATGCTTTGGATAGCAACGTGTCATGAAATTCTTGGCAAAGCGTAGTTCTTTGTCTTCTTTGGCTGCGTGCACGTCAAACAGTGGTTTCAAAGAAGGCTTTCGCGAATTTGCAAGCTCCTTTGTGTGTTTTCCAAGAACAGCAAGAACTTATCAAACTGACATTGCAGCGCCGGCTGTGACGCCAAGCGCCCAGCATCGGCGCACTGACAGAGCAAGGTCTCCCACTCTTCTACCTGCGCCCTCTGCACGGCAGTGAACAAATGGCCCTGACGCGTAAGCACGCGGTGAAACCTTGCTCTCTCTGACACGCCTGGCGAGCCCTTCTTTGGCAAGCCAGTGCAGAGATTCGCTCGCACGCTTTCACACTGCAGCTCAGCAAGCTCGTCTTCATGCGCTTCCAAATACTCTAAGAAGGCGTTGAAGACCTCTGCGCTAACCATGGCAGCTACATTTGCGCGCTTGACTCGTCGATAACGGGTTGCTTGTGTTATGCTGTTATGTTGCTGCCTGCTGTCTGCATTGCTCCAAGCAACTCATTCAAAACAGTGGCCTTTGCGTTGTCTCGCCAGTGTAGGGTTGCTCTTGTGAAACGTATGTAGGTGTGTGTGTGCGCGCGTCTGTGTGTGTCTGCGTGTCAGCGCATTGGTGCGCGTGTGTTTAGCGTGCGATGTGGGTAAGTGTTGTTTGTCTGTGTGTCTGTGTGTCTGTGCATTTGTGTGTGTGTGTGTTTAGCGTGCGTGTGCTTGTGGTGTGGATAGGTGTTGTAACCAAATACTCAAGCCATGGTAGATAGCTTCAGCATCTTGGCTGTCATCTAAGCCCGTCCTCCCCCATTGATGGCCGACTGTGACGCCAAGCCTCGTCTTGCTTCTCTGTCTACGTTCTCTCTCTCATTGGTCCAAGCCTCGTCTTGCTTCTCTGTATGCTGCTGCTCTGTGCTGTGTGTGTGTCACCTGCTCAAAACAACAAGAAATCGAAGAGCGCCCTTTGGTTCCCAGCGACAAAGACTAGACAGATAGAAAGTTAGATAGCTAGCCAGTTAGATCGCCGCGCACCCAAGCAGTGAGAACTCAGAAGCGAGCATCAGATGCAAGAAGCTGTCTTCTTTCCGCACGCGCTTACTCTGGTTTGGCTGTCTATCTAGCTATGTATCTATCTATCTAGCTGTCTATCTATCTGTCTGTCTATCGATCTGTTTGTCTGTATGGCTATCTAGCTATCTATTGTCTATATGGCTATCTATTTTAGCTATCTGTCTATCTATCTAGCAATCCAGCTGTCTATCTAGCTATCTATCTGTCTTCTATCTATCTGGTTGGCTATCCAACTTTCTTTTTTCCCGAAAGCATCGCGAAGGGTTCAAGTTTAGAGCCAAGTTACATAGAGCCAAGTTACATAGAGCCAAGTTACATAGAGCCAAGTTACATAGAGCCAAGTTACATAGAGCCAAGTTACATAGAGCCAAGTTACATAGAGCCAAGTTACATAGAGCCAAGTTACATAGAGCCAAGTTACATAGAGCCAAGTTACATAGAGCCAAGTTACATAGAGCCAAGTTACATAGAGCCAAGTTACATAGAGCCAAGTTACATAGAGCCAAGTTACATAGAGCCAAGTTACATAGAGCCAAGTTACATAGAGCCAAGTTACATAGAGCCAAGTTACATAGAGCCAAGTTACATAGAGCCAAGTTACATAGAGCCAAGTTACATAGAGCCAAGTTACATAGAGCCAAGTTACATAGAGCCAATAGAGCCAAGTTAGCCAATAGAGCCAAGTTACATAGAGCCAAGTTACATAGAGCCAAGTTACATAGAGCCAAGTTACATAGAGCCAAGTTACATAGAGCCAAGTTACATAGAGCCCAAGTTACATAGAGCCAAGTTACATAGAGCCAAGTTACATAGAGCCAAGGTTAGGTAGAGCTTAGAGCTTCGGCGTTAGCAGCTATGTAAGTTAGTTTAGGTTTCTAAGGCGCCGGGGCGGGAGTTTGATCGTCGCTCGGGATTGCGACCCTCTGCGGAGATTCGCGTGGTCGAGGTTCAAAAACTGAGGACTTTTCACGATTTCTAGCATGCGCGACCCTCTGCGGAGATTCGCGTGGTCGAGGTTCAAAAACAGGACTTTTTACGATTTTTAGCATGCGCGCGCGACCCTCTGCGGAGATTCGCGTGGTCGAGGTTCAAAAACTGCAAACTTTTTACGATTTTTAGCATGCGCGCGCAACCCTCTGCGGAGATTCGCGTGGTCGAGGTTCAAAAACTGGGGACTTTTAACGATTTCTGCGGTGCGCGCGCGCGACCCTCTGCGGAGATCGTGCGCGTCGAAGCGCTCCCGCTGTGGCGCTGTGCGAATTTGTCTTATTCTCGGCGAACCTATGTGTCGGTGCTGGATTGACAAGCGGAGATGTTGATTGCTCGCTACTCGCCTGGCTGCTTGGAAACATGTTTATTTCTGTTGAGGCAACACTTTGTCGTTGTGTTGAGGGACATGAGGTAGTGGTCGGGAAGGTTGTTTTGTGGCGGTTCTGACTTTTGGGCAGCAAGCCGAAGACAGTCCGAGGGAGAATGAAGCAAGGCGGTTGTTCATTTTATTCCTTTTTTTCCACAAGGTTGGGTGTCTGGCCATGCGCTCAACCTTTTTCCCAACCTGGTGGAAACCTCATGCCAAGCATTTACTCTGCTTGCGCACTGAGTCCCGCAGCAACCTGACCTGATCTGCCACAACACCAAAGTCTGAGCACGTGAGCAAGTCTATGCAGTGAAATTGTGTGGAAAACGAAAGATGTCGGTTTTGCTTAATGTTCCGCCCATGAGCAAAGCGATCCATTTACTGCTCCGACGGCTTGACAACGCACGTCTGGTGGAGATCTAGTGGAATTCTCAAGGCACCCCGGACCACCCCACAGCCCTCGCAGAACCTCAGGGGCCGGACCAACTCAAAGAGAAGACAATAGGGAAAACCAAGCGTTTCAGGCCCCTATGTTTTGCCATGTGCCCAAATTGTCCCTCCACAACAACTGGCTGGTTAGGCTTGGTCTGTTTGTCCACCACAGCTGAAAGTGATGGGGTCTCTGCCCAGATAGGCTCCGTGTTCGGTTGCCTCGGTTTTGTCCTCTCTTGCGCTGCTTCTTGCTCCATGCTGCGCCTGGACTTGCATGTGGTGGTGGTGGTCGTAGTGGTGGTCGTAGTGGTGGCGGTGGTGGGTGGTCGTAGTGGTGGTGGTGGTCGTAGTGGTTGTGGTGGCGGTGGAGGTCGTAGTGGTTGCGGTGGTGGTGGTGGTGGTCGTGGTCGTAGCGGCGGTGGCTGTAGTGGCTGTGGTAGCGGTGGCGGTAGTGGGCGACGTCCTCTTCAAGGGACAGTGGGCGGCCGTGGGCCCGGGCGGGCGTGGCGTCGTGATAAGCATCCAGGCGCTGTTCAAGCTTTGCCCGCCATCGGCGACTGCGCGAAATGCCCAATAGTCTGGCACGTACTTGAAGGCCATCCAGCCGAAGTCGGCGGCGCGCGACATGCCAACAAATGCCAGGCCAAGGCACTTCATCGGCGACCACGTTGGCTCGTCGTCCATGTTGAACACGCAGCCGTCGCGCAGGGTCAAGCCTGGCTTTTGTGCACCGGGATGCTATACGACAGCGTGAGCGGAAACCGCTGGCGAAGCACGGGAAACTGGTCGCGCCGAATTGCTTCCTTCCGAAGCAAAACCTAGTGGGCGGCCAGGCACCATCTCCGGTGTGTGGGCTGGAAAGTCAACGATGACATACTCGACTTGCTTGGCAGACACGCCGCCTACTTCAGACGCACTTCGTGCCGCACGGTGTCCGCCGGCTGTGACGCCAGGCGAGCTAGCAGTCTGCTGCTGTGTCTCTTGGAAGAGTGCGGAAACGATCGAGCCCCGCACTCCATTCATGAGGTTCCACTGATTGCCACCGTGCAGTCGGTCACGAGCGTGGCTGGGCCAAGATGAGCATCTTCACGCAACTCCAACGTGCGCAGGAGCTCGCCCACCTGCGGATCCTTTGCCAGGAGGGCGTCTCGCAGAAGAACTACGAACAGTTCGCTGCGAAAAGGCAGTATCCCCTGACACGTCGAGCGTGAAGTTCAGATGAGGTGACGGGGGCAAAAGAAAATACATCGCGACAAAGAGCGACCCTCTGCGGCTTTTGGCGGGTCTGCGTCGATCTGTCTCGACGCCTGTCTGACACGGTCTCGGCACGGGTGCGGCGCGGCTCAAGTATTCGAAGTACACTTTTCCAGCAGCAGCTCGAAAATCGGAAAAGTCAAGTACAAAAGTAGTCTTCGAATTAGATATAGATATAGAGATAGCTAGATAGATAGGTAGCTAGACAGATGGATAGCTAGCAAGATAATTGACAGATAGATAGATAGATAGACAGCGCTAGATCGATTAATAACTAGAGAAATGAATAGATAGCCATATAGACAGATAGAAAGATAGATAATAGTATAAAACTAGAGGACGATTGGCCCGAAAGCATTTTTCCACAGGTGCTCATCCAGCTGTGGGGACACCTTTTTACATCGCTGCGGCGAGCGTGTCTGCGCGCGGCGATGCTCAGTGTGTATGGTCACATGAGAGCTCCATCTCATCATCCTACTTTCCTCTCGAACTGCGCCGCACGATTTCTCACGAAAGTGGTCTGCGCATGCTGCATTGTTCCAGGCTGCTGCGCGCAAGTTGCTCTCTGCAAGCTGCTGCGCGCAAGTGCTCTGTGCAAGTTGCTCTGCGCAAGTGCTCTGAGCAAGTTGCTCTGCGCAAGTGCTCTGTGCCAGTTGCTCCGCGCAAGCGCTTTGCGCATGTGCTCTGCGCAAGTTGGTCTGTGCAAGTTGCTCTGCGCCTGCTCTGTGCAAGTTGCTCTGCGCAAGTGCTCTGAGCAAGTTGCTCTGCGCAAGGGCTCTGCGCCAGTTGCTCCGTGCAAGCGCTTTGCGCATGTGCTCTGTGCAAGTTGGTCTGTGCAAGTTGCTCTGCGCAAGTGCTTTGTGCAATTGCTCTGTGCAAGTTGCTCTGCGCAAGTTGCTCTGCGCAAGTGACTCTGCGCAAGTTGCTCTGCGCAAGTGCTGCCGGAGCTGCGGGGAAGTGCTCCGCGTACTACGTTTGTACTTGAAAGTTGCGATTCTCCAGCCGGAGCTGCGGGGGTGTGCTCCGCGTACTACGTTTGTACTTAAAAATTGCGATTTTCCACCCGGAGCTGCCGGAGCACGCTCCGCGTACTACGTTTGTACTTAAAAGTTGCGATTTTCAAGCCGGAGCTGCGGGGGTGTGCTCCGCGTACTACGTTTGCACTTAAAAGTTGCGATTTTCCAGCCTGAGCTGCGGGAGCACGCTCCGCACACTACGTTTGTACTTAAAAGTTACGATTTTCCAGCCGGAGCTGCAGGAGCACGCTCCGCGTACTACGTTTGTACTTAAAGGCTGCGATTTTCAAGCCGGAGCTGCCGCGGACCAGGGGGGAATCGAACCCGCGACCGCGGGATTGCGAAAGCAGGCGCGCAAACCACGAGACGACTTCCAAAGGCCGTTTCGCGAGCAAGAATATTGCACGGCGCCACAGCGAGAGCGCTTCGACACGCACAATCTCCGCAGAGCCCCTCAAACGGCCACCAAAGACATGCCAATAAACGAATCCCAGGCCACAAAATCTCGCAGGCCCGCGTGTCTGCGGGCTTGTCATGTTTTTTCATTCACCAATGGTCGACAATCTGTCCCGCAGTGGCTGCCTTCGACGGCAAGCCAAGCTTGCCGCAGCAACTTGCGAAGAAAGTGATTTCTACCCGGTCAAACACATATACAAAACTAAGCAAATCCATGACGAGGATTTGGATGACTTGCGAGCAAGCACTCGCGTTGCTGCTTTCCTGCAGTGGCCATCTGCGACGCCAAGCCCCACTGGGCCAGGGCAGCCTGCGAAGAAAGCAATTTCTAGCACATCCGTGCCCTGGTTCGTGCCAATCTGTCCCCCGAGATACGGGGCATAGCTCTTTGAAACGAATATTGCCTTGTGCTTTATGTTGCCGTCTGCGCCGGCTGAAATGTCCAGCTGTCTACACGTACCTAAACCTATCTATCTACTTATCTGTGTACCCATCTTAATCTAACTTCACCGGACGTGGCTGCGCAACTGCGCCGCGTGGCAGCATTTACCATCTATCTGTGTGTCACTTCGCTGTCCGTGGTGCCAAGTGCTGCAGCTCTTGGTGAAAAAGCATCCTGCGCGCCGCTCCAGCTGGACGTGCGACTTCAGTCCGGATGCTACGCGAGTGGTCAGCCACGCACGAAATCTGACGTAGAAAGCGCTCGCGCCCGCGCAGGCTCGTAAAGTTGCGCGCTTTGAGCGGGGCTTGTTGCACAGGCGTGCTCGTGAAGCAGCTTGCGCACACGCGTCAGCATCTGCGAAACGCATGCTTGCTCGCGCGCGCGCTGGAGCATGTAAACCACTCCTCTGGCGGCAACAAGTCCAGCCGGATGCACTCGCAGGGACAAGTTGCGCTTTTCAAAGCCGAGGCGCCGCGCATCGCTGAAAGAAGTCCCGCGCTGCTGGGTCATTTCCGGACTGTTCAACAGCTCTAGCAGACTTGCGCACGAAATGCAACATCAAGAATGCAAGCTGCTCAGTGGGTAGCGCGTGCCAACCGTTTCTCAACAGTTCGCATGGCTGGCGCGGTTCGGCAGGTATTTGATAGGCAGGGCTTCGGCTGGCCCTCTCCAGCTGTCTACACCTATCTAAACCTATCTTTCTATTTATCTAGATATCTGTCTTAATGTAACTTCAGCCCTTCAAAGAACGGACTCCACATGCAATTTTATTCGCGCGAGATGGGGGGCCAGAGGAAATCAACGCGGCAATGCTGTTGATTGAGGAGAATCTCATTCTAAAAGGGACCTCAAGCAAACTGCTGCGATTTTCCGCAGTAGCTTGTGCGGCTTGGCCCTACGGCGGAAAAGGCGCACCTTCGTAAGGTCCAGCCATGGCTTGCTTAGCGCGCGGCCCCACCCCGCCGCGCGCGGTAGCGTTCTCCGCTCCTACAATTGCCTGATGCTCGCTGTGGGCTAGAAGCGGCCCGTGTTGGCAAGCCACTCACACGCGCAAAGTGTGTTCGATGACGTGCGTTGGACATGGTCGGCCGCCTGTGACGGCAAGCCAGTCACAATTCGCGGTGGGTGGTGGTCGCAGTGGTTGTGGTGGTGGTGGTGGTGGCGGTCGTATAAGTTGTGGTGGTGGTGGCGGTGGTGGTGGTCGTGGTTGTAGTGGTGGCGGCGGTGGTGGTCGTAGTTGTTGCGGCGGCGGCTGTCGTTGTGGCTGTGGTGGCGGTGGCGGTCGTAGTGGTTGCGGTGGTGGTGGCGGCTGTGGCGGTCGTGGTGGCGGTGGTGGCGGTGGCGGTGGTGGCGGTCGCGCAGCCGCCACTGCCACCGCCACAACCACCACCAGCACCACCACTACGACCGCCACCACGACCACAACCACTACGACAGCGACCGCCACCACCACCACCACAACCACTACGACCGCTACGGCCACCACCCGCCACAACCACTACGACCGGACCGGTTGCGGCGGCGGTGGTGGTGGATGGCGGCGGTCGTAGTGGTTGTGGTGGTGGTGGTGGTCGTAGTGGTTGTGGTGGTGGTGGTTGTTGTGCTGGTCGTAGTGGTTGTGGTGGTGGTTGTCGTGGTTGTAGTGGTCGTGGTGGTGGTGGTGGTCGTAGTGGTTGCGGTGGTGGTGGCGGTGGTAGTCAATGTGGTTGTGGCGGTTGTAGTGGCTGTGGTGGCGGTTGTAGTGGTTGCGGTGGTGCTGGTGGTTGGCGGCGAGGACGGTTTGCCGCGGGCTGTGGTGCTCGCAGAAACGCGCCAATGCTAGCATAACCTGTTGACCTTCTCCACCATGGCTGCGCCTGTTCACGCCAGTCATGTTGCCGTCCAGTCCTGAAAGGCTCGGCCTCCCAGTTCTCTGAGGGCGCAAATCGAACGGACAGCCCGAATCGAATGAGGAAATTGGTAGATGTAAAGGACTCCATGATTTATCCCGAAAGCATTGCAAAGGTTTCCCCGTGCGGAGCTGAAAGTTATTTAGCGTCTTGCGAATTCTGATTTGCCCACGCGACCCTCTGCGTAGATGCGCGTGGTCGATGTTGAAAAACTGAGGACTTTTACGATTTCTGCGCTGCCCCACGCAACCCTCTGCGCAGATCCGCGTGGTCGATGTCCAAAAATGTGGGCTTCTTACGCTCCCGCGCAACCCTCTACGGAGATGTTAAAAACTGAGACGTTTCACAGCTTGTGAAATGGCATTTGGAAGTTGTCTCGTGGTTTGCGGCTCGATTCCCCCGTGGTCCGTGGCAGTGCGTTCTCATGGCTTGGAAAAGTGCGCGTCCCGCAGTTCTTGTGAAAAAACCGACAAAACGGAGCACGCGAAGTGTATTCCCCCAGCTCCGGCTCAAGGGCCGCAATTTCCAAGTACACAAGTAGTGCGCAAAGTGCCTTCTTCTAAGTGCGGCTAGAGCGGCTGCGAACTTCACCTGCAAACTTCGTTTGCTAACTTTTCGAGAGTTACTGCGCCTGCCAACTTCTCGTTTCAACTTGTCGAGATTACTCCACCGCCAACTTCTCACGCCAACTTTTCAAGAATTGCTTCACCTACCAACTTCTCAGTACGCGGAGCTTGCTCCCGCTGCTCCGGCTGGAAAATCGCGATGTTCAAGGACAATCGTAGCACGTGGAGCGTACTCCCGCAGCCGGCTGGAAATTCTAACTTTTAAGTACGCCGTGCGAAGGACCGATGCCAAGTCGAGCTAAGTACAAGCTTAGTACGCGGAGCGCCTCCGCAGCTCAAGCCGAGCAGCTTGTGTACAGACACAAGCGCTGAGCATCTTGCGGAGATTAACTTCCGCAGGGCAACGTGCGCAGTGCAGTTTGAAGACAGATGTCGAGCCATTTGCCCGCAGCAGCTTGCAGAGAGCAACTTGCGCGCAGCAGCCTTGAAAAATGCAGCTTGTGCAGACCACTTGCGTGAGAAATCGTGCAGCGCAAGTTGCGCAAAGCGCGTTGCGCTGAGCAGAATTGCGCTGAGCAGACTTGCGCAGAGCCAACCTGCGCAGAGCCAGTTGCAGAGAGTTAATCGCGAAAGGTGCCTTGCGCAGAGCCAAGTTTCACAGAGCCAGCTTGCGCAGAGCTTGCAAGAGCCTGCTTCGCAGAAACTGTGGCCGTCTATAGTGGGCCATGTGCTTTGCAGACACGCTTGCCGCATCGATGTAAAAGCTGTCTCTGCGGCTGGAAGAGCACTTCGGGAAAAATGCTTTCGGGCCAATCGTCGGACTTGAGCCCAGCGGCTCCCCTTTCCTTCTTGGGTTAAAGTCTACCTTGAGGTAGTCACAAAATGGAGCCTTGCCGAGTCTTGTTGACGCCACGCGCCCGCCAAACGATTTGGGCGAACGGTGGCTGTGAATTTGAAGAGGGCACCTCCAGAATATGGGCATTGGTATGTGTCAAAATAGGTTTTTCTTTTGGTTCCCCTCTGAACCAACCGGAAAAGGGACCCCTCCAAAACACACGGCTCCAAGTCAAAAAGCGCGAGCCCGCGATAGGTAAACAAACTTTTGTTTTTGCCGGCAAGACAAGGCTTTCTGTTGTTCCCGTGGTACTTGCCAAACATGGTACAAACACAGAAGTGCACACACGCTTGTGGAAGACGAACTTCCTCTTGGCAAGGAAGGGTAATTGGCATGACCGACTTTGTTTCTACGCCTGAGGCCCGCCTTTCGTTCCGACGAGCCGCGGGGTCCGAGGCGGCACGGGGGTCATTTTTAGTTCTTATGATACCGTGGGCACATGTCAGAACTTCTGGTCGTTACTCCTTGGGTACATTAGGCCATGCTTAAAGGGTCATGAAGGCTCCCGGGAAATGTTGATCTTGGATTCAATGAACCTGGTGGATGCGCAGAGGGATGTTTACATATGAAGGCCGGTTGCAGCCCATCAGACAACCATGGAGGCATCAGTCCTGTTGTTTTTTCTTCTGCGCTTTTGTATTTCGGTAAGCCCGAAGCAAACCGAACAAGATGTAAAGGAGGCCAAACCCCCCGCCTTGGTCATGGAAACCTCGGGTTGTCAAGGACAAGGATGGAACCGGGAGAGGGTGGGTGGGTGCGATTTTCACGTTATCGTCCTTTTGTCCTGTGGAAAGCCAGGAGCCCGCTGCGCAAATTGGTCGGAAGTAGGGGGCAACTTTGTAGCACCTTTCCGTTCGAAATCCTGTTGCCCTCAGTGACGGAAGCCCCACTTGTATGCCACAAATAGAAGTGCGCAGACCCCTTGTGGAGGACTACTTTTTTGTTGGAAAGGGAGGGTTGCTGTGCGCTTCCATGTTTGTTGCCTTCCCTGTTCTCATCCTTGCTTTTGGACCATGGACTCCCCACAGTCCGCTCAGGGGACTTCGGCTTTTTAGAAGGATGGATGAAACAACTGGGATCAAATTGTAGGGATGTGTGGTATTCACTTATTCAGGGATCATCATCAAACAAGCACGGGTTTTTCGTTAACACAGGACGATTCTAAGAAACAAGGTCACGCAGCCATTAGCGGTTTGGACCGTTTTGCAAAGCGGCACCAACGCCTTCCCCTCAAACGACTTTGGAAGTCATGCTGCGCCTGCACGGACAGCATTATTTTGAGAAGAAGCACTGAAATGCTGATGCAGAGCATCCACGGTTTCCGCAGGCTCTCGCTGCCAGCATGCTAGGAGTGGTGGCAAGCTTACGCAAGCCAGTCGCAAGAGTAAGAGCCTCGCCGTCTGCGGTATGTGTGCAAATCTCAACTCGAGTCCATGCACATGTCCAAGAACACATCTGGAAAAATTGACAGCGTCGAGTCTGAAACATTGAAACGGTTGCCCCCAACAAACCGCACAGCTGGGAGAGGAACCACCCCACCCCACCCCCACACCTCGTGAGCTGTTTGCGGCCGTGCCAATGGCGAACGCAAAGACACGAGCGTTTCGGCCCACGCAGCTAATGGTGGCGCGAGCAGAAACAACTAACACAAGGGCGGAGACTTGTGTGTTGATTTGGTTGTTCAATAGATCATGGAAATCTCTCTGATCAGGGCGGGTAATGACTCACCGGCCGATCTCATTCATGAGGAGTCCATCCAACGCCCGTGGTCCCACAGCAGCTCAAATATCAGAAGCTCAAATGTCCCCTTTGATATTGAGCCCTTGTCAAAATGTTCAAAAACGTCAAAAGGATAGCCTAAATCATTCCACGTGGCAGTGTTGCCTTTGAAACATGAAGTCGGACCGCGTCCAATCTGACAGGCGAAATTTGCTTCTAGGGTGATGTTCGATTCGTCGATTTTTTTGAATCCTCCGTCGATTGCAGCCAAAAGGAATCCCCAGAGGGCAAAACCACTTAATCGGGCCTTCAAATGTGCGCTTTGCGCCAGGCACCCGCGTGTCCAACAGGGTGAAGGCGCAGAACCCGGTGGTTTGCTTCCTCTGCGACGTCGGCCTGCCGCAGTGCACTGAACCGCACAGAGGGCGGACGTTTCTCATCCTTTTGCGGGGTTCCTCGGTAAAGGAACAGTGTGAACCCCTGAGGGTACAAAGGACTCTTGGCAGAGGGGCCTAGGCTCAACTTGTCCAGGGAAAAGGGTACCCATCGGGGAAGGGCCATATGAGGATACCCTTTTGGCAGATGGACAGATTTCGGACATGGAAGACTTGGGATGACTTATTAGAGACTCAATTCCTTGCTTGCTTGCGTTTCCAGAAAGAGTCTTGTTCTTGCTTCTGCGTGGCGTCATTCCCATGATTGTCTCACAACCGGGATGGTCCTTTGTTTTGGGTGGCGCTTGGGGGGTGCCAAAACAAACCATTTTGGGGGTCCTTTTTTTGACAAGTGCTATCCATTTGCCCAAACAAACACAATACAATGACAACATATTATTCATTTAAATTGAACACATTCATGACACACCATTAGGAGTTGAATTCCCTTGTCCCACGATAGACAACATGGATCGTTGCCAGCCACCAGACGGGCTTACCAACTACTCCTTTTTTAAGTCCCGAAGCAGAACTCCTAGCCAACTACATAATTTGCTTATACTGCGCGATCGGCATGACTCAAGTCAAAGCGAGACCACGGAGGTTGTTGGCACAATTGCCAGTAGATGTGAAACAAGCGGTTGGCCGAGCCCTCGTCAGTTGAGCCCTCTGCCTTGAAACTTACCTGAGTGACCGTCACCATGATTGTGAGCAGCCCAGGTTGCTTCAGGCCGTTTGTTTGCTCTGTGGAGTGATTGCCCCGGAGGTATGTGGATGCGATGCTACGGAATGGCTTCGATGACATGGAAACCTTGGCTGACATGAAGGAGGCAATGAGAATAAACAGGGGCTGGAGCATCAGGAAGTTGGCCGGAGCATCAGGAAGTACCTGGGCAAAAACTCATTTCTTGGGTTCGGGCAGTGTGGTAGAGAACTTGGCCCTGCAGCAAGCCCCCTTCCCCTTTCAGCTTTTCCACACGTGAACCGCCCGAAACGGATTGCGCCAAACCCAACTTTTCTCGATGTATCCGCGTTTGAACCGCCAAAGAGCACTTCGGCGCCGGCCCGTGAATCCGCGGCAGCCACGAGGTTTTGATTTGCACGGCAGCCACGGGGATTTCGATCCCGGACATCCTTGTAGCTCCACTTTCTTTGGATGAGAGAGGAACATGCGGAATTTGCGGCCTTGATCTCACCGCATCCCCGTTAAGGTACTGCTAAGTCCGATGAATTCAGAGGACCGGAAATATAAGTTCTAAAGTATCGTTTCCCACTCGAGGAGAACAACCTCGGATTGCTTTGGTGCTACATGAAAACATTTGTTTGGTTGTTTGTTTTCAATAGGGCTTCACATATGTCCTCTTTTTTGGCTACAAGAGATGGCTTGTTGCAAAGGCACGCTTAAATTAACGTGAGTTCCCGTAGTTTCCCTTTTGGTTTGCTTTGACCCCCCTTTGAGTGCAAAACTAAATGCTCCGCGGCTCATTCCTCGCGCTTTCGGCCATCAGTTGGCACCCTGTTTGGTGACCAACCAAAAGGGCCCCCAAAAGCGCTACAGAAGAAAGCCAAGCAAAAGTAACCCTGGAGGAGCACATGAAGTCGATGGGCTTCCTGCCGGGCCACGCTCTGAAGCTTAAGAAGAAGCTGGCGCACTTGGGAGGCTCGGGCTCGATTCGTGTCTTCTGATTTCCCGGAAAAAAACATCCGGAAATGTTTTCCCGTGATCAACCAAGGAGTTCAACACTGAAGCAGGGGGTTAAATAGACCAGGGGTTTAATAGTCAACCCCCCAATCAATCAGAGGTTTTTGAATCAACGCAGGAGTTATTCATTTAGGGGGCGCTTAATCGACCAGAGTTTTGTCAATCCAAGCAGGGGCCTCTGCAAAAGGCTGTCGCCGCTCCCAAGTGACCGGGGACGGCGTTGCAGTCCGTGTTGATGCATGCGATCAACCTGTTCGTAAGTGATGCGTGCAAAGACATGGCTATGATTTGAAATGGTTGGAACGCCCCCCCCTAAAATAAAATTAAAAAATAAAGAGAATAAATAAAGATTTGGCGGACATGAATCCCCATGCATATAAACCACAGTTCCCATAACTCCTGGTACTCAAAAGGACCTGCGACACCCACAAACTTGGAATCTGTTGTTGGAGGCGTGTTGATATTAGGCCGTTGCGTTTTTGCAGGTTTCGGCCCTTTCTTGGGGCTGGGGTGGGGGGGCGACATCGTTCACGAGCTGCACGGCCCCTGCCGTAGCTGCTCAGCGGCACGGACACCTCTTCTTGCGATGCTTTTGCTCTTTCTCTTGTTCTTTTGCTGAGGCTTACCCTTCCACACTCGTGCTTGCTGCTTGGTGTTGCTTGGCTTGCTGACCCCTTTTACACTTGGATTCCCGCATGACTCTGACTGGCACGGACCCTGTGACTGCCTTCGTTCGTTCTACCTCCTCCGTCCGGGGATCTGCTGGCAACAACTTTGCCTTGTCTCCTTCCTGTGAAGCATGACAAGAATGAGTGGACACGCGCCGTAAAGCGCAGGAAGGTTCCCAGGAATTCAGCGCATAGACCGCGTAATCTCTTCAGAAGTTTTTGCCCAGTTCTGTGAATAGCAAAGCAGGGCGTGGCCAAGGTGTCAGCCCTCGTTTGCTGCAGTACAAATTCAGTATTGTTTGGAGAATAAGCACATTGAAAGATGATTGTGGTCTTATTCAAACGTTGGCGCGCATCGCATGGTTATTCTCGAAACTTAGGCACTTCTTGAACCGGAAGGCATAAAACGCTGCAAAAACCGTGCGATTGTGGGGTCGGAGGCACGAAGCCTTGTTTTGTCACCTTTCAAGACGGTGCGTGCGCAGTTTTTGTAAAACGCAGTGGAGCAGGATCTTGCTGAGGTGCAAAAATGGCCGCCGCTGCGCAGCTTTTTATCAACGCGTGACCCTGTTGCTGGGCTTGGCAAGCCATTGAAATGACCGCTGCCTCAATGAATAAGTGTTTCAACCAGGCAAAACTTGAACTTGAAAATTGTTGGTCAGTCGTTGGAATTTGGGGCTTTAGAAGGCCGCGTGCGGCGATAAAGTTCTGGTTTGGGTTGTCGGGGGCCACGTGGGTTTCGGCCAACAAGGATTTTCACGAGCGGTTTGGCCTTGCAGGTTGGATTTGTGACGCTGCAGAAGCCACGCCGACACCCTCCCTGAAGAGCCTTCCCGATGATGCGGCCGCCAGACCGCAAGATTCAGGAGCCCATCGCCCCGATCAAGGTATTATTTGGCTTGGATGTGGAGCCGGCAGAGCCGGTTGGCACATTCTTGCTCTTTGTCTGTTTCTTCTCTTTCTTTTTTCCCGGATGCGTAGCGAAGGGTGGAGGCCGTGTTCGGGAGGAGTTGCTCCAGAGTTCGCAACCGTCCGCAACCGTCCGCAACCGTTCGCAACCGTCCGCAACCGTCCGCAACCGTTCGCGGTGAGGCGATAAGCGTGTGCCATCAGGATTCGTCGTGGAAGCGTGTTTTGGATGGATCGGCAAGTGCTGTTTTCATTGGCCCTGTGTGCGAATCGTAGCTTTTCAAGCTCGACGTGTGGTTTTGCTGCGCAGGCGCAGTGTTTTGGAAGGCTGCGTATTCTCGTTGCCTTGCCATTGGGATTTGCGATGACGCCGTTTTTGTTGGCCCTGCCGTAGAATCGGCTCTAGTTTTGGATGCGTGTCGTAAACGTGTCAAAGTTGGATTTCGTGGCAGGCGCAGCAGTTTGGATGATTTTGAGTTTATAACAAGCTTACTTTGCGTGACAGGAGCAGCACTTTCGAGCGTTTTGGTTATTTTGGCTGAATTTCATGGCAGGCGCGGCGCTTTGGGGTGTAGATTTCGTGGCAGGCACTCAGCGAGATCGCCCTCGCTGTGGCACGGGTGCACATTTTGAGAACGCAAAGCCAACCATTTGCGCACTTTGGGTGGGTCGAATCGCTCTCGCTGTGGTGCGGTCGCTCCCGCTGTGATGCGGTGCACATTTTGCGAACGCGAAGCGAACACTCTGCGCACTTTGGGTGGCTCAAATCGCTATCGCTGTGGCGCGGTGCGCAGTTTGAGCGTGCGAAATGAACCCTCTGCGCATTTGGGTGGGTCAAATCGCTCTCGCTGTGGCGCGGTGCGCATGTGGAGACAGAAGTGTCGTTCAGAAGTGTCGATCGCAAGTATCCATTAGAAGTGTCGTTCAGAAGGGTCGATTAGAAGTGTCGTTCGGAAGTGTCGACAGAAGTGTTGCTCGGAAGTGTCGATCAGAAGTGTTGCTCAGAAGTGTCGATCAGAAGTGTCGAACAGAAGTGTTGCTCAGAAGTGTTGCTCGGACGTGTCCCTCAGAAGTGTTGTCAGAAGTGTGGATCAGAAGTGTTGCTCAGGACTAGAACTGTTGATCAGATCAGAAGTGTGGATCAGACGTGTTGCTCAGAAGTGTCAATCAGAGGTGTGGTTCAGAAGTGTCGCTCAAAAGTGTCGCTCAGAAGTGTCAGTGAGAAGTGTCGAACAGAACTGTTACTCAAAAAAATCAATCAGAAGTGCGCTCAATCGACGATGAGGAGCGTGGATCAGAAGTGCTGATCAGAAGTGTTGCTCCCTCAGAAGTGTTGCGCAGAAGTGTCGCTG
Organism: Effrenium voratum; assembly: GCA_963377175.1. Taxonomy (NCBI): domain Eukaryota; class Dinophyceae; order Suessiales; family Symbiodiniaceae; genus Effrenium; species Effrenium voratum. Next base: position 763,220 of record CAUJNA010002391.1, on the reverse strand, counting down.
TGAGGTATCGATCAGAAGTGTGGATTAGAAGCATCGATCAGAAGTGTTGCTCAGAACTGTCGATCGTGGTGTCGGTCAGAGGTGTCGATCAGCAGTGTCGAATCAGCAGTGTTGCTCTGAAGTGTGTGTGCGAAGTGTTGCTCAGAAGTGCTCAGAAGTGTCGATCAGAAATGTGGATCAGAAGTGTTGCTCATCAGTGTCAATCAGAAGTGTGGCTCAGCAGCGTAGCCCAAACTATCGGACAGAAGTGCGGATGAGAATAAGTGTTGCTCAGAAGTGTCGATCAGAAGTGTTACTCAGAAAAGTCGATCAGAAAAAGTGTCGCCAGAAGTGTTACTCAGAAGTGTCAATCAGAAAAAGTGGTTCAGAAGTGTTGATTAGGTGTCGTTCAAGAGTGTCGCTCAGAAGTGTCAATCACAAGTGTGGGTCAGAAGTGTTGTTTAGAAGTGTTGATGAGAAGGGTTCCTCAAAAGTGTCGCTCAGAAGTGTTGCGCAGAAGTGTCGCTCAGAAGTGTAAATTCAGCAGTGTTGCTCAGAAGTGTCGTTCAGAAGTGTCGATGAGCAGTGTGGATCAGACGTGTTGGTCAGAGGTGTTGCTCAGGACTGTCGATGAGAAGTGTGGATCAGAAGTGTTGCTCATCAGTGTCAATCAGAAGTGTGGTTCAGCAGTGTTGCTCAAACTGTCGATCAGAAGTGTCAATCAGAAGTGCGGATCAGACGTGTTGCTCAGAAGTGTCGATCAGAAGTGGTCGCTCAGAAGTGTTGCTCAGAAGTGTCGATCAGCAAAAGTGTGGTTCAGAAGTGTTGATCAGGTGTCGCTCAAAAGTGTCGCTCAGAAGTGTCAATCAGAAGTGTTGCTCAGAAAAGTTGATCAGAAAAAGTGTCGCTCAGAAGTGTTGTCAGAAGTGTCGATCAGAAAAAGTGTGGTTCAGAAGTGTTGATCAGGTGTCGCTCAAAAGTGCCGCTCAGAAGTGTCAATCAGAAGTGTTGCTCAGAAAAGTTGATCAGAAAAAGTGTCGCTCAGAAGTGTTGCTCAGGAGTGTCGATCAGAAGAAAGTGTGTTTCAGAAGTGTTGATCCGGTGTCGCTCAAAAGTGCCGCTCAGAAGTGTCAATGAGACGTGTGGGTCGGAAGCGTTGCTCAGAAGTGTTGATGAGGAGGGTTCCTCAAAAGTGTCGATCAGAAGTGTCGATCAGAAGTGTTGCTCATCAGAGTCAATCAGAAGTGTGGATCAGCAGTGTTGCTCAAACTGTCGATCAGAAGTGTCAATCAGAAGTGCGGATCAGACGTGTTGCTCAGAAGTGTCGATCAGAAGTGGTCGCTCAGAAGTGTTGCTCAGAAGTGTCGATCAGCAAAAGTGTGGTTCAGAAGTGTTGATCAGGTGTCGCTCAAAAGTGTCGCTCAGAAGTGTCAATCAGAAGTGTTGCTCAGAAAAGTTGATCAGAAAAAGTGTCGCTCAGAAGTGTTGCTCAGAAGTGTCGATCAGAAAAAGTGCGGTTCAGAAGTGTTGATCAGGTGTCGCTCAAAAGTGTCGTTCAGAAGTGTCAATCAGAAGTGTTTCTCAGAAAAGTCGATCAGAAAAAGTGTGGTTCAGAAGTGTTGATCAGGTGTCGCTCAAGAGTGTCGCTCAAAGTCCTCAAAAGTGTCGATCAGAAGTGTCGATGAGGAGTGTTGCTCAGAAGTGTCGCTCAGAAGTGTCGATTCGGCAGTGTTGCTCAGAAGTGTTGCTCAGAAGGGTCGTTCAGAAGTGTCGATGAGAAGTGTGCATCAGAAGTGTTGCTCAGAAAAGTCGGTGAGAAAAAGTGTCGGTTCAGAAGTGTTGATCAGGTGTCGCTCAAAAGTGTCGCTCAGAAGTGTCAATCGGAAGTTGTGCTCAGACGGCTCGCTCAGAAATCCAGTGCGCGCTGGAAAATCGCGACTTTGTTGTACAAGTCTAGCGCGCGAAGTACAGGTTTCTAGCTCTAGCTGGAAAATCGCGACTTTGTAGCACAAGTCTAGTACGCAAAGTACAGGGCTCTAGCTCTAGCTGGAAAATCGCGACTTTGTAGTACAAGTCTAGTGCGCGAAGTACAGGTTTCCAGCTCCAGCTGGTAAACTGCGACTCTGTAGTACAAGTCTAGTACGCAAAGTACAGGGCTCCAGCTCTAGCTGGAAAATCGCAACTTCGTAGTACCAGCTCGGAGAATCGCAACTTTGAGGTACAAGTCTAGTGCGCGAAGTGTGCAGGTTTCCCAGCACTAGCTGGAAAGTCACAACTTTGTAGTGCAAGTATAGTACGTGAAGTACAAGTTTCCAGCCCTGGCTGGAAGATCGCAACCTTGAAGCAAGTATAGTACGCGAAGTACAGGTTTTGAGCTCCAGCTCGAAAATCGCAACTTTGTAGTACAAGTCTAGTACGCAAAGTACAGGGTTTCAGCTCTAGCTGGACAATCGCAGCTGTGTAGCGCAAGTCTAGTGCGCGAAGTACCAGGTCCGGCTGGAAAATCGCAACTTTGTAGTACAAGTCTAGCGCGCGAAGCGCAGGTGTCCAGCTCCAGATTGAAAGTCATAGCTTTGTAGCAACAAGTGGTACAGTTTCACAAGCTGAATAACATAGTTTGAGCAGCAGGCTTGATTGCGAACCCCCAGTGGCTTATACCAAAAAATGTTCTCTCTAATTATTTTCTTGGGTTTGCGCAAATGGGCTCTGTCTTGTCTCTTTCTTTTTCCCCTTTCTCTTTCTTTTGTCTTTCCTTCCTTTTCCTGGCTGTTTCCACAGCCTGCTGGCAAAGCTTTGCCACGAAGCGTTGCCCTCACAGCCGATACTGTCTTGGACATTCGCGTTCGGACAGCAGGTCTTGGCCCGAACCCAAGGGTGCAGGGCTGGAACGGAGGATGTGTGGATACCACTACTGGTCCTGCGCAAGAAGTGGCGTTCAAGGAGCCGCTGATGTCTAGGCTGTGCTCTGTACGCGCGTGTCCGGCATTGGTGAGTTCGTTGCTTCTTGCAGAACTCCAACCCTAGTGGCGGGAGGGACGGTCACCCTGCAGCGCACTTATCCATCCATCCATCCATTCATCCATGCCTTCCTGTTCTCTTTCGCCTTCTCTTCTCTTTTATTATGTCTTCCTGTTTATGTTTCTCTTGTTTCTCTCTCTTTCTCTCTCTCCGTCTCTTGCTCTTTATTTTTCTCTTTGTGTATCTCTCTCGCTATCCGTCTACCTGTCTATCCTTTTATCTTTCTATCTATGTGTCTATCTATCTATCTATGTGTCTATCTATCTATCTTTCCATCTGTCTATATAACCTATCTATCTATCCATAGTTATTTCCCTCTTTCTTTCTTGCTTTCTTCCTTTCCTATCTTACCTACCCCATCTATCAGTCTATCAGCCTGTCTGTTTTTCCCATTCATCTATCTACCCATCTATCGATCTATCTAAGCATATGCTCTATGTTCTTTATCTTTTCCACCTTATCTGCCCCAACTATCTATCCATCCATGTACCCATCTATCTATCCCAATTATCTATCTATCTATCTACCCATCTGCTTATCTACCTACGACCTATTTATCTTATCTATTTATCTTTCTCTCGTTCTTAACCATCTACTCTAGCTTGTCCTCTGATATGTCTGATCTATCTCTGTGTCAATCGATGATTCCTGTGTGTCTATCGATAATTGTTTCTATCTATCTCTGTCTACCCATGTATGTATCTATCAATCCTCTGCTAGCTCTTTCATCTTTGTGTTCCACGTTTGCATTTGTCTATCTCTTTGTTTACCTATCTATGCTCTTTCTGTACAACCTATCTATCTATCTATCCCTTTACACGTCCACCTATTCATTTGTCATTTGAAAGTTCCCATCTATCTGTTTCTCTCTGCATCAACCTTTCAACTTTTCTGTCTTTTGCATCTATGTATGTATTCACATATCTATCTATCTATCTATCTATCTATCTATCTATCTATCTATCTATCTGTCAGTCTATATATCTACGAAAGCGCTACCTGACCTTTCGAAAGTGCTGCGCCTGCCAACAAATCCATGGCCTCGCAAAAGTGCTGCGCCTGTCTACCTGTCCTTGCAAAAGTGCTGCGCCGGCCACGGAATCTTCGCTGGATTTTGCGAAAAAACAGGTGTCGCGCCAGAGGTGGTTTGCGCTTTTCCGGAACATGCGAAACACGCACAAGGCGCTTCCTTTGAGGCTTTCTAGCTCAAGGTGCTGCGCCCGTCACAAAACCTTTACCTGGCCTTGCGAAATGCGCCTGCCAGAGATGCCAACCTTGGGAAGGCTGTGTTTAAGAGGGAATGCCAAACACGATGTTTCATTTCAGAATATTCAAAGTTATTCTCTGGTTGTTGTTTAGTTTCCTCCGAACTCCTTTACACCAAACATGTTCACCAAAAACCGACAATTCAGAGAGAAAGCGTGTGAGCTGGGGCTGAATGAGCTTGTAAGAAGCTGACATTTTCTAGCGTGCCCTCTTGCCCAGCTCTTGGGATAGGAGACCGGCGTTCTCAATCCCAAAGTAATGCGCTGCAGTCGTTGGAAGGCCTCAGCCAGCATTTGCGGTGAGTTTGCCACCCATGACCAGGGGTCCGCATAACATCGTGGTTCCACGCCACAATGAGCTAGAACACATTCTGTTTGGCCGCAGCTTCCGGGCTGAGTTTGGATTGGGTTGGCTTGGCTGGAACCCATTGAGTGATTGTCGCTTACTGCCCCTTGCCGGGCTTGCTTTGGTGCTGAAAGCCCATTTCCTTGTTCCCACTATTTTGTTTTCCCTGAGGTCAGAAAGTTCCGCACGCCTTGGATCCCCCGCAAAACTCCTAGCGCGAAAGGATTTGGCCCCCTTCTGACTTGGTATCAGGGATCAAGTAGTTGGCCACCCTCTTTGCCCAACAGCCAGGCGCCATGGCCCAGTCCCGTCGCGCCTCGATGACATGTTCCGACTCAATTCATGTTTTCGTCTTTGTTTGCGTGGACTCAAATTTCAGCGCGGCAAGCTTATTTTCACCGTGAAGAATGTAATATTGTAGTGATGTTTCCCTCTAGCTCGTTGGTTCTCTAAAATCTTGTTACCCACGGGGTCATTGAACAACGGTCGAATGGCAGGCGTGGGGCCTTGCAGAAACCAAGAAGGACACACAGTGTTTCACGTCACAGTCGCGTCGCTGCAGCTAGCCCACATCCAAAAAAGAGCGTCTAAAGTAGTCTGTTTCGCCAAAACTTCACGGATCAGCTGCCCAAAAGGGAGCCAGCTCGGCGCGCGCGCGGCCATCTGCAGAAGCGCGACATGTGTTCGAGCGCACGTAAGCGTGACCCCATCCCCCTGTTTTGTGTTTCTGCAGGCCGCTGACCTTTAGGAAATCGCATTGCACCGCTTACGCAGATTGGCTCAGGGTCCCTTCTTCTAGCCATAGAAGAAGACCTCGCTGCGCTCGCTCTCAGCACATACGCACATATGCAGGGACTGCCGCAACAGTTTCAGGTCATCACACTCTTGTTGAGAAATAGATCCAGGGCCACTAGAGACTGCTACCCGCTTTCGTGTGACGTGAAAGTTAGATGAGGATCTTTTTGATAAGTAAACCTCTTTCATCACTGTTGAATCAGAGCGCTGGGGACCCTCCTCAAGAGCAGAACCACGGGTGACGCACTCATGTACGGCAAGCTTTTCGGCGACGCTTGGCTAAGAGATCCAGCACAAGGGTCAACTACTTCAAGGCCACGCTGGAGAAGTACTTCCGAAAAGGCACGGCCAACGTTTTTATCGACCCGTCAGCTTCTTTAATCGCAGAAGGCACAACGCAGAGTTTCTGATTTCATCTCCAAGTTTCAGATCTTGCTACGCCGACTGAAGGCAGCACGGAATGGTCTGATGCCCATCATCACGGCGGCCGCGCCCTCAGCAAGCGCCTCAGGCTGGAGCGCCGCCCGTGCAACTCCTAAAGCCGGACGATCTGAAGGCTTTGAGACAACATGTAAGCATCAGAGACACCGTGACGTGTTTCCACTCAATGATAACCTCATTGCGCAGTTCCTCTTCGTTCAGGTTGAACTATCACAATGTCTTCGACCGACATCCAGTTGGAAAATTACACATATGAGATGCTGAAGACACAGTGCTGACCTCTTCGTCGCAACCAGAGCCTCGACACAGATTTCAACACTTCGTCCGCGAGGAGGTTCGCGACAGAACGTCTTCTACTTTCTCGAAGAAGGAGAATATGAAGGAGAAGAAGGGTTGTGGGTTGAAGATGAAGATGGAAATGAAACGAACATGAGGACTATGATGCATCCGCAGTCAGAAAGGTGTCAGCGCGGAAGCTATTTACACACGACCTTGGAGCAAATCTAATTTCAATCATCCGTGGAAAAGGACTTCCGGAGATGGAAACAAGGCCGAGAGCAGATACAGCAAACATCAGCAGGCTCATCGTCCAGACAACGCTCTTCTTCTCTGCCACGCAGCATGCTCTTTCAACAGACATGGAATGACACCGCCGCATTGCCATCCATTGGCCGCCTTGATTGCGCCATGGACACCCCAGCCAACCTGCAATCCATTGTCACACATGTGTGCAACAAAGACTGGTTCGGTCGAACCTGCCAGATTCTATAGCCAAAGACAGCAGACCATCGATGAAGCCTGACGACCACACAAAATTGAATATCGACAGCCTCCTCACCATCGCTGACTATCAGGTTTCCCCCGCAGAGAGGTTCGAAAACTTCGCGGGAGGGATGTTCCTGGGCGCGGCGTGCGACTCTGACCCGCGCCTCCCGCTATTGGTATACATCAGATGCCCACGAGAAGAACACTTGAACAACAAGGTCAACGACTGTTACGGAAGGAGGAACTAAGATCAGCGGCCCTGGGGAACAGCGTCCGGGAGTGGCTACCAGGAGCCCAGTGGCGATGCTGAAATTCCTCAGGCAAGCGCGGAATCCAAATTCGACACAACCGAAAACGGCACCACGACATGCCCAATCAATCGGTATCCTCACTGAGTCAGTTCCATTGACCCATCGACGACAAGACTATTCTACTTGCGATACGTAGCCCTGTTCGGCTGTAGGACAATTTTCACGCAGTGAGAGAATCTATAGTTTCACACAGGACAGTCCTGTCCTTCACTTCCAAGGAGGGATCAGGCAAAGAAGATGCGACGTGTCAGGTACGCCTCCCTCTTTCGCTTTAGGATCATGTGCGCGAAGTCGATTTCAGGATGCGTTGCGCTTGGTAATTAGTTCCCAGTTGCCAGACGAACAATCCAATCGCATCACAAAAGTGACTGCGACCAAGTGAATCTAACTTTGGATGGCTACGGCGTACAACTTTGAAGCTACGGCGCACAGCGCTAAGCCAAGTGTAGCCTGAATGCAACACAGGAATTCGATGCAGGTGTTCAAAAGAAGTTTGTGTTTGTTTTGTGTTTTCTTTTGCAGTCATTGAGCCCCACATAATCTCACTTGGAAATTTGGGTCCAGGGCCCTTCTCTTTTCACACTCAGTGTAGTTATCCGTGCTGTTGTGCAAAACCTTGCGGCGCGCTCACTGTGGTATTTTGTTTACAAGAATATTTCTCAGGGACACCCATTGGTCAATACATGCACTCGGTGTACATCAAAGGATCCTACTGAAATAGACCTAGGGCCACAGAGCACCGTTACTGTAGTGGACACTTCCTCCTGAAAGATCAATTGCTCCAGGTTTCGGACTCACCCCCCCCTCCCGGGCAACCGGAAGCTCGGGGGACCTGAGCACAGGGCGGCGGGGCCCGGCGATTGGGCCAACAGCCAAAATCCGGGAACCTTCCCTTTTTTGTTTTGTGGTTGTTGTTTACGAAGGGTTTGGAATGGTTTAGTTTGGGTAGATTCGCCTTTGACCATTGGCTTTGGATTCCGGAAAGCAGGATCTGGGGTCCAGAGGCACCTGACCTGTTGGGACCCCTTTCAGAGCTGACCGCGTCATGTCCGGAGAAGGAGGTTCATCGTGAATGTTTTTGGTTCCACGGGTTCTATATGTTTTTCTGCACTAGTTCCTAACTAGGGTAAAAAAGAGATTCCACCCATGATGACAGCTCGTCAGGGGTTCTTAATGCCGGGTTTGTGAACTGGTTTTCGGTAGGTTGTTTTGCAGAAAAGCAAAGGAAAGCCGCCCAAACCCTGGATTCTTATGATTGCAGAGACGCCCAGATGATTGTTGCCCCAGAAGCGCTGGGCCAAGCCCAAAGCATGTCCGTGGCCTGCTCAGGAAATCAGTTTAGATGCTTGGATGCAACTACCCTGCCCCGAAACCCCTCCCCGCCTTTCCATCCAAGGGCACACAGACACACACACACAAACACGCCGACGCACACACACACAGACGCACAGACCTTCCCCCCCCCTCCCCTTCAAGAGTTGCCAGGCAGGGACCCCCCCCCCTCCCCCTCATCCAACTGCCAGGAGTCCAAGAGTTTAGA